>CM073573.1:146313463-146763463 GCA_037074715.1 Magnolia kwangsiensis
AAGATATTCAATGGAAAAGGAGGGTTTGAGAGAGAAGAAAGAAATAACTTGATATGAATAAGAAAGATAACTTGGAATCACTCCAATGGCTTCACACCAAATTCCATTCACAGGAAGTTTTCTTGCTCAAAAGAAGCAATGTAAAGAAATTTCATTCAATGTCCATCATTTCTAGTCTCAAGTCTTAAACACACACACACACACACACACACACACACACACACATAAGAAAACCTCAAGTCTTTAACTATTCTTGACCATACACACACACACACAAAAAAAAAAAAAGAAAAAAAAAGAAAAGAAAAGAAAAGAAAACCTTAAGCCTGTAACTATTCTTGACCATTTGAATCTATTAACGATCAAGATCAAAACATAAATATCTAATAACCTAAAACAAAACTGAAAAATAAAGCAGAAGGAAAGATGTGCCACATGGCACAAGGATGATCTTCAACGTGTAACAGGTACGTCCACTCGTGATCAACGACGTGGATGAATGTGGTCCGACATGTCCATGGCTCAGATGTGCATAATAGACCCAAGTCACCGAACATGTCCAACGGTCCAGATCGCCAAACTAATGTGTCCAAGATATCCAATGGCATGGTTTAATGTTTGTAACATCTAGATGTGGTCTAAGTCAAGCTGGGTAACGTCCAAACAGTTTAAAGATGTATTAATCAGTTCCAAATAAGTAGCCCACATACATCTTCTCGGTGTGGGGTCTTTAAAGATGCACAACCATGCATGCGGGGTCTTTAACGTGGCGAAGTACTCAAATTAGATCCACTGGGCCCCATGTAATAATCAATCAATCATAATGAAGCTAAGACTGAGGCCTCAACTCTCCCCCTCCTCCGATAAACTTGTGTAAGTGCTCAGATGCCCTCATCAGAGTGATACAGGATAATTAACCACTAGCTCTAAAAGTTCGAACTGATAGAGCATGGCGAATTAATCCCTTTATCTCATAGCCCAGGCCCCAAATCCATGGGTTAGGTCCTCAACCGAACCTTCCTTGTGGACCCCAAATCCATGGGTTCCGCGGGCCGCACTCACCAAGTGTACCTCTGCATCCCACAAGCCACCCCACTTGAGCCCGGTGTGAAAATGTCCCCGCATTAATCACCCCCGGTGATAAGTCTTGTACACAAGACCTCTCGCTCTGATACCAATTTGATGCAAGACAATTAACCACTTGCTCTAAAAGCTCGAACTGATAGAGCATGGCGAATTAATCCCTTATCTCATAGCCTAGACCCCAAATCCATGAGTTAGGTCTTCGGCCAAACCATCCTTGTGGCCCCCAAATCCATGGGTTCCTCCTCACATGAGCCACCTGCCTCACACGGGCCCTAAATCCATAGGTTCCGCGGGCCGTCCATCTCGAGTATGCCCCTGTATCCCACAAGGCACCCCACTCGAGCCCGGTGTGAAAATGCCCCCGCATTACAAAGAATGAGTGAGATGTACTCACCTGTTTTGTTTTTTGCAGTGTCCCGTTGATGAATGGTTTGGACGGCTTGAAGTGTGGCTCCTCCTCTCCCTCCCTTTCCCTCTCCTTCTCTTCTTTCTCTTCTTCTCTCTCTTTCTTTCTTTTCCAAGCTTGAGTGTGTGAAGGGCTAACAATGGAGGAGTGGGCCTTGCTTATGTGGAGAGAGAGGGATGGGAGGTAAGGTGTGACGTGGTAAGAGAGGGAGGGATGGAAGGCAAGGTTTGACGAGGTAAGAGAGAGGGGAGGGATCGAGAGCACATTGGGGAGGGATGGGAGTGGAGAGGAGTTAGCATTGTAGATGAGTGGGGGGCTACGGGGGTAAGTAGGAGTGGTTGGGGGTGTGCGAGGCCTTGGCCTTGCTTGGTCAAGGGGTGATGTAGAGGTATATGTGGCATGTGGGTCCCATAATCAAGGGTCAATGGTGAATGGTCAATGGAGGCATGTGTAGGTTTAGAGTGTGAGTAGTATTGTGTAATGCGTGTGTGTGTGTGGCACATGGGTGAGAGTACATGTCTAGGTGGATGTACATGTGTGTGGGCATGCATGGGTGAATGCAAATGTGTGAAGGTATGCATATATAATAAAATTCAAGGTTATTACAAAATACCATTTCCAATTTCACCTATTCACTTTCCCTAGTAACGTGTACTCTAGTCAAGATTGAAAAAGTTCCAAAAATCAACAATTTCCTCTTACTTCCTTTATTATTAGTATTATGTTTTGTTGAAGATGACATTCTGAATTTCCCTTCGATGAATTAATAGTAACCTATGATGTGAACTTTCCTAGAAGAAGTGACACTGAATCGATGAGGGAATCAACAGTACTTTCCTCCACCAAATTTCCTTCCAAAACAACATTCTAGATCTATCTCCGACTTGGAATCTAATTCCATTCTTGGAAAGCATTGCCTTCCTTTTTAGTCATGTTTCCAATCTTATACTTATTTCACAAAGCTGCCAACCTAGGATTCTGTCTATCACGCCCCAAGCTCGGAAACTGGGCAGCCTCCGTAGTACCCTGTTCTCGGCTTCCAACGCCCATACGCCAGATTTCAATCCTAGGATCCTACAAGGAGGATTTTTCCAATGTACATTTATCTCGTAAGAAGCATAACCACAAGTTTACCCAAATCACAAAGGCAACATCATCATCACATATCCACTAATATAAACAGTTGAATACAGTGCTGAAAGGGAAATACAAGGTAAATGTCAAAAGCTCCAGAAGCTTTGCCGCACACTCCTGCCTCAGCTCGATTGCGTCTTATCATCACTTGCACGCATCTATCGTGCATAAGCTTATAGAAAGCTTAGAGGGTGGTGTATGTGTGCGCAAGATCAGTGCCAAGCACACAAATATCAGCGTAAGCGGAATACTGACAAGACTATAAGTCATTCAATATCAAAGTACTGTGGAAACATGCCGGTAATTCCATAAATACTATCAGTCTTATCCAGGCTATGCGAAAACATAATAAGCCAATATCATATACTGAGGAAGCAATGTAGATCAGCTATGTAATGCAGAGACATACTAAGCCAAATATCATATACTGAGGATGTAATGCAATATGCAAATCCTGACGAGTCTACGAATACTACCAGTCTCATCTAGGCCACATAAATGCAGAAACATAGCGACCCAAATGCCATATGCCACGGATGTAATGCAATATGCAGATCTTGGCAAGTCCATAATACCATCAACCTCATTCAGAATATGCAATACATGAGCATAGTAAACCAAATGTTATGTGCTGAGAATGTAATGCAATATGCGGTGCGAATGAAACGACCAAGCTAGATCGTGAAGTCGGGATGATAGTATGTAGTATCGCAAGTTGTGGGGTCCATCACAAGGAACTTCTATCCAAACCAGTCCCATACCTAAATTTGGATAGCTAGACTCAATGTGGTAAACTCTTGATCTTAGGTTAGTCGCGCGCCTAACTGAAATCCTGGCCATTGTGAAGGTACATATATCAAATTAGTTGCACACCACTGGCCCGAGTGGATAGTGAATGAATAAATGAGTAAATTGCTGAGTATGCAACTCCTGCTAAATAAGTTCACATATCAGTACCGTACATCTCTGGGATCATCACCGGGGTCTAGTACACTCTACGCCACTTGCCGCCCCATCAAGCGCAAAACTGGGTAAGTGGAAGAGACCCCACTATCCGCCTGCCATTATCGGGCCCGACTCGTCGATAGTGGACCCATTTATGAGCTGGTCAGATTCAGCCTAACATTGCCTACTCTCTAAGGCGGGTAAGGCCACACCCCCTCCCAACTAACCACGACACAGTGGGAGACGCGGCATAATGGTATACGACCCTCATGCGCTCATATATATCCACTCGGTTTAGACGTTGGGGCGTCCTCTGGTACCAAGAGGGTTTAGGGACTCACCCAGGGACATCTATGACACCTTATGTAGAAAAGATTTCCAATGTCCCATCTGACCATCCACAATATGCCCGTGGAGGCTACGGCCCTGATGTCGCTAAGGCGTACGATGGTCATATCACAAAATGCGAGATGTATGAGTCATATTATTCAGTCATGCATTAAACCTGCACATGCCGAGAGATGTGGGGCAACTCTGCCTATCAGGGAGTCCTATAAATAACCTGCCCAATGGCATATGCAATGGTCAACTGCATCTCATATCAAACATGCAGATGATGTGTATGGGCATGTAACATGATGCTATGCATGATTATTGAACATAACAATGATTGATCTAACACAATCACAATGTGCCTCTTACATCGTAATGGGCCTCATCCAATACAATAACAATGGGCCTCATACCATCACAACACAATGGTCCTCACACTTCGCAATGGGCGTCATACATTCTCAATAGGCCTCATATCATCACAACACAATGGTCCTCACACTTCGCAATGGGCCTCATACATTCTCAATAGGCCTCATATCATCACAACACAATGGTCCTCACACTTCGCAATGGGCCTCATACATTCACAATAGGCCTCATACCATCATAACACAATGGTCCTCACACATCATAATGGGCCTCATACATTCACAATAGGCCTCATACTATCACAATGAGCCTTACATGGTCACGATGGGCTTCATACAATTATAATGGACCTCAGGTAATCACATTGGGCCTCACATGGTCATGATGGGCCTCATATAATCACAATGTTATGCTAACACATACTCGGTGCGTATACCAACATAGTTGTAATCGATGATCGGCCTATATATATGGCGGGGTCCATGGAAGGACAACAGATCTAATCCATAATATGAGGATCGGTCCTCGACAGTGAATATATCAAATCAGATAGTACGGATCCCTCCGTCTACGGTGATGTTGTACTCTCCTCATATCAAGGTTGGGCCTAGGTGGCCTACCTATATTCCTAAGGATCCGGAGCGGGCTTCCTTCGCCATACTATCATATGGCCCGCTAGATGCCCTAGGGGGGCCAAATAAGTCCTAAATGGACTCCAAGATTAAAAGGAAATAATCTTACGAACAACCAATAGGGGCCCAACGTTATGGGTTAACCCAATATGAATAGGTGGGTCATGTAAACATCAATGGGGCCTAATGATTTAGGTTAACCTACTTAGAGAATGATGAGAATAGGCCTAACAAGGGCCTAAGGGAAGGTCACAATGTAGACATTTAACCATCATTGCCCACCAATGTGGCCATTTAACTAACATTGCTCCCAAGTAGTGGCCCACATGGAGCCTAACATATAATGGGTCCATGGCCTCACATAAGGGCCTAATACACATCATAATGGGCCTCAAATACATCACAATGGGCCGCATCACATGGGCCTAATATGTATCATAATGGGCCTCATACGAGGACTTCATATACATCGCATTGGGCCACATCATGGGCCTCATATAGATCACATTGGGCCTCATACTTGGGCCTCATATTCATTGCATTAGGCCACATCCCATGGGCCTCGAATATATCACGCTGGGCCTCATTACACGGGCTGTATATACATCATAATGGGTTTCAAATACGGGCCGCATATACATCACAATGAGCCTTAAGGACGGGCCACATATACATCACAATGAGCCTCAAATACAGGCCGCATATACTTCACAATGGGCCACATCTCATGAGCCTTATATGCATCAAGTGGGCTGCATCAATGGGCCGGACCAATGGGCCTCAGATACATCAAGTGGGCCGCACCATCTACACCATTCATCTATTTTAAAGATCATTTTAGAGCCTTTCCTAAAAAAAAAAGAATCATATCGACAGATCATCTGGACCACACTCCAAATGGCGGCGGAGATGATGATTGGAAGATCATCTGGACCATACCACAAATAACAGTAGAAATGATGATTGAAAGATCATCTGGACCATACCACAAATAACAGTGGTGATAATGATTTTCACTGTCAAACTTCACAGGGCCCACCATCACGTTTACTTTCCATCCTATCTGTTCATACGGTCACAAAGACCTGAATCAAGGGGAAAAACAAATATCATATTGATCTAGAACTCCTGTGATCCCTAAAGGATTTCAATGGTAGTCGTTCAATCCTCCACTGTTTTCTGCAGTGTAGTCCATCTGATATACGGATCTGCCTCATTTTTAGTCTCAAGCCTTAAGACGAGCTCATCGTTTGGATGGACGGTTTGGATGTAACACATACATCAAGGTGGCCTACTTGATAGACAGTGTGGATATAATATATACATCAGCGGTGTGTCCCACCGTCCAGCCATCTGGACGGTGTGGATAAGACCCATACATTAGGTGGGATTCCTATCGTCCCAAGCAGTGGACAGTGTGGATGCACCACATACATTAGGCCCCACATGGCATCGTCCAGATAGATGGTGCTGTTATAGAATACATGCATTAAAGGTGGGTCCAACGTGGGCCCACTAGATATATATATATATATATATATATATATATATATATATATATATATATATATATATATATATATATATCATATAATATTATTATTATTATTATTTTGAAAACGTCTAGTGTCCAGATGGTTGGACGTCCGTTCTAGATTTCATACATTAAGGTAGGGCCCTACATGGAAGATGGACGACGTGGCTACATACATCAGGTGGAGTCCCACCTTGGATGGACGATGTAGATATAAACGCATACATCGAGTTGGGTAGGCCCCACCGTCCAACAGGCTGGATGGTGGATGGCATGGATGAAAGACATGCGTCAGGTGGGTCCACATGTGTGGGACCCACCAGCTTTAAATAAAGCTGATATCTGTGATTTCCCTCCGTCCAGGTCTGTCCAAGAACGGACAGCGTGGATAGGTGTGGTCCATGTGGGTGGGCCCCCGGTTTAGTCCACTTGGTTGGACGGCATGGATCAAATACATTCATCATGGTGGGATCCATCCGGGTGGGCCACATGGCCACATCACCATCAAGAAATGAAAGAGAGAGAGAGAGAGAGAGAGAGAGAGAGAGAGAGAGAGAGAGAGAGAGAGTTTGGGAATAGGAGAGAGATGGGTAGGGTATGGGTTGCTTGTACTTGTGATAGGATGTGTACTTGATTGATTGATGTGATGGGTTATAGAGATTCTCTTGTGATTTGCAACGCGCGTTGTTTTCTTCAAAATAAACATGGGCCCACAACTCCTAGTCTAGGTATTACATCAGCGCGCGAGACGCGGTGTTGGAACCATGGCGACGGCGCAGTCTGTAGGGTACAAGTTTCGAGTCGAGCCAACTTAGATCTATGGGATGCAACTTAGGATCGCGTGCAAATGCTGTCTATATATCGCAGGTTGCCAGAATTCGATCGGGAGGACCGCGGAAGCTTACAGAATGGTACGGTATAGGATACGGGCCTTATACTGTCTCATTCCCTAGGTGTTTGTTCCCCTCTTTAGTGCCATATAGTGGAAAATAATGTCTCCATAAAGCCCCCTGCTCTGTTTGATAGATGCCTAAAAATGAGTTCATCTCATTTTAGTTAACATTATTTATGCATTAGATATCTTGATCTCTAATACATAATTACTATTAGCATGAACTCATTACGCATTAGATATCAAGAGCTCTAATACAAATTACTAAGATGAACTCATTTTTAGGCGTTTACCAAACGGGACCTTACTTTTGAATCAAATCTCCACCACCATTTGGAGAGGCACGCCTAATTCTTCTCATTGAGATGCCTTATTCTGAACCACCGAATTTATGAACATCAACCCATTTGATCAAATAATAGTGTTTTCTTTCACCGCTCTCCTCAAAAAGGAAGTCCTTCTGATTCTTTTCTGAAGTTTTATCACCTGAACGAGCAATTTGGAAAAAAAAAAGAGGTAACCAGGCAGGATTCAATTAAGCTAATGTGTTTCCAAAAGAAAGATAATTGTGCTTCCAGTTGTCCGGATATTTCTTAACTTAACTACAATCAAATCTCAAATCGATTTCGAGTGAGGCTCAGCCCCAATCAGGAGATTGAGGTAAATCAAAGGTTGTAAGAGCTACATCCCAACAGATGCACTAGATTACCACAACTTCATTGTTGAGGCCAATCCCAACAGATTACCAATGTTAATGACTAGGCCCAAGACCACGGATCCATTTGAGATTTATGATCTGAATATTGGATGCCCCACATGGACAAATGTATGATCTACGAATTGGAGCTCCTCTACCTTAAGAAAAGCTTCTTGAGGCCTTCCACCATGATGCCAATGTGAAAAAAAAGAGTGGGTCTGCCTTGGTGAGGGCCTTGTAAGCTGTAGAAAAAACCGATTGGCAAGTCACTTAGGGCCCGTTTGATTTTCCAAATTCAGGGTAAATACCCTGTAAATATCCAATTATTACAATTTCGCCTGTTTGAAAATACCAGGGTATTCCTGCTTTGAAAAACGGTACAAAATGACTGGCATAAATTTGTGGGCCCCACCTTCATGCATATGACATATCCACATTGTCCATCTGTTTTACCGTAACATTTTGAGGCATGAGCCAAAAAATGAGAAAAATCCAACATTCAAGTGGCCCACACCAAAGTAAACAATGGCCCCAAGAAGTTTTTAACTGTAAGTGTTCGATTACATTTTTACTGTGGTGTGATCCACTTGAACTTTGAATCTGCTCATTTTTTGGCTCATGCCCTAAATTCAGTTGGCATGATGGATGGATGGTGTGGATAATCCACATACATCATGGTGCCCCCCCCCCCCCCCCCCCCCCCTATATTTGGCATCCTCAATTTTTGCATTGAAAGAAGTAAGAGTCAAATCAACATAGGTAACGATGAAGGTAATTACTCAAGGAAATAATTATTGCCCATTTCCACTGCATTTACATTTACCTGAGAAAATCAAACATGCCCTTAGGTGAGCAGAGAAGTGGAAGAAAGGCACCCTCAAGTTCATCACTTCCATGCATTCTCAATCCATTGGCAATCAGAATACCATGTTGATTGTATGTTTGGCTGTATGTGATTTAAGTATAGATGGACATGATGGATACAAAGCCCCCATTGACATAGAGTAGCTAAATGTATTGCGTTTTGAAAAACGTGCCTTGGAAACGGGAAATGTGCTCGTGTTAAAATATTTTGTCAAGACTAGAAATGAGAAGAAAAGGTCTGAGGTCCTCATGTGTAGTATGATAATAAATCCTCTTGAAGCTGGCTGACATGGTTTGACAAGGGCCGGTCTAAGCCAATTTTTTAAAATAAATAAATTAAAAAAAGTAAAATTAAAAAAAGAAAAAAAGAAAAAGAAAAGAAGCTGAGTTATTCAAAGTCTATTAGAGCATGGCAAAAATGTGGATTTTTTATTATTATTATTATTTTTTTTTTTTGAAAGATGACTGCAATTTTACTATTAGAATGCGCCAAGGTGGTGCACAAAACACAGAACCCTATAATGAAAGGAGAAAAGAAAAATTACAAGACTCCGTCACCTTGGAGGAGGCCCATTCCACAACATACAACTTTGCCTTACAAAAGACCTCAAAAGCCGAGGTCCTCACGTCCTGAAACCAGCTTCCATTTCTCTCCCCGTACACAGCACATGGGGAAGCTAGAAGGGCCAGCCGCCAGCCATCTTTGTTTTCTCTTTGGGCCCTATACCAGGCCAGGCCAGAAAGAAGTCCCCAACTGAACCTGGCATCATCCCATGGACATGGAACAGACCACCAAACCTCTTCCAAATTTCCTGGGCAAAAGGGAAATGTGTAAAAAGGTGTTTGACCGATTAAGCATCTCCCATACAGATCGCACGTATGGGTTGATTATTTCAAATGCATCTAATGGTGTCTTCCAAATGCATACGACCAAAATCATGGTGCAGTGCAGTTACAGCACATTACATGCACTGATGTGAAAGCAATGCTAATAGAAATAAGTACATTTGGGTTTCCTTTTTGGTAAATGCTTATAAGCATATTCTTTTATTCATCGCACATCTTATTTAATGTGACAAATAAAAAATTTACACCCATCAAATATGTGAAATATTCATTACATTGCTGAGTTGATTTTTGATGCAGGTCCGCCATCTTGAACTTAAGAAGGAGAAGGAGGTTGAGAGGGGGAGCCTTGTAAAGTTTTTAACTGATGCAATATCAACACAGTTTAGGAATCTCTCGATCTGGAATTGAGCATGTTGGTAGTCACGCCTTATCAGTTGTAAGGATTCTTGTTGAACTTTGCCATAAAGCTGTTATTCTTAATAGAGTAACCATATGTCTTCAAGTACATGTTTCAAACAAGGTTGGCCGACTCAGCAAGTTGGACTTGGGACTTGCTTGAGTTGACATGGTTTTGATGCCCCACCAAGTAAAAAAGAAATGGTACAAACTCTGTGGTGGTGAAAATGTAACAAGGATAGAGCTATTTTTCCTAAGTTTTTTTGACTGGGAGACTTTCCTGAGTCACCGAAGTGTGAATCATGTAGTCTAAAAGCTAAGGTTTTGTGCACATAACTTGCCTGAGTCCATGGTGTCAACTTGGAAGTTGTGGTTTTATGTGTTTAGTTTACAGATTTTCAAGTAAATCCAACTATTAAGGAGTCAATCTCTCTCTCCAGGGTGATGCAACGACTGGCACCATCCATCTCTCGACAACACATGGAGATGCAACAACTGTTACCGTCCATCTCTCGACAACACATATGGCCTGGTGATGCTTCAATCTATGTCGTCCACCTCTCAACAGAAAACTTGGCATACTGATGCACTAATCGGTGTTGTCCATCTAATGATCACTGGAATGTGATAATGGAACATGACTTGTGATTTTGTAAGTCATACGGTAATTTTTAACATCTGTATGTAGTTTTTATACTTACAAAATTATTTTATTAGAAGAAATCATGACTTGCCCCAGTCATTGTGTTGACCTGCCCAAGTCAAATTTCGTAGGTGCACCGAGTCCGAGTCTGAGTTTGCCAAGCTCGATTCCAAATATGAGAAGGTACTAGTCCTATTATTGACAAGTTTAATATTTTTGCTGATTTTTCTTATAGACAAATAATTCATGTTTTTGGTGATTGCATGAATAGAATCATCTGTTATCAACTCGTAAAATGGTTTTTCCTGATTTTTTTATTTTTTTTTTGGTGGGGGGTTTTAAGTTTTCTGATGCAAGAACAGGAATCAGAAAACAAGCCATTTCATTTTTACTTGGTTCCCAATGGTTAAACTAGGTCTTGAATCCCGAGTCTTGGCAGGAAGTTGTTTATGTAGGACTGAAGTGCACTAAATCTTGCTAATATCAAGAACCTCATCTAGGTAGTCTCACCTACCTCCATAGAGCTACACCTTTACAACTTGCCCTTTAGTTAATTGCCTTCATTTCCTAAAGTAATTAGAATGCTGGAAATACTATGAAAACTGTCTAAAGCCTTCAAGAAACTGGAGCTTTTACTTGAACCCTTAACTCCCAAGTCCCAACAGCACCTGCATAGGCTACTCTCAAGTCTCACCTGATTAGTTTTGTCTCCAATCAAATTGTTCAAGTTGTGAAAGTGTTAAGAGTATTGTCAAGTTCAAGCAGGAGTCTTGTGTAGCTTAGGTTTTACATTTCAAATGATAAGTAGGTGATGAGGACATCACATCATGTACACCTTTGCGTATGTATCAGAGGAGGCGGCGGGCCACACTGATTTCTCTGTAGCTAGGCGAGTGTCCATGTTCATGTTGAAGACCCAATGTGCATGTGCGAGCATCTGAAGGACCCCACACTGGGAAGATGCAAATCGGTTGCTTTAGGGAGTAATTTGGACTGTTGAATTTTAGGGACGTGACGATTGGGCCGTTGATCGTAAACTATCTCAGCATTATAGGACATAATTATGTTTTAGGATTTAATTTATGATTGATTTATGCTTTGGACACCTCATGAGTGATTTTATTTGTTTTTTCATTAGACTATGGTTATTTTGGTCAAAGTCATTGAAACAGGGTTTAATTTATAAATTTGAAAAGTTGAGAGAGGGGGGGGGGGGTGTGTGGTTGTGTCCTCCTTAATGGTTTTTGCTAAACAAAAAAGAAGAATTTCATCTTTCTTTTTTCTTTTTCTATTCTTCATGAGATGTGAAGAAGCCTTCCACGTGATTTGGAAGAGAGATTGGTGCGAGGCTGATCTTCCATCAACGAGGGTGGGGCTCTCATCTATCCCTTCGAGTTATTCATTACAAGGTATTTGTTACAATTTTCAAATTCTCCCATCGTGATTCCTCATAACCCCTTGCAAACTTTTTCAAATATTCTCCTTCATAGTTCTCACATCAAACCTGAATTTAGGAGGCAAAACCATACCCTACCGAACCTGCATGTGCGACCGTACGGCCACACGTGTGAGCACGTAGGGTTGGCCATACGATTCCCCTTCATTCCATTTGTTTCCTTCTCTTTTCTCATCAAAACCCTCTCCATTCCCCCATCTAAACCTAAACCCTAACACCGGATTCCAAAAATCCCCAATTGTAGCAATAATCCCAAAGCCTAATTCCCACATTCCCTTCATTCCTCTTAAATCCATAGCCTACAACTATCCAAAACCCTAATTCCCCTAATTAAAGCCTAAACAAACAATCCCTTTACCAAATTTACCCAATTAAACCCTAATTTCAAGTTTTCTCCAATTTCCCTAAATCCTAGCTACTCCCACACCCAAATCTGGTAAACCCTAGGTGGTATTGGACTTCCCTCTTTAAAATAGGCCTAACTCTATACTATGTGGATGTTTCTACATCCATTAGATCCTATTTTCCCATATTTAATGGTCTTGCAGGATGATGTTTGGCAACCTAGGCATAAACTATGCATGATCCCCTTTTAGAATCTTGGTATTTGTGACGATGGTAGCAAACTGTGATTTTCATTAATTAATTTAATTTTGCTGATTTATCTCTCACATTATTTGAGTTCGTGCATTGGTCCTACATCAAATTTGGTATTAGAGACCATTGGTTTAGCATAGGATTTTTGTGTTGCACTTAGGTTAGAGTCACATTTAGGATTAGTAGAGCGTACATTGCATATATGATCTAGGATCATATTGCTGATTTTTGTTCATAGTTTGGAGTATTCGAGTTTTCCACTTATACCAATGCTAAATTTTCAGTTTGTTACTTTTATATTACGCTCTGAATTTTTAGTTTGATACTTCTATATTACGCTTTGAATTTTCAATTTGGTACTCAGATTATCGCATTGCTGATTTTTCAATATAATATTTGAGGGTGACGACTTGCTGAATTTCTAGGTTAGTGTTTCTAGTGTCCAGTTTAATCTCTAGGTTGGTTTTATCTATCATAACATTATCTAAGAATTTAGGTTTTCCTATTAGAGTTTCCTTGTGTATGCCTACTCATTTTGGACATGGATTTGGTCTACAACCCACAATGAATTTAGCGCAAATTGCCAAAGCCCTTGATGCTACCAACCACCATTCGATAGCCATTGAAGCGCACAATAAAACCACCACTAATCAATTGACCGTGACCAATGTGAGCATCAATCAACTTGAGGCCTCCCTACAGGCAAACCCCGACATTGGGGAAGATGTTCAATCTCAAAATGGAGATCAAGTTGATAGGCGAGGGCATGGAGGGCATGGTCGTGGCCAAGGCGTTGGCCATGGTCGAGCACAAGTACAACCACAACGTGAGGAACATCATGACCATCATGATCTAGACATGCAAGTCATGAAGGGTGTAAAAGTCGAGTCTCTTAATTTTGATGGTTGCTTGAACCCCAAAGCATTCTTGATTCGGTGACGGACATGGACCACTATTTTGAGTGGTATCATATGTCTGATGCCCGTCGAGTGAGATTTGCCAAGATGAAGCTGGTGGGCCAGGCCAAACTTTTTTAGTCCAACATGCAGTGTAAAATTGAAAGGAGAGGAGAATCCCCAGTTGCGCACTAGGATGAGATGAAAGAGGTCCTTAAAGGAAAGTATCTCCCTCTCTCTCATCGCTAGAGGCTCCTAGACCAGTGGCAAGCCTTGTAACAAGGACCCATGACTGTGTCAAATTACATTGCCAAGTTCGAGTAATACATGATGCGATGTGAGATTGAGGACCCGATAATTACATTGTTCATATTCAAGATGGGCCTCCGATTTGAGTCCAACGAGAACTTTATTCTCATGATGTTGGCACATTGGAGCACATATACCAAGTAGTGCAAGACATCGATATAGAATGCTATGTATTGTGTATGTGGTTTGGTGGTTAGTGTAAGTGCATGTGCACACTTTCCTTTTCTCCTGCGGTGTACTATATGCTTTATTATAATAAAATATTATGTGTTAGGGCAAACAAGCCTCACACAACATCTCTCCCAAACTCTCTTTCTTCTTCTCTCAATATTTTCCTCTCTTCTTCACATTATCATCATCAAATCTTTCTCTACTTGGTATCAGAGCATAGATCTAGGCATTCCGCATCCAACACATTGAGAGGCGACACATCACCTTGCTGATGTCAGCAGCCATACAACTGACGTCAGCGTTGTACGGACACATAGACTCCGTTTAAGCTAAAAGTTTAGGGGTTTGATAGATCTTGATTTTAGAAGATTTGTCATGATTTTTTCAGAATTTATTGGATCTCCATTTTTCTTCGAAAATTCGAAAATCGGCCCTATCTTCCATTTTTCTTCGATTTACTTCAAATCGGTAAGCTTTTCTTTGGTTTTTTTGCTCAAGATGGACCGAAATCTTCCTCCCAAGCTACCCATGGTGGATTTTTTACTTAAGATCACTATTTAAGAGGTTAACCTCAAACGGACATGTGGCTGGGCCGTTTTCACTCGGTTAGGGCTTTTTTGACTGCGTTTCTTAGTATTTTTGGATGATTGATATTTGTTTGAGGTTTATCTCTTATTATCTTGAAGGATTGAGTGAGATAGAGTTGTTTGAATCAATCTTACTTGATGTAGGGGCTCTCTTGGCATAAATTTATCTCTCTTGGACTCTCCTATGGCTGGCAAAGGGCCCTTATCTCTAAGCATAGGGTCTCTTGAATCCAACCCCTTACAGATTACCTCTACTAAGTTGAATGGTGACAACTATCTTCAATGGGCACAATCTGTAAAAGTATTTTTAGGAGCCCGTGATAAGTTGTCGTATATTTTAGATGATCCCCCAAGCTCTACAGATGTTACTTACAAGTCTTGGACAAAGGAGAATTATCAAGTTATTGCATGGTTGTTGAATAGTATGGATTCTTCGATTAGCCACTCAGTGATGTTTTTATCCTCGGCTAAAGGCATTTGTGATACGCTTCATGACATGTTCTCGGAATCTCAGATTTTTCACGGGTATTCCAGCTTATTCAAGAAATTGGTCGGTTCCAACAAAACTCAAGATCCTTAAAAGATTACTATTCGACGCTTCGGGGTATGTGGGATGAGTTGGATATGTATCAAACTCTTCCTTCCAAATGTAAAGAGGATCATGAACATGCTCATAAGCAGCGGGATGATACTCGTATCATGCAGTTCCTAGCTGGGTTGAGTTCTGATTATCTTCATGTTCGGGATTAGGCTGTTATGCAGGATCTTCTTCCCCCATTAACGACAGTCTATGCCATGTGTCAGTGTGCTACTGTCTCTACTCTTCTTTCTCTTTCATTTGTGCCACTTGAGCGTTCGGCACATTTTGCTGGCGATCAGTCCTCTCTTGGTCTTCGGGTATCATCCTTGAGTTCAGGGCATATTTTTGGTTTTGGTGGTCGTGGTAGAGGCCGCGAGGGAGATCAGGATCGTGACGACCGTAGTCTTCGTAGTCGTGGCAGATGTGGAAGAGGACGTGATGGTTCCCGCATTTGTTCACATTGCGGTGGAACTAATCACACTGTTGATTATTGCTGGCAGATACATGGTCGTCCTACATATGCCGCTGCTTCTGTTGCATCCACAGTTGCTTCTGAGACAGTCTTCCACCCCGATAGCTGAGCAGTCTACTTTAAGGGAGTCTCTTATCATTTCTCAGGCTGCATATGATGCCCTTATGCGGCTTCACATTCGTGATATTCCTGAGCCTTCTCACGCAGCTTCGGCTTAGTCAGGTACTGCCCTTCTTGTGCCATCCTCTCCTACCTCCTGGGTCATTGACTCTGGAGCTTCCTCCCATATGACTGGTAAGTTTTAATTCTTTTCTTCTTATTCTCCTTCTCCTCCCACTCAGTAAGTCACAGTCGCAGATGAAACCCAATCTCCCATCTCTGGAATTGGTTCCATTCCTCTCTTCTTCCTTGTCTGTCTTCATTCTTGCATGTGCCTCGTTTTCCATTAAATTTATTATCTGTTAGCTCTCTTACTAAATCACTCAATTATTTTATTACCTTCTTCCCTTTTTATTATTTGTTTCAGGACCTACAGACGAAGAGAGTGATTGGTGGGGGGCATGAGCGAGGAGGCGTTTATCTTCTCGATGATACAACCGTTGCCGCTTCTAGTTCCCTTTCTCTAGATCGAGAGTCCATGACTCGGTGGCATTGCCGCTTAGGCCACCCATCCATAGCTAGATTGAGACTTTTGATTCCCTCCTTATCTGTCACTAAAGACTTTTGTGAATTGTCTAAACATCATCGCGCTATGTTTCCTCCTAGCTCTTCTGGGAGGAAATCTTAACCTTTTCATCTGGTTCACTCGGATGTCTGGGGACTAGCTCCGATTACCTCGACTTTTGAATTTAGATATTTTGTTATCTTTATTGATGATTATTCACGCATGACTTGGATTTATCTTTTGAAATCTAAAAGTGAAGTGTTTGATGCGTTTAAAGTGTTTTATCATGAAGTGTGCACTCAATTTTATTGTTCCATCAAATCCCTCCATTCTGATAATTGGGGGGGGGGGCTGGGGGCTAGGAACGTGGTATTTTGTCTCGGACGTCATGTGCTCACACACCTCAACAAAATGGTATTGCAGAACGAAAGAATCGTCATCTTCTTGACGTTGCTCACACCCTTCTGCTTGGTATCCATCTACCTAAACATTTTTAAGGTGATGCTCTCTTAACTGCCAATTTTCTTATTAATCATATACCCTCACATATCCGGTCTTATAAATCTTCATTTACTATATTATATCCTCATAATAATCCATTACCTCTACAACCTAAAGTTTTTGGTTGTACATGCTTTGTTCAAATTTTGAATGGGAGTAATGATAAACTTAGCCCCAGGGCAATTAAATGTGTCTTTCTAGGGTATCCTTGGAGTCAGAAAGTGTATAAATGCTTTGACCCATTTACTTGCAAGAAATATGTCTCTGCCGATGTAACTTTCTTTGAGGATATTTCCTTTTTCTCTGCTCCTGGCTGTTTCCTTTGTGATCCTCTTGCGAGTCAGGGGGAGTGACTCTTATCCTCTTTCTACTAGTGATCATGGGAAAACTCATCTCCCCTCTATTCAACATCTTGTTGGTGATATGGGTGAGCCTAAGCCTCTGCAGGTGTATCATCGTCGAGATAAATCTTCACACGCTCAACCATCCACCCTTCCGCTCACTTTGGATGTTGGCTCAGGTGACTCTCCTACCTCGAGTTTAGATCTTCCCATCGCCTTGCGCAAAGGGTCACGATCTTGTACTCAACACCCCATTAGTAATTTTATTTCATATGATCATATTTCACCATCTTTTTAGTCGTTTGCAGCTTCCCTTTCATCACAGAATATTCCTAGATCTCTCTCACATGCTCTTCAAAGTTTTTATTGGACGAAAGCGATGATAGAAGAAATGTCTGCTCTTGAGAAGAATCATACTTGGGACCTTGTGCCACTTCCTTTAGGCCATAAACCTGTTGGCTGTTGATGGGTTTATACGATCAAGTTTCTTCCAAACGGCTCAATTGATCGCTATAAAGCCCGTCTTGTTGCTAAGGGTTACACACAGACTCATGGTGTGGATTACTTTGAGGCATTCTCTCTGGTGGCTAAGCTTAATTCGATTCGCGTTGTGCTCTCCTTGGCCATTAATTTATCATGGCCCTTGTTTCAGCTTGATGTTAAGAATGCATTTCTCCATGGGGATCTTGCAGAGGAAGTTTACATGCATTAACCTCCTGGCTTTGTTGCTTCTTACAACCTTACACTTGTCTGTCGGTTGAAGAAGGCTCTTTATGGACTCAAACAATTCCCATGTGCATGGTTCGAAAATTTTAGTCAGGCTCTCTTAGAGTTTGGCTTTGTTCGCAGTCATGTAGATCATTCTTTCTTTATATGTCGACGATCGACGGGCATCATGGTTCTCATTGTCTATGTGGATGATATTGTTCTGTCTGATAGTGATTTTGCTGGAATGAGGGAGGTTAAAGATTTTTTGAAGACTAAGTTTGAGATCAAGGATTTTAGTCATCTTCGCTACTTCCTCGAAATTGACGTTGCTCGCTCATCATCCAGATTGGTTTTGTCACAACGAAAATATGTGTTCGATCTTCTCATGGAGACCGGCATGTTAGGGTGCAAGCCTGCTACCACTCCCATGGATACTTCACAGAAGCTTCGACCAGATGATGGTGCTCTCCTTATTAATCCCGAGATGTATCGACGACTTGTAGGCCGGCTTATTTACGTGACTATTACTCGCTCAGATCTCTCATTTGCGGTGGGGGTTGTTAACCAATTCATGTAAGCTCCCCGTACTTCCCATCTCACGGTTGTCTACCGCATACTTCGGTATTTAAAATCAGCCCTGGGTCTTGGTCTTCACTTTCAGTTCCATGGTCATCTTTATCTTTCTAGATATTCTGATGCTGATTGTGCAGGTAGTACTTCTGATCGCCACTCTATATCCGGCTTCTGTACCTTCCTAGGTGGCAATCTTATAACCTGGAAGAGCAAAAAGTAGCCAGTTGTTGCCCGGTCCTCGGCTAAAGCAGAATATCGTGCTATGGCTCATGCGATGTGTGAACTCATGTGGCTTCACAACCTTCTTGAAGAACTTGGCTATCCTCCTTCGGATCCTGTTCCTCTTCACTGTGACAACCAAGCGGCCATCTATATTACTCATAACCCAGTTTTCCACGTGCGAACCAAACATGTTGAGGTCGACTGTCACTTTATTCGGGAGAAAGTCACTTCTAAGGAAATCGTCACTTCCTTTGTTCGATCTGGGGATCAACTTGCTGATGTTCTTACAAAGTCCTCGAGTCAAGATGCTTTTCATCATGTTTGTGACAAGTTGGGCATGATCAAAATCTATACTCCAACTTGAGGGGGAGTATAGAATGCTATGTATTGTATATGTGGTTTGGTGGTTGGTGTAAGTGCATGTGCACACTTCCCTTTTCTCCTGCAGTGTACTATATGCTTTATTATAATAAAATATTATGTGTTAGGGCAAGTAAGCCTAACACAACATCTCTCCCAAACTCTCCTTCTTCTCTCTCAATATTTTCCTCTCTTCTTCACATTATCATCATCAAATCTCTCTACTATCGAGTACTATCTCAAAGCACCAGTTGGTACGCGTTATGACTCTTGGGATCCAAGCGTCAAGACTTATCCTCATGGGACTAAGCCTAACATGGGGAGTCAATCCAAGCCCCAAGTTGGTTCCCTGTCCGACCCTAGAGATATCAAAGGAAAATGGATAACAAGTGTTACCTATAGGAGAGGTGAGCAAACGCGATGCTTCAATTTCCATGAATTTGGTCACTTTGTGCATTAGTGTCCCTTGAAAGAGAGGAACAAGGCCCTAGTATTGGCAAAGGTGAGAAAGACGGAGATGAACTGGGCGATTTTAAAGAAGTCTGTCAGCCTAATATTACTGGTGCTAGTGATGAGGAAGTAGAGGAAGAAGAGACCACACCACTTGCAGTACTCAGGTGCACCTTAACCCATGCTAAGGAGAGAATGATGACTAGCGTCGGACTATGGTTTTTCACACCTATGCAAAATGTGGGGAGAAGAATTGAAAGGTGATCGTCGATAGTGGTAACCGTACAAATGTGGTCTCCACTAGCACGTTATCCCATTTGGGTTTGAAACCCGAACCACAGCCTCAACTCTATAGAGTTTCATGGGTTGATGGAGATGAACTGGTGTCGGACTACGGAGATGAACTGGGCGATTTCGAAGAAGTCTATCAGCCTAATATCACCGGTGCTAGTGATGAGGAAGTAGAGGAAGAAGAGACCACAGAATGATGACTGGCGTCGAACTATGGAGATGAACTGGGCGATTTCGAAGAAGTCTATAAGCCTAATATCACCGGTGCTAGTGATGAGGAAGTAGAGGAAGAAGAGACCATGCCACTTGTAGTAGTCAGGTGCGCCTTAACCCATGCTAAGGAGAGAATGATGACTGGCGTCGGACTACGATTTTTTACACCTATGCAAAATGTGGGGAGAAGAATTGAAAGGTGATCGTCAATAGTGGTAACCATACAAATGTGGTCTCTACTAGCACGTTATCCCATTTGGGTTTGAAACCTGAACCGAATCCTCAGCTCTATAGAGTTTCATGGGTTGACGCATCTTCCATGCCTGTTACCCAGTGATGTCTCATGCTTGTTCACTTTGGATCCTATTCAGATTCGTTGTGGTGCGACGTTTTGCCTATGGATGTTTGACACATCATTTTGGGACGACCTCGGTTATTTGACCGCAATGTGACGATATATGGTCGCTCGAATGTGTGTTCACTCATGCATCAGGGCAAGAAAATCACTGTAGTTCCTCTCCCACCAAAAAGCAATGGAGAGAAGAAAGCTGAGGGAAAGTCGAATAACCCAAGGGATACGAGGAGATCCCAACCTAAGTCTCTCCATGTTATCAACGCCAAGAAATTTGAGAGAGAGAGAGAGAGAGAGAGAGAGAGAGAGAGAGAGAGAGAGAGGCTAAGGTGGATTTGATGGTGTACACCTTAGTGGCTAGAGAAGTTACACCTGAGGTTAGTGTAGAGGGACCCTGTGAGGCGAATCCAATTATGGATGAGTTTCACGATGTATTCCCAGAGGACTTACCAGATGAGCTCCCACCCATGAGGGACATCCAGCATGCCATTTATCTTGTCGTTGGGGCGACTTTACCAAACCTTCCTCATTATCAAATGAACCCTACGAAGTATGCAAAGTTAAATAAGCAGGTAGATGAGCTCCTTAGGAAGGGTTTCATTCAAGAGAGTTAAAGTTCGCTTGCCTTGTTGGTGTTTCTTACACCTAAGAAAGACGGCACGTGGCGCATGTGTGTGGACAGTAGAGCTATCAATAAAATCACAGTCAAGTACCGGTTTCCCAAACTGCGCCTTGATGATATGTTAGACATGATGGTGGGTGCCACCATCTTTTCGAAGATTGACCTCAAGGGCGGGTATCACCAAATACATATACGCCCAGGAGATGAATAAAAGACAACCTTTAAGACAAAGGATGGGCTATACGAGTGGCTAGTCATGCTCTTTAGCTTCACTAATGCCCCGAGCACATTTATGAGAGTGATGACCAACGTGTTGAGACCCTTTATAGGTAAGTTCCTTGTGATATATTTTGATGACACTCTTATATATAGCACTTCAAAGGAATGACATCTCCACCATCTAAGGCAAGTTTGCGGGATCCTCAGAACTGAAAAGCTTTATGCTAACCTTAAGAAATGCACATTCATGTCAAAGAGCATTATCTTTTTAGAGTACATAGTATCATCTGAGGGCATGAGAGCAGAGCAGATCTCGAGAAGGTCAAGGTTATAATTGAGTGGCTTGAACCGCACAATATTCACAAGGTGCAAAGCTTTCAATACTTAGAAACTTTTTATACATGATTCATTAGAGGGTTTGGTGCCATCATGGCTCCCATCATGGATTGCATAAAGAAATGAGAGTTTGTATGCACTAAACTGCCTCTAAAGCATTTAAGGAGATTAAGAGCAAGATAAGCGAAGCTTCCGTCATGTGCCTTCCAGACTCTTCTAAAGTCTTTGAAGTTGCATTTGATGCATCTAGAGTAAGTATAGGTGGATGCTTAGTCAAGAAGGGCATCCTGTTGCTTATTTTAGTGATAAGCTGAATGAGGCAAAGCAACGGTATTCCACCTATGACAAAGAGTTCTATGTGGTCGTCCAATACTTGTGCCATTGGCGGCACTATTTACTACCGCAAGAATTTTTTTGTTCTCTGACCACAAGGCATTGCGTTACCTCGGTTCCCATAAGAAACTAAACCCTAGGCATGCTAGATTAGTCCAATTTCTTTAGGAATATTTTTTCGTCCTTAAACATAAGGTCGAGGTCGAGAACAAACTTGATGATGCCCTTAGTCGTCGTGTGACGCTAATCCAGAGTATGTGTGTGGAAGTGACTGGGTTTGAATAACTGAGATAAGAGTATCCTACATGCCCAGACTTTGGTGAGTTGTATACTTCACTATGAGATGGTTAGTCGAGCAAAAGTCGCAGGTTTTTCATCATTGAAGAGTTCCTATTTAAGGGTGGCAGACTCTACATTTCTTGCACTCCCTTCATGATTTCCTAGTTTATGAACTTTATGCAAGAGGGGTAACCGGTCATTTGGGGAGGGACAAGACTATTGCTCTTGCGGAGGATAGGTTTTATTGGCCAAGTCTCAAGTGAGATGTAGCCAAGATAGTTGGGCAATGCAGGACTTGTCAACCCGTGAAGCAGAGAAACCAAATATAGGATTGTTGACACCTTTGCTAGGGCCCCATGCTCCGTGGCAGGACATTAGTATGGATTTTGTGTTGGGTTTACCTAAGACATTAAGAAACACAATTCCGTATTTGTGGTTGTGGACCATTTTTTCAAAATGGCCCATTTTATTCTATGCTCAAAAACGTCAGATGCCTCCAATGTGGCTTAACTTTTCTTTGGGGAGGTAGTGCATTTACATGGTCTACTAAGACCATAGTATCTGATCGAAATGTACATTTTATGAGATTTTTTAAAGACGCTTTGGCACATGATGGAGACAAGACTTCAATTTTCATTTGCCTATCATCCTCAAATAGACGGTCAAACCGAGGTCGTCAATAAGAGTCTTGGAATTTTGCTTAGATGCCTTGTGGGCGATCACGTCAGAACTTGGGATGCTATTTTGCTTATAGTCGAGCTAGCATATAATAGTTCCATTAATAGGTCCATAGGCTTGAGTTTGTGCATGGTTGTAAACCTAGGAAACCTGTAGATCTCATACCTATGTATGTGTCTCATAGGCCATCTGAGTCAGCACATGAGTTTGCACGTCGCATACATGAGTTACATGGTGAGATTAGGAAGCAAATTAACTTGAGTAATGAAAAATATAAAGCACTTGTTGATTCTCATCTCAGATTTCAAGAATTTCAAGGAGGAGATTATGTCATGGTTCGTATGAGGCCTAAATGTTTCCTACGTGGCTGTTAAAAAATTGAAAGTGCGTAGTGCAGGACCATACAAAATATTGCGGAAACTGGGTAGTAATGCATATGTAGTAGACCTTCCACCTACCATAGGAATAAGCTCTACTTTTAATGTGGAAGATTTAGTACGATAGAAAGGTCTTGCTATTTCGCCTTCTAATATATTTTCAGACCCTCCCGCAGACCATGATCCAATCCCTAACCTATGTCCCCTACCTAACCAATGATCCCAACCTTTGCCACCCTTACCCTCCTTGCATGCTCGAAGTGAACAAGTCGAAAATATACTGGATGCGCAAGCGGTTTCCACTCGCCATAGGGGATTTCAGAAATTCCTCGTCAAGTGGAAACGCAAGCCGATTTCAGATAGCACTTGGATTACAGAGGCAGAGCTGCAAACTTTGGATTTCGACATCCTGAAGTGTTATATGAGTTTTAGTCCACCGAAGGCGAACTCTTCTCAGCTGAGGAGAGTTGATGAGCACATCACATCACGTACACCTTTGCATACCAATCAGAGGAGGCGGGCCGCATTGATTTCTCTATGGTTAGGCGAGTATCCATGTTCATGTTGAAGACCCCATGTACATGTGCGAGCATCTGTAAGACCCCACACTGGGAAGATGCACATGGGTTACTTTAGGGAGTGATTTGGAGTGTTGGATCGCATGGATTACATGATCGTGCCGTTGATCGTGGCCCATTCTCATCATTACAGGATATACTTATGTTTTAGGATTTAGTTTATAATTGATTTAGCTTTGGACACCTTATGAGTGATTTTATTTGTTTTTCATTAGAGTAGGGTTGTTTTGGTTGAAGTCATTAAAGCGGGGTTTAATTAGTCTTGAGACTTTTGTGGGGGGGAAGAATTTCCTCATTCTTTTCTATTCTTCTTGAGATGTGAAGAAGCCTTCCATCAACGAGAGCACGAGGTTCTCATCTATCCCTTCGAGTTCTCCATTATAAGGTATTTGTTACAATTTTTGATTTATCCCATCCTGATTCCTCATTACCCCTTCCAAACTTTTTCAAACATTCTCATTTATCGTTCTCACATCAAACCTGGCCTTGGGAGCCAAAACCCTACCCTACCAAACCCACACGTGCGACCATATGGCCACATATGTGAGCACGTAGGGCTGGCCGTACGATTCCCCTTCATTCGATTTGTTTCCTTCTCTTTTCTCATCAAAACCCTCTCCATTCCCCCATCCAAACCCAAACCCTAACACCCGATTCCAAAAATTCCCAATTACAACAATAATCCCAAAGCCTAATTCCCACATTCTCTTCATTCCTCTTAAATCCATAGCCTCTAACTATCCAAAACCCTAATTCCCCTCTAATTAACGCCTAAAGAACCAATCTCTTTATCCAATTAAACCCTAATTTCAAGTTTTCCCTAATTTCCCTAAACCCTAGGTAGTATTAGACATTCTCTTTAAAATATGCCTAACCCTATGCTATTTGGATGTTTCTACATCCATTAGATCCTAGTTTCCCATATTTAATGGTCTTATAAGATGATGCTTGGCAACCTAGGATTAAAATATGCATTATCTCCTTTTGGAATCTTGGTATTTGTGATGATGGTAGCAAACTTTGTGATTTTCATTAATTAATTTAATTTTGCTGATTGATCTCTCACATTATTTGAGTTCATGCATTGGTCCTACATCAGTAGGTGCTTTAGATAATGTTGGGTTTTTTTTTTTTTTTTTCTTATTTTATGTATGTAGTTGATGGTAAGTGGCAGGGTGCTTGTATTGGGCATTGGGTAGCTTGGTGAAAATTGTCTCTCTTTCTTTTCTTTTCTTTTCTTTTCTTTCTTTCTTTATTTGTTATTTTTTTTTTGTGCATGCTTTCAACTCTCTTTAGCTTCTCTTTAACAATTTCTTAGTCTCTTCATATTCTACAGCTTTGCAAATGGCTTGTAGTCATTGTTTCACCTATCTTGCGGTCATGGTGGTTATTCGCGATGCAAGTTTCCCTGTGGGTAAATCCAAGCACTACTATAACCATGAATGTGAGCTCAAATGCAACTAGTAGTATTAGAACGAACCAATTCTTGGGAGAAAACCATACAAGGGCTAGGTACGTGATTGGATACTCTAGGACCAGTTGAAGTGTGCATCATAGAATAATGCTCAATATTTGGGGAATATTGAATGGTGAAGATAGGAGATCCAGGTTTCATGTTGTTAAAGAGACTTGACAACTGAAATTATGAGCTATGGAAGTTGCGTTTGGAGTTGTATCTAGACATCACATGCGGGTCGAACATAGAGCCACCGTATCTTGTGCAAAAAACCAAGTGTGATGCCAAGGCTAGGAAAACATTGCATACCTTGAAGCAATCAAACTTGGTGGATGATATGCTACCATGCATCTTGGAACAACACAAAAGCAAGTGTATGATACTTTTTTTTTTAAAGATTGAATATTATTTAGGAGAGCAAAAGCAACCCAAAAAAAAAAAAGGTAGACAAAAAGAAGAAGAAAAAAAAAAAACCGTAGAGGAAAACCAACCATACAACTCGAAAAACAAAAACAATAGAAGAAAGAAATCAAACCAAAAGCCTCCCACTCGTCCAGCATATGAGAGGTCAATGAACTCTCAAATAGATTAAGAATCGAAGACCAATCTTTAATATCACGGATGATCCGGCCTGAAACTCTAGAAGAGGGAGCAAAAATGTTGTGAAAGGTTTTGGAATTCCTTTCTTTCCACATCTCCCAGAGGATGGCCATAACACCTAGATGCCTAACAACTTTGAGATCACTATCGACTCCATCCTCATGCGAAGCGTTTAAAAGACCTGACACCAAATTGGACATGACCCAAGGCGTGTGGAATTTGGCCAGGATAGAAGACCGGAGTTCCAAAGTGAAAGGGTAATGGAGACGGTTTCTTCATTGGCAAGGCATAAGATGCAACATTGGGAAGAATCATGCCCTTGCGCTGAAGATCGTCGACAATAAGTGTTCTCCCCCCAGCAAGGAACCAAACA
Source organism: Magnolia kwangsiensis (assembly GCA_037074715.1). NCBI lineage: Eukaryota > Viridiplantae > Streptophyta > Magnoliopsida > Magnoliales > Magnoliaceae > Magnolia > Magnolia kwangsiensis. Next base: position 146,339,841 of record CM073573.1, read on the forward strand.
TAGGCCGCAACTTTAGGGGAGTTGTTGTAGAACTAGAAGAAGGAATGAGAGACTGTCTGAGTAGGAGACCTTGCAAGTGTAGGAGCCAAAAGAGGACTTCATCCAAGATAGGGAGTTGGGCACCTCGGGATTAGGCTGAACTCCTTGAAGCATCTTCAGAAGCTCCAACAATTCTTCAACTTCATCCTCCAACAAGAATCTCCTACAAAGAAGACGCCAAGCTCCTGAACCCACGTACGAAAAATAGTCAACCACCTTTAAAGAAGGGTTGGAACTAATCCTTAGAAGGCGAAGAAAAACAAAAGCAAGAGGTTTGTCGAGGATCCAACAATCAACCTAGAATCTAATCTTGCTACCATTACCCAGGCTAAAGGAAATTCCTTCCTCGAAAGAAGGCTTAAGACTCATAATAGCTTTCCACGTGGAAGAGGCTCTGTACAAGGAGGATGGTTGGTGAACCACCCTCCTTCATTAGTGTTGTATTTACAAGCTAAAGTGGTTCTCCACCAAGAGCCCTCTTCGTTTCCAAAGTACCATAGCCATTTACCCAGGAGATCAGAATTCACATATGAAAGGACTTTAATGCATGCACCCCCTTCTAAGTAGGGTTTGCAGACTTCGGACCAGCTAAGGACGTGGAATTTGTTGTCGTTTGAGTTGCCATTCCACAAGAAATCTCTCCTAAGCTAATCAATTTTGTCTAAAAAGCCTTGGGGTAGCGAAATAAAGAGAGAGTAAAAGGGAAGGTTCGACAAAGCCGATTTGACAAAGGTAAGATGTCCCCCAAGGGATAGGTAGCGGCTTTTCTATGAAGGAAGTTTCCATTTCAATCCTTTTGATGACAACATCCCAAAGGTGCTTTGCCGGCTTACAAATACGACCAAGAAGACCTAGGTAAGAGGAGGAAAAGGTTCCCACTTTACAACCAAATAAGTCAGCAAATTAGAAAGGGAGGTGGATGGAATATTAATATCCAGAATTTTGCTTTTAAAAACGATTGATTTTGAGACTAGAAATGGCCTCGAAACAACACAAAACCTTCCTGAGGTTAATCACAACGTCGATAGAAGCTTCACAGAAAAGGACAGCGTCATCTACGTATTGAATGTGGGTAATAGAAGGGCTAGAGTGGGCCACCTTGAAACCCTAGAACAAACCTGTCTTCCCCTTCCTTGAGCAAATGACTGAGATCCTCAACAACAATGACAAAGAGAAAAGGAGAGATTGAATGACCTTGTCTAAGACCTCTAGAGATTGGGATAAAAAAATCCTTTAAGAGAGCCATTAAAAAGGACAAAAATAAGTTGAGGAAATACATGATCGAATCCAACCACACCATTTCAAACCAAAGCCCAAGCGACCTAGGATATAGTCTAAGTCATCCCAATCTACCCGATCAATGGCCTTTTCAATATCGAGCTTGCAAAGTAGCCCTCCTATACCTTCCTTGTAACGAGAATTGACACATTCATGGGCAAAAAGGGCGCAACCTAGGATCTACTTGCTGGCCAGGAAGGCTGCTTGGGCTTCAACAATGACGTTGAGAGGGCCTAAATCTAGTAGCTAGGACTTTTTGCTAGGATTTTGGAAGGGGATCCCAGCAAGCTGATGGGATGAAAGTCCTTAAGGTTCACAACGCCTTCAACTTTTGGAACTAAAGCTATAACGGAAGCTCTAATGGCTTGAGAAATAGAACTCGAAGAGTGAAAATCTGAGAGAAAAATCCACCACATCCTTAATACATCCCAAAACAAATGAAATAAAGCTAATGAAAGTCCATAAGGGCCAAGAGATTTGTCACTGTCGAGGGAAAAAAGAAAAACTGCCAACTTAACTTCCTCCTTAGAGAAAGGATATTCATTAGCAGAGGCTTCCTCAATTGAAATGTGAGGAAAGTCAAGATAATCTAATCTAGGCCTCAACCGATTCTCAGCAACGAGTAAAGATAAAATAGAAATATGGCAGCGGTGTATGATACTTTGTATCACAAAGGTGGAGTTTTAGAGATTGGATCCTGACCTTCTCGAGCAGTTCTATAGTTGTGCTTCACCAGAGGCTAATCTTTCTCAGACAGGGAGGATTGATGTGAACATTAGATCATCATATAGGGTCTACCAGAGGAGGAGGGCTCAAACGGCAGCCCCAGTTTTGTTATGGATGGACGACATCTATATTGGGCCCAACGGGCCACTTTGAAGACCCTACATGCATAAATGGTGCATCTGGAAGACCCCATACTGGGAAGATATATGTGAGTTTCTATTATATGAACATTAGACCGTTGGCCCATCTGACCGTCAAATCATCATTTGCGGGCCATCGGAGCATTGGTCCACTCAGATTTTGGACCACATTGATCCCTAGTTATAGGTAGGCATTTTTATTTTTACTTTATGTTGAACGTGATTGATGGTTTGGATTGAGATTTGATGATTTAGATTCATTTTTTTGGGTTTGCACATTTTTAATACTAAGGGCATTATTGTAAATTTTACTTTTTGATACTATAAATAAGAGGGGGGGATGTCCACACCCTAGTCCAAGAATATTGAAGAAAAAAACTCTTTTGTTCTCCTCTCTTCCTTGCATGAGATTTACAGGTGAAGATTTAGATTCTATAGGAATTGGAGAGGAGGTGCGAAACCTAGAGGGTGATCCTCATTTATCCCTCCTTCTTCTTCTTCAAAGATAATTTACAATCTCTCTCTTTTCATTCTCTTCCTATTCAAATCCTAAACCCCATCTCTTTTCTCTATTTCTTCTTCTCGATCCTCCAAACACCCAACCCATCCAAAACCCTAAGCCATGCATCCTTTCCCGTGGCCGTATGCACATGCGCACACATGCAAGGCTGTCCATGTGGACAGCCACTTCCCCTTTGTTTTTGCCTTGTTTCTTCCATACAACCCTAATCCTAGCGCCCTATTTCATCCCTCTTTGAAACCCTGACCCTAATCTTCTCCTAAACCCTAACCCTATGTTTCCTATTTTGAACTTTTATCCCTAAATTGTGTCCAAGACTTGAAAATATTAATCTAGTTGAGTGTTGGGACTATCCTATGCTAGAACGGGATTCTCACATCTCATAAGGACCAATCTTTCATAGTTTTATAGTATTTATGCATGGTGGATGATAACTTTGGTTTATAACCTAGCTAGTTAAATCTGATTTTTCTGATTTGTGGTAGAGTACATGTTTTTTAATGCTTGATTTAATTGTAGTAATCTGGAAATTGATCTCATTTATCACTTTAGCTTGGACAACCTTCATCCTACATCAAGTTCACTTGCCCAACTGAATGTAGCAGGCAACTCGGTGTCTACTCTCATGTGGCCCAAATTCTTGAGTTCTAATTCATGTGCCAGTATATGTTTGCACTAATCCAACCTGTTGGTACATGTGATTTAAGGACTATAGTTACAGTTGTTTGTTTTTAAGCAAGAAGTCTGTGCCATTCTTGCATTCAGTGTTATCTTGGATTGCTTGCTTCCATCATCGTGACATCGCAAACCAAGGGTATCAACTATTCTCTGTGCCTTTTCTGCCTTGTAACTTGTTTCGGCATGCTGTATTCTAGTTTTTTCTTCTGTATTTCAGGTTTGATCAGGTTGGTTAGAAAGAGGATAAAAACCAAAACCTTAGTGCCTCCGTAACACTTCTACCAGTGATCATGCTTCCAACTCACCCAATAAGATATTTGACATTCCTGATTGTTTTAGGCTAGTGTGGCAAAACTTGACCCAACCCGAACCCATCCTGGAAAGTCAGGGTTTGGGTCAACCCATTTCACATATGGGTTAGGTTTGGATTTGCTAGGCTGGACCCGGCGGGTCATGAATATTGTCTGCCCCTTACTTCCCCGCTAAATACTAACAAGATATAATATTATAATATAATGTAAGTTATAAAATAAATAAATAAATAAAAACACTAAACTTGGTTATGGTGGCTGTAATTTGGTTAAAGTATGGGTTTAATTTTATATTGATTCATCCAACCACAACCTCAAAATTTTCTACTTTTCTGTTTTAGTTGGGAGAAATAGAAACCCAAGTGCTTTGCATTTGCTATCACTAATTGTCAACATTGTTTCATTGCCGGTTGCTACAAATATTCATCCATCAAATTATTGAAACTACAAGCATTCAAAGTTACTAGTGTTACTGAAGCCATCATTTTCAAACAGTGATTGGGGTTCCATTGCAGGTGGAGGGATTCGATTGCTAGCCACCAGCAGAGCTAACACGGCAATCCAGACCACATATTCTGGTGAGATAGTTAGTTCACCACAGTGCTCTCTTCTCTTTTATACATAGTTGAAATGTAGTTAGGTAGTTTACTGTTTTTTTTTTCCTCTCTTTTTGTTTAGTCATTTTCATTGAAAGAATCAGCCCCGATTGAAAGGGGGGGGGGGGGGGGGGGGGGGGGGACAGCAGTGCTGATTTTCTTGTGATTTTGTGAAAATTAGTGTACAGTTGATAATGATGGTTGAAAATTTTTCTTCATTTTTTTTTTTTTTTTTCTTTTTTGCTTTTTATTTTTTATATAAACTTATGTGGACTGAAATCCAGCTTTTCAGCTCATTTGGTGCTGCTTTGTCAGCCACCAGATGGCCACATAAATGGAACCCGGATTTTGCTGGTTGTTGAATGACTGATCACCACTGCCCTGGCACAACTAGGTTACAAGTTTAGCACATTGGGTGACCGTAGGCAGATGCATTTCATTTCGTAAGAGGAAATTATATTTACACCTGACACCTGATACATACTCCCATTTCCATGATCAAATCCCTCTTTCACTATGAAATAACAAAATGAAATGATGAAGGGGTGCTTGTAGTGAAAACAATGGGTCTAAATATGAGCTCCCCAAAATTAAACGTTTGCTGAGGACTTCCTCTTCTTTTTTTTCGAACGTTTGCTGAGGACTTGTTTGGCTCTCTGGAATCTTAAAAGGGGCCATGATCTGTTGTGAATCTGTCTTCAGGGAACAGATTACTGGGGAAAGAGATGATGCTGTCTATGGTGTTTGGGTACTAGAGAAAGTTATTCTTAGGCATCCAGTTTTTGTGTTTGGATATTGGGATAGGAGAGGCGGCTTTTTATCTTTTTGAAAAATATAACCCTAGGACGAGAATCCATCCCATGATTTTGCAACCCGTCTTGAAGATATGAACCATAAATCATATTTAAAACACCCCCAAAAGTTCGACTGGATATCCAGACGTGTCAGGTTGACTTCAGGACTTCTCGATTCAATATGTAATTATCAAGATATTCGAAATAGAATTCGTACCTAAAAATGGGTAAACAAGCAACAGCTACATGGCAGAGCCAGTTGTCAACAATGCATCCATTCCATTGCACAGGGTCATACGAATACCCTTTCATGTGTTTTACTTTTTGAGTTTTGCTGAATTGCATTGTGTTGAGTCGACCTAGTTGTTTAGTCATCTTGACAACTCGCACCGAGTCAACACTGAGTCTTGCTCCGTAGTGAGCTTCTCCGGTGCTTTGCTCAAAATCTTGTGGAGTTGAGTTGAATCAAATGAGTTTCAAGTCGACTCACCAAGTTTCAGAACTATGACATAAATCCCCTTGGGACCCAAACACAAATTGAGCTCCTCACTAATGGAATCCCATTCTTAGAAGCCAAACGACTTTTAAATTTGTGGTTAATGATTCTTCTGTTTAAACCCAATCCTTGAGCTAAAGATCCAAGCCTGACATTGAGCGGACCCAGCCTACCTGATCTGTCTGCAAGTAGGAAATCAACTTCAACAGTGTACATTAGTTTGGGTCTGGCTTGGATAATTTGATGGGCCTATAGGCAGATATGGACCTGTCTTTCGATCTTATCATTTGTCGGTCCTATCCTGATTCCGGACTGCATAGCTGGACCGCGCGCCTAAAAGCAATCCAACTTTTCAGGGGTGGGCCCAACCAAGTCACTGGCCTAAAAGCAATCCAGCTGTCTTGAAAACTTCTCTGTTGTGGACATGGGAAAGTTCTGTGTGCACCTCTCTCCATCCAATAATGGCGGGTGCGAAGGTGTTCGCTTCAAATGGGCTTTCGAAGATTTGTGTTTTGAAATACACGTCTAGTTTCACCATCTTTAAATTGGAGGGACTTGGAGGCACTGGCTCGCGGCATGCACTGGGCCTGTGGGTGCTGAATTTATAGTGATTAAGTGCTTGATCTTCTCTTTGTATGTTCCAAACTTCTTTCATGTGGCATGGGTGCAAGACCTAGACCGTTCATTTTTTGGCTCTCCAATGTAGATTTTTGGGCAAATATTCTCAATCAATTTCTGCAGCAGCAAAAAAAAAAAAAAAAAAAACTCTTTCAATGCATGGTCATCATTTCCTGTGTGCTGTGACCTATACATGGTGGGGCCCACCGGATGAATGAGCGCTTTATACGTATCCTTTGCCACTTGAGTGGCATTCATGAACGTCTGTAAGTGATTGGGCAGTAATCGATCTCTACTGCAACCTTCACTTGTGACAATGGTGTCTAGCGAAAGTAAAAGGCTTCAACTGTTTGGATGCCGTGGAAAAAGGCTTGAGTGGTCCAACGGTCTCCTAAATTTTGAATATTTAGGTGTCGGAAATGTCGTTATCCCAGGGAACCGGATTCCACCAAAAACGACACTGCATTCCTTTTGCATCTTTATTCCATTGTGTCCGAACTTGGACGTCCACCAAATCTCTTATCCAGGATTTAAGATCCATTGATATAAGACTTTTTTTTCTTTTTTTTTGCATTCAATCAGCCCTGAACAGTACATGGTTGGGTTGCATGTACGTGCACATGCAAAGCACATTCATGAACTAATATTGCATTTGAGTGGGAAGTTACTGAATGATCATTTTTAAATGTGGACCGTTGATCCTTTTTCTTCCTCTTTGATAGTTCAATGAATGTGAACCTTTAATGCCCCATTTTAGGTAGGGCCACAATCAGGACTCTGGAGTGGGGTACGTGTACCCACAGATAGGGTGGTTGGGTGCATGTGTATGGTCCATGAGAGACATGCTTAACCATCCTATCGTTTGTCCTACTGTAACTGCGGCCTTTTACTCCATACATTTGTAACATAAATTTCATTCGTTGGATCACCTAACAGGATCCTTTTTCTTTTTTTTTTTTTTTGTCTTTTTTACACACACACAAACACACCCCACATAAGCACTCGATCCCATGACTTGAATGTCGAAGGGCATTCTTGCCTACCACTAGGCCATGGGTTGGAGCCCACCCAACAGGGTCCTCTTACAGACGGCTTTTGTTACCTATTGCATCCTTTTGCCTTGCATACAATGCTCAGGGTTTAGTCTGTACTAGTGGGGCCATGGTTCAGTAATTTAAGAGATTTATGTGATGGGATTCACCATCAATGACTGAGATTTGGCAATAGAATATTTGGGCTTTCATTGACTGACAGGGTAACAGCTGGTTCGTTGTTGGTCCCTGTTTGGGAGCTTGGAAAGTACATTCCAGGAAAATGGCATTTTCTTGATTGGGAGTATACTTTTTGGTGGAAAACATTTTTCAAGAATGCTTTTTTCATTTTAAAAGTCTTAAAAGATTTTCCCAGCCCTCCCTCTCTTATTATGTGTTCTCTCTAAATGCTCTCTTTGAAATTACTCTCAAAGACAATGTCACTCTCTCATTTTATTATCCAAGCTCTCAAACAAGCCCTCGTGGAAGTTTTCTTTTTTTTAAAAAAAAAATAATAATAAAAATCCGTGGACCATTTACAGCGGGGATGTAATGTCGTCCACTGGCCCACATGCACAATCTAGTGAGCCTTACTGTGCCTTAAAACAGCGCCTTGTATAATACCTCCTTTCTAGAGCTTTACATGAGTTGAACCAAGTCGATCTTGGCACAGCTCGACTCTGCCTGGCCACTAGCTGACCCATCTCGAACTTGGCTTGGCTCGGTTCTTGAGCCTGACTGGCCAACTCGGCTTGGTTCAGTCAGCAGCTCAGGCTAGTTCGAGCCAAGGTCGAGCCTGTGCGGCATTTTCACAAACACATGTAGTGCACCTTTAATTTCTCACGGTATGTAAAACAGCAACACAGGTATTTCAACGAACACTCAGTAGGCAACATCAAAATCAAGATTCAAGGATATTTGTTTCATATCCATACCTTCCTCGCTGCTAGCTGACACTTCATTGAGTCATTTCATCAAACACTTGGTGAGCAACATAAATATCAAAATAACCGAGTCACCGAACTGGTTCGATCCGAGTTCAATACGAGTTGAGGTTTGATCCGAGTCAAGTTGACCTCAGACAAGCTCCAACTCAATTTCAAACCAAGTCGAATCGAGCTTTTTCCAGTCGAGTCGAGCGAGCTAACCGAGGTAACTCGGTTCGTGTACAGCTCTACTCCTCTCCCTCCCATTTTCACCGAGGGAGATATTTGATACTCTGGCAGAGGGTGATGGTGGATACACAGGCACTTACAAATTGTATAGGTGGTGTACATCACAAAAATTAAACCGTCCAAAGGAAGGTCCCACTGTAAATAGGTCCTCATTTCAAACTCAAATTGCTTAAATGATTTTTAAACTCCGATTGGCGGACCGTTTTTTGGTCGTGTTTAGCTATCACGCTCTTTAATTTCTCTTTCCTTCATTCATTTTTTTCCAACACAGCGAATAAAGGCACCCTTCTTTTGTGCGTCACACTACAGGAAATAACTAGGACGAAGACGCCCACCATCAAAACCTTCTGGATTGTGTGCAAGCTCCCCTATATTTATTTACATGCTATCCAATCCGTTCATAAAATGAGCCCAAACATGATTAATAGGTTCATCTAAAACTCAGGTGGGCCAGACCATGTGATTTTCTTAGTTTTAATTATATGATTTTACATGGTATGGCCCACCTAAGTTGTTCGGTAGGCATTATTTTAAGTTCAAAGGAGAATACTAAGGGGCTTACATGATGGGTTGATTGGATATCACTGAAACATTACATTCCAGTGGACCCCACACAGAACATGGTGGAATAAGTTTATTCTACAAATGTTATAGACGGTTTTGGCATTACCATATAACTCAAATTTCTTAAATTGTTGGATGACTAAACCTCAAAAAAATAAATAAATAATAATAATAAAATAAAATAAAATCTTTCACAAGAATCTACAGTATTTTTGTCATCATTCATCATTAATTGCAATTAAAGGGCTCCAGCAAGATTGAAGATAGAGTCATGATGAAGCTAACCCCTTCATGTGAGGTGTGAGGAGTAGAACATGTTTCCAAGGTCCGTGTGATGACATACGTGTCAGGGCCCATTTATTAGGTAGCATGCTCTGTGATAATGACATAGTACCAAAAAAATCAAGGTAGTACTTCACCAAGTGGGCCATAAATGTACTTTGCATTTTGCTATTGTCTAATTTCCCAATTTTAGAGCAGACTAACGTTGTTTTTTTGTCCATAGCATGCTCATGATGTTCCCTACCTGATGAATGGCTTGGATCTCTATGTTTTGTCTACATCTATTCTGCCAAAGGTTTCACACATCAGGCCTGCCATTTTGTAGATGGCACTGTCTAAAAACATTACTATACCCTGAAATGCAGAAAGAAGGTGCTGCCTATAAAGGGAGCTTGGGATGGAGTCGGAAGCTCCTGCACGGAAACGGATTGGCTACTACCCCTGCCACCATCCCGGTGGCTGATGATCGGTGCTCTGTGGGCCACACCATGATGTATGTGTTTCATCCATGCCGTTCATCCATTTTTACAGATCATTTTAGGGCTTGATCCCAAAAATGAGAGGGATATAAATATCAGGTGGATCACACCACAGGAAAACAATAGTGATTGGATATCCACAATTAAAATCCTCCTAAGGCCCACTGTATTGTTTATTTGACATCCAATCTGTTGATTAGCTCATACAGACCTATATGAAGGGGAAAAAAAAAAAAAAAACAAAGACCAGTGTGATCCATTACTTTCATGGCCTCCAAAAAGTTTTTAATGGTCGACGCTCATTCAATGCTGTTTCCTGTAATGTGGTCCACTTGAGATTAGGATATACCTCATTTTTTGTCTCATACCCTAAAATGATATTAAAAAATATATATATAGCTGGACGCATGGATGAAACACATACATCATGGTGGGGCCCACCGACCACCAGCCATTGGCTGGTGGCAGGGGGAGTAGCCAATCTGTTTCCTTCCCAGCTGTCCACGCCTCCGTGCTTTATTAAAACGGTTGTGACTTTCCAATTGTACACATTGCAACAGTATACGGCAATCCAGACCGTACAAATTGCTGACCTAATAGCGGATGGAGCACATCCCAAACAGTACTTTAAAAGATGAAAGAAACTGCCTGATTTTGCCCTGAAATTCAGACCACTAATTATCATCAATTTTACCATCCATTTCGTAGTAGTCAATTGAAATGTTATTGCTCTGATTAAAAGGCATGTACTCCATCCACCGTGCACATGACAATTTGGACGGTTTGTATAGCTGGACATGACTAGCACATGAGAGGAGATGGGTCAGAGTAGTTGTTTCTGATTATTTTCAATATTATTAGATATATAAGAGTATAAATAGTATAGAAATAATGTTGAGTGGTGCCAAGTTCAATTGAGTTTTGCCAATTTTTTTTAGTCAAGGTTTTATTGAATTTTGACTTATTCATGATTTCTCTGAGTCCTGTTGAAGTCTGGGCAAGTGAAGTCTAGCTTTTTCTATTTTAAAACTACTGTTTAATAATCATAATCAGCTAATATGTGGGCCCTGCCTTAGAAATTACTGGTCTAAAAATCAGGCCGATCAAATTATTACATGAGTCGCAATGTATAATGTAGATTGATGGTAAAGAAGAATGATATTACTAGATACCTAATTGTTTTGTATTATGTGGGCCACCTGAAGAGTAAAATTGCCCAAGTTTTACGTTGGAAGATTTAAATAGTCTATTGCATCTATGAAATACTCAAATGTGGCATGGGTATTCCACACGTGCCACTACAACGTTTGTACGTATGACAGCTGCACCACGTGGTATGATTGACCCCTATTGTAAATTTGAATTATGAAAGGATGAAAACTACATTTTAAGGATAATTTTGCACTTTTCTATAAGTGTCGGGAATCTGCATAAGCAAATCTGAATTCAGATCACATGAGATTAAGCAAATGTAAATAAAATAATCATAAGTGCATATGATTTTTACATGGAAAAACTTTTGTGGAAAAAAATCATTTCTAACAATGAAATTTTTTTTCATCCTTTGGTCTAACTTATCTCTCTCAATGTATGATACATAAAAGTAAGCATCAAAATAAAAAACCCACTGCCCTAAGTAATCAACTTCATAATCATTCTACACTTCTTTTGAAATTTTATAACCGATCGGTGTAGACAGAGACTAATTCACTAAGTAATAAGACATGTTAACATCCTCAATTCATAACTCTTTGCCTAACCTAGTGTTGCTCAACATGCTTTGGGCTCTCTCCAAGAGAGTCTGATTCATTCGTTTGGCTACACCATTTTGCTCTGGTGTATGTCGTACAATCCTTTTATTTTTACAAAATGATTAAAATCATTCGAAGTAAATTCACATCCATTATATGTCCTCAAAACTTTCAACTTATGCCTTAATTGTTTTTCACACTTTGATAGTGGCAAAAATGCCTAACTTGTACTTCATGAAATACACCCAAATATTTTTTGAGTAGTCATGTATGAATGATATAAAGAATGATAACTCTCCTCTAGAAACTACGGGTGACGGCCCCCATATATCAGAATGTACATAATCTAAAATATCCTTACAAACATGTTTACCCGATTTAAAAGATAATTGTGACCGTTTACCATATATACAATGTTCACATATATTAAAATCAACACTTTTAAATGCAGGAATCAATGAATGAGCAGAAAGTACCTTCATGTTGCACTTACTCATGTGGCTTAGACGTGCATGCCACAAACATAACGATGTGGACTCCACTACAAATGCTACAGCTCTACCCGAAATAGTATTCCCGATCAACTTGTAAAGGTTATCGTTTCGTTGTGCTTCATCACTACGAGTGACCCATTTGAAACTTCAGGACACGATCAAAACCAATGAATTTACACCCAATTGCCTTAAGAGCACCTAGAAATATCAGATTCTTTCACAGGTCATGAACGTATCTCACATCTATCACATTACGTTCCATCCAATCAAACATCTTAATACAGACCGATCCAATTTCAATGACCTTACAAGCAATATTATTACCCATAAACACCTGGTAACCATCATGTTCGTTATATGTAATAAACCAATTCTAATGTAAGGTCATGTATCTAAAATCTACCCATCACTAAGATAACTAGATTTAGATGTGATTAGAACATCATTAGTATACACATCCTCACTTAATTTCATTGCGTTGGCCTCCTTTGGTACTTCATTTATTTTATTTGTAAATTGGCCTTTAGATTTTAACAATCCTTCTTCATATGCCCCTGTCTTCCATAGTTCCGATACTTCATTTTTCTCTTGCCCTTAGACCATGAATGTAATGAATTTTCCTTATCCTGATTTTAATTCCTTCACCTAGCTACCAACGCATCCGTAGAGGAACATACCTCGTTGTCCTTCTTTCTCAACACCCTTGACTGAAAGGCTGAGATAATAGTCTTAACATCAATGGTCTCTATACCGTGGAAATGGTGTTTATGAATTTATCGTAAGACTCTGAAAAAGAGTTCAATATAATTAAGGCTTAGTTTTCCTCGCTCATATTCACTCCCACGCTCTTCAATTTGCAAAGGATCTGATTAAACACACTGATGTGTTCATGACATCTGAACCTTCTGCCATATTTAAATTATATAATTCCTTCTTCAGATATAGATAATTCGACAACAATTTCGTCATGTACAAGCTATCTAAATTCTTACAAAGTTATGTGGTAGTCTTTTGATCAAGGACATTGTAAAGAAAATCATCCACCAAACATAGTTGGACCGAGATTTTCGCTCTCTCATCCAACTCTTCATCACTCATAGACATTACACACTTTTTAACACCAAGGAGTGCGTGTTACAACCTTGGCCGAAGTAGGAGGCCTCTCATTCTCACCTTCTATAGTTTGAAGTTGTTTCTACTAGTGAATTTCTCTGTTTCATACTTCACATTTGATGCCTTAATCATTATGACACAAATCCAAACTCGAATCCTAACTTAACTTTAATACCATTTGTTGACAATTCATGGAAGCAAACCCCAAATTTGGATCACACAAGATTAAGCAAACGTAAACAAAGTAATCACAAGCACACGCAATTTTTACATGGAAAACCCTTAGGGAAAAAAACTACGGCACAAAATGATAGTGAATCACTATGAAAGCAAAAGTACAATAGATTGAATCACTTACAATGCTCAAAAAACTCTCATTATCACTTCCTCAAACCCTAGAAATGTTTAGTCCTCAATTAGAATACCTCCTAATCCCGTTTATACCCATATATATAGTGTTACACCCGAAATAGGAAACAAATCGCGCACTTATGCAAAACCGTGCGCGTCGTCGATAGGACTTTCAATATGAGTGTTGAGGGTCAAATATTGCATATTAGACCCCGATTATTTCCTGAATTTATGTATAAGATACTGTTTAAAGGCCGATTTAATCGTGTTTATGCTGCAGGTTGAATTTAGGAGCTTAAGTTGAAAAAGGATGCTAAAAGCATGGTTTTAGCGCTCAAGATGCACCAAGGCAAGTTACGGGACTCTAGGGGGCAAATATTGACGAATTTACATGGCAGAGATCCGAGAAAATCACGAAACTGAAGCTCGAGTGACTCAAAATTGATCCAGAATGCAAGATCACAAGGTTTCCACCATCCGCTCGGCTCGAAACTTCATACATAGCCTGAGGACCATAAATTAACCGTACACGTCGAATTTCAGCCGTTTAATCCCTGTGGAAGTGACCTAATGGACAGATCAGCCCATAAATCAGTGATGTGGGGCCCACCTGCTACCTGGATATGCTTCACTTTTGGTCTCAACGCCTAAAATGATGTGAAAAATCAGATGGACGGAAAGGATTTCTCAAAAACATCACCGTGGGACCCACACATGCAACGCGTGTGCACAAAGCATGCGTGCGCTGGACGTGCATCCCATACCCGTGAGACGGTCAGCGTAAGCTGACCCGTCTCCTTACGCAGGACGGAGACAGCGTTAACGCTGTCACTGTCGGTCTCTCTCAGTGGGGCCCACACATTATCAATTATGATGATCTGAACCGTCCTTTGAGTCCGAAGGGAGGGCTTGACCCTCACCTAGGTGATATTTTAAAGCCTTGCAATCTATGGAAAAGTCCTAGCCGTTGAACTTAGAATGAACGGTAGAAGAGAATAGTCAAGGGATCACATCAAAACTCGAGAAAAATTAGCCTCTCCTGAATGGTTTTCTGAGGGGAATGAAATGGACGGGTTGGATTTCCCCCTTGACACTAATTCTGGGCCCCACCAACGTCCCAGCAGCAATCTGTGGTGACTCTGTTTTGTAATCGGAAACCGGTTTTGTGTAGTAGGGCACACCCCTCACTCATCAGCTTGATCCAGACCATCCATTAGACTCCAACGGACCTTCTCATCTAGACCTAGATGAGAAAATTGAAGCTGCACAGCAAGAACGACGTCCATGTGTTTAAAACGTAAGATGGACGGCACCAAGGAAAATCGTACAGGCCCCACGAATTTGATCCATAATAGGCTATACCAGATCAGAACGATGAGAGACATCCAATGAATGAAGTGGATTTTTCCAACACCAGCAAATATGGGTCCTACCAGTTATACATCTCTTAGCGTCAAAACGGGTGGTTGCGAATCAGGTTCCGCAATCCACCGACTCTCAGCCGCGCGCCTGCTCTGGCTGGATACGCAATCCACCAGTCATCGTTGGTAGAGGCTATAAAAGGAGGGGAGAAAGGAGGGTTGGGGGCATCATCTTCGGCTGGAAGAAGATTCAATCAGGGATTGAAGGAGCATGGCTTGGGTTTCAACATGGGCAGAGGAGAGAGAGAGGAAGAGTTTTTAAGGTTTTTATTTTATTTTATTTTAATTGTTTCCCTGTGAGATATGAGATTTAGCCTCACCATGTGTGGCTAAACTCCTTAGCTAGGGCTAAGGTGTGAAGCTTGTAGTGAGATGGGAGAATTTATTCTATAATTTTTGTTTAATTTATGAACTGAATTCATGTTGATGTTAGTTTAATTAATGGAAGTCTTTTTGATTTTTAATGGTCTGTTGTGACTGAAATTACAATGGGTCTGCGATGCTTTAAATATTTCCTTCTCCCTTTTATGTTTATGACGTCAGGAAGCTCTGTTGTTCACCATCGTCTCCTGGGCATGGTCGGATGACGGTACCCTTCCTAACCTTCATACATGTGATTGGTTGGTAATTAGTTTAATTCCGTTGTTTGCCATAGTCTCCTGGGAATGGTATGGTGATGGAATCCATTCTAATTCATATACCTTTCATCTCTTTGAAAACTAGATCAACGGCAGTTTAGTAAATTTCATAATTCTTGAAGCAGGCATAAGATCTCTCTGATCTCTACAAGTGGATCCTCTGAATCCCTAGTTTTCCATCTCTGATTTCTCATATAAATTTTAGATTAATATTTTCATCATTATTCCTCAAATTACATTCAGTTTAGATTTCATCTTAGCCTAGTTTTATTTCTATTTGATTTTAGATAACGTACAAGTTTCAGTCCCTTGGGATTCGACCTCGGTCTTACCGAGTTATTAGTACATCACAACCCTGCACTTGGGAAGTGGATAAGTTTTTGGCGCCATTACCGGGGATTGACAGCTACGTTTTTTTGAAATTAATTAGTTTCAGGATTAGTTTAAGATTAGATTTTCTTTTTAGAATTTTCTAATTCTAGGCTTAGTTATTTTCCTTGTTAGAAATTTTTCCTAACTTTAGAAACTTACTATTCTTCATTCTATCTGATTTTTAGAGCTAATCCAATTTTTCTGTTTTGTAGGAAACCTCTAATTTAGTAAGCTCTTTCTAATTTCTTTTCCTTTGAAATTTTTTCTTTTCTTTAAAAATTAGTTTACTTTTAATTAGAATTTTTTATTCTTAGAAACTAACTTGTTTTGTTTATTCTGCAGGTTCTTAACCTACGACTTCAAATTTGGTAATTTCTTTCCATCTCTCCCCTTTATTTTCTAGATTTCTACTTCTTCCTTTCTCTTAGGTTTAAGTTAGAATTTGAGGACTGAGTGTGTTTTATGCCCCAGTGGGCACACGACAACACTCGACGTCTCGTGACTGAAGGAGGATTAGTTAAGGGATTGACTGTCCATCGCAGGACTAAACACCACTTGAATTCTCTTGAGTTAGAGGAGGTTATGGCTGAAAATCAACCTCAAGCACTACCCCAACCAAGGGTTGAGGAAGTACATGATGAGAATGAGGTGCATCAGGCACCCCCGCCTCGTACTTTATGAGATTATTTACAACCGGCGGGGGTGAGTACGCCCTCATGCATGATTTTTTCTGAGAATACAGGACATATGGACATCAAGCCAGGGGTTATCTAACTCCTTCCTAAGTTCCATGGGCTTGAGTCTGAAGAACCATACTTGCATCTGAAAGAGTTCGATGAAATCATAGGCACCTTATACTTTCCTAATGTATCTGAGGATACTATTAGGCTGAAACTCTTTCCATTTTTCTTGAAAGAAAAAACCAAGACGTTGTTACATTCACTGCGTCCTAGATCCATTGGCACATGGAATGATATGCAGAGGGAATTTATAAAGAAAATTTTCCCACATCATAAGACAATTACCCTCAGGAGAGCAATCATGAACTTTGCCCAAAAGGAAGATGAAACATTCTTCCAATGTTGGAAAAGGTTCAAGGATCTGGTTAATGCATGCCCACAACATGGCTTTGAAATATGGCACATTACGAATTTTTTCTATGATGGGCTAACATCTTCCATGCGCCAAATGGTCGAGACAATGTGCAAAGGAGAATTCATCAATAAAAATGTCGACGAGGTATGGGATTACCTCGATAGTCTCGCTGAAAAAATACAATCATGGGACTATTACCCAAGGACGAACACTACATCTAGGCCGATGAAAAAGGAGGAATATATCTCCTGAAAGAGGATGATGATCTTAACGCTAAGGTGGCCAATCTCACCAGAAAATTTGAGGCCATAGAAGGAAAGAAGGAAAAGGTTAATGAAAGTGTTTGCGGCATCTGTGATTGCAACATTCATACTACTGAAAATTGTCTTTCAATACCTGCCTTTCGAGAAGTATTGAATGAACAATCTAATGCCGTAAATAACTATCAAAGACCTTTCAATGGACCACCCTCTAATACGTACAATTCTGGCTAGAAAAATCATCCGAATTTTAATTGGAGGAACGGACAAACTGCTACCCCTCATGGTTTCTTCAATCAAAATCTAAATCAGGGGAGACCTCAAGAAGAACCGGCTCAAAATTTTATGCAAGAGTTGACGCAGATAATGTGGGATTTTATACAAAAGATAGATTCACATATGACGGCTATAGAAAAGGAGATGCTTCCTACACAACCAATCCCCAATCCTAAACCGCAATACGAGACAGGTAATCCCAGCTCTTCAAATCAAATGGGGCACGCTAAATCCATCACCACTCTTAGGAGTGGGAAGGTTATTGATAAAACCCTTCTAGTTAGGCCCGAAAAGCCTCAAGAACCAGAAGAGGACAACAATGATGGATCTAGTGGCGCCCCATAAAAATTTGAACCGAAACCTCTAGAAAAGTCAGTTGCTCGGTTTTCCCAACGGTTGGTTGAACCAAAACGTCTCTCTAACTCTCAGGATATCCTAGAGGTGTTGAAACAAGTGAAAGTCAACATTCCTCTTCTTGATGTTGTAAAACAGAT
The DNA here is from genome assembly GCA_037074715.1 of Magnolia kwangsiensis. NCBI lineage: Eukaryota > Viridiplantae > Streptophyta > Magnoliopsida > Magnoliales > Magnoliaceae > Magnolia > Magnolia kwangsiensis. Next base: position 146,357,833 of record CM073573.1, read on the forward strand.
TCCTTTATATGCTAAATTTCTAAAGGACTTATGCACTACCAAACGATGGAAAAGTGTTCAAAAGAAGATCTCCTTGACTGAGAAAGTGAGTGCCATCCTGAAACAAGATGTGCTGCAAAAATTCAAAGATCCCGGTTGCCCAACCATATCATGTGTAATTGGAAACTATCGAATTAATCACGCATTTCTTAACTTAGGAGCAAGCGTCAATCTGATTCCCTACTCGGTATACCAACAGTTGGGTTTGGGTGAATTAAAATCCACTCGAACCATACTATAACTTGCCGATCGTTTTGTTCGTGTACCAAGAGGGATCATCGAGGATGTGTTGGTCCAGGTTGATAGATTTTACTACCCTGTTGATTTTATCATCTTGGACACCGAACCCATCAACGACACGAGCACTCAGATTCCCATCATTCTTGGTCGCCCATTCCTGTCTACTTCAAATGCAATTATCAATTGCAGGAATGGTGTCATGACTATGTCCTTTGAAAATTTGACATTGGAATCGAATATCTTTTTCAATAACGGCAGCAACTAAGAGGATGATGACGATTTTCACGATGTTAACATGATTTATTCTTTTGTGGAAGATAGAACGCCTCTCACCTTATCCTCTGATCTTCTAGAGACGTGCCTGGCCCACTCCCATAATCTTGATGATGATATAATTAGGAAGACGTGTGCCATGCTGAATACTGCATCGGTACTTGAAGTTAACCAGTGGAGGCCACAAATTAAAGAGTTGCCCCAAACCGATGTAGTGCCTCTACCATCTAACCTCAAGCCACCGAAGCTTGACCTAAAACCTTTACCCTTTGATTTAAAATATGTCTATTTAGGTCAAGATGAGACGTACCCGGTGGTGATCTCTACCCACCCGGAGAAAGAACAGGAGAGTATGCTGATATCTACTCTCATTGAGCATAAGGGAGCTCTTAGATGGACGATAGCGGACCTCAAAGGAATTAACCCATCGATTTGTACTCACCGCATATATCTTGAGGACAATGCAAAGGCTGTTCGGCAATTACAACGTAGACTGAATCCAAACATGAAGGAAGTGGTTAAGGCCGAGGTTCTCAAACTATTGGAAGTGGGGATCATATACCCCATATCCGATAGTCAATGGGTGAGTCCAACTCAGGTGGTTCCTAAGAAGTCCGAGATCACCATCGTAGCCAATGCCAAAAATGAACTCGTGCCAACCAGAGTTACTACTGGTTGGAGAATGTGCATTGATTACAGAAAGCTGAATACCGTCACAAGGAAAGACCACTTTCCTTTGCCCTTCATTGATCAAATCCTGAAAAGGCTAGCTGGTCATTCCTATTATTGTTTCCTTGACGAGTATTCAGGTTATAATTAGATTGAAATTGCCCCTGAGGATCAGGAAAAAATCACATTTACATGTCCCTATAGCACCTTTGCTTACAGAAGGATGCCATTCGAGTTATGTAATGCCCCTGCCACCTTTCAGCGATGCATGATGAGTATCTTTTCTGACATGGTGGGAAAATATCTAGAGGTCTTCATGGACGATTTCTCTATTTTTGGTTCATCTTTCAGCAAATGCTTAGCAAGTCTTAAATGTGTGCTGAAAAGATGTGAAGAAAAAAATTTGATACTTAACGGGGAGAAGTGTCATTTTATGGTTCAAAAGGAAATTGTCCTTGGGCATATCATCTCGTCCAAAGGAATCGAGGTAGATAAGGCAAAAATTGATCTTATCTCTAACCTACCTCCACCCAAGAATATCAGAGACGTACGATCCTTCTTAGGACACGCAGGCTTTTACAGACGATTCATAAAGGACTTTAGTCTCCTCTCTCGTCCTTTATGTAATCTTCTTCAAAAGGATACACCATACGAGTGGACTGAGTAGTGCCAAGAAGCTTTCACTAAGCTTAAGGGCATGTTAACCACTGCACCTATCATGCAGCCACCCGACTGGAGTCTTCCTTTTGAACTTATGTGTGATGCCTCTGATTATGCTCTTGGAGCGGTTCTAGGCCAGAGAAAAGATAAGCGGCCTTACGTTATTCACTACGTAAGTAGGACTCTAAATCCTGCCCAAGTGAACTACTCGACTACGGAAAAGGAACTCTTAGCCGTAGTGTTCGCTTTGGACAAATTTAGATGCTAACTGATTAGATCTAAGATCATCATCTACAAAGATCACGCGGCACTTAAGTATCTTCTTTTTAAGAATGATTCTAAGCCTCGTTTGATACGATGGATCTTTCTACTCCAAGAATTTGATTTAAAAATTAAAGACAAAAAAGGAGTAGAGAACGTAGTGGCCGATCACCTTTCTCGCCTTAATACCTCTGATTCTCTTGAGGCGACTCATATTAATGATATGTTCCCTAATGAACAACTGTTTAGAGTCTCCCATTCACCTTGGTTCGTTGATATTGCTAATTATCTTGCTACAGGTTCCATACCGACACATTGGACATTGTAAGATAAGAAGAAATTCTTTACCAAGGTGCGTAACTTTTTCTGGGACGATCCATATTTGTTTAAATATTGCCTAGACCAAATCTTAAGGAAGTGTGTGCCAGACGATGAGCATCAGAGTGTCATCTCCTTCTGTCACTCACAGGCCTGTGGTGGTTACTTTTCTGTTAAAAAGACCACGGCCAAGATTCTACAGTGTGATTTTTATTGGCCCACCATGTTCAAGGACACTCATGAGTTTTGCAAGGCTTGTGAGCGTTGTCAGAAATTGGGAGCATTGTCCCGTCGAAATATGATACCCTTGAATCTCATCCTTATTATAGAAGCATTTGATTGTTGGGGCATTGATTTCATGGGACCATTCCCCCAATCATTTGAAAATTTATATATTTTTCTTGCCGTAGATTATGTCACTAAATGGGTTGAAACAATTCTGTGTCGCAACAATGACCATCGCACGGTCATTAAGTTCTTAAAAGAAAATATCCTGTCGCGGTTCGGGACGCCTCGAGCCATCATTAGTGACGGGGGCTCACACTTTTGTAATAGACCATTTGATAGCTTAATGAAGAAATACGGTATTTCTCATAAGGTGAGCACCCTATACCATCCACAGACAAGTAGACAAGCTGAGATTTCCAATAGGGAGATCAAACATATCCTAGAAAAAATGGCTAACCCTGATCGTAAGGACTGGTCAATCCGATTGACTGATGCCTTATGGACGTATCGTACTGCTTTTAAAACTCCTATTGGAACATCTCCCTTTAGACTTGTCTATGTAAAAGCTTGTCACTTGCCTGTGGAATTGGAACATAAAGCATACTGGGAGATCAAAAATCTGAATTTCAATCTGGACAACGCTGGCTCACTACGCAAACTTCAATTAAATGAACTTGAAGAAATCCGGAATGATGCGTAGGAAAACTCGAGAATTTACAAGGACAGGATGAAGGTGTTTCATGATCAACATATTTTACGAAAATTATTTACGCCAGGTCAGAAAGTCTTCTTGTATTACTCTCGACTACATCTCTTTCCGGGTAAGCTTCGATCTCGTTGGACCGGCCCTTACATTGTTGTTACTGCTTATCCTCATGGGGCCGTCGAGATAAGAGATCCCGACAATGGCAAGGAGTTTAAAGTAAATGGACATCGATTAAAGCCATTTGTCGAGACATTTGATTCAGAGTACATGTCCATGCCTCTGATTACTCCTGTTTACCAGGACTGATCTCCTAGTCTGATGGAGGTATAGGTAGGTTTTTCGCTTTCATAGGTCTAGAATAGTTACTTTATTTGTCTGGCTGAAGACGGTAAATTTAGCGCTCCTGGGAGGCAACACAGCTTTTTTATTCCATTTCATTTTTTTAGTTAGTTAGTTCAATGTTTGTGGGTAACATCACTGCAAACCCTCACGAGACTACAACTCGTCCACTAGGGGTAACCTAGGGGTTTAAAGGCCTGTTGCATACGCTAAATGCAATCGAGAGCACCTGTGAAAGTGGTATAGGTAGGATTTTATTTGTTGTTATTTTTGTTTTGTTTTCTCTCTTGGCTGACAAGCTTCTCTGCTGTGATTTTTGGAAACTCTCTCGATTCGTTATCCAGGTACTAGTTTCCCATAACTTCTCATTTACTTTTGTTGTTCCATGTGCATTGCATGCTCATATCTTTTATATTGAGGACAATGTAGATGTTAGGTTGGGGGTGGGAGATTAGGCTTCCTAATCAGTATTTTCTTGGTCTTGAGCAAAAAAAAAAAATAAATTGTGAGAAAATTTTTAAAATTTTTTCTGAAAACTCTTGTGAAGTCGAAGTGATTTTGACAATTATCCCTAATTTAGATTTTCAAGATACGTGATGTTGGTAATGCATGACTCTTGAATTCTGTTATCTATTAGATTTCACAATTAAGATCAAATTATTAATCTATGATTAGAAGTTGTGAACATTGATTGAGTCCTGATTTCACATGTCACGTCTCGCCTACACATTTAGATTTTAGTTCGATATCGAAGGATTAACTTGGTAATCACTGAGCATGAAAAGAACCAGCTTGAAATATCTTGCCATCAGGGTATAAAAATTGAAAAGGTTGGGTAATTAATCTTCACCATAGGTTTGCTCCCTATAGGTGTGGAGTTAATTCCCCATGAATGATATGTGAAAAAGGTCTAGGAGTACGGTCTTCACCATAGGTTTGCTCCCTATAGGTAAGGATTTGATCCCCCTTCTTGGCATTACTGTTAATGAAAAAATAAAAAGTTGAAAAGATCAAAAGATGGAATTTATGAGGCAAGTTTGGTTATATGAATTCTCTTGTTGATTACCAATGATATCATGAAATAGAGAAGTGAATTTTAATGTTGATAAGCTGAGATTACACTATACACCCATGGAATTCAGTGTTTAGAATTATTCTAATTGATGGATTAATTCTTTGAACTTGATTATGAAGTTTACTATGTGCTCGAGTCCAGGAGAAAGTAATACCCAACATCCATGAATCTTAGAATTCTAATGCTTGGATTATTTTTCAAATATCACTCGGGTTCATAGAAAATTCTTTTATAATTCTCAACTTATTTCTCGCAAATTTTGCTCGGGACTAGCAAAATGCTGGTTGGGGGTTATGTTGAGGGTCAAATATTGCATATTAGACCTCGATTATTTTCTGAATTTATGCATAAGATACTGTTTAAAGGCCGATTTAATCGTGTTTATGCTGCAGGTTGAATTTAGGAGCTTGAGTTGAAAAAGGATGCTAAAAGCATGGTTTTAGCGCTCAAGATGCACCAAGGCAAGTTACGGGACTCCAGGGGGCTAAGATCGACGAATTTACATGGCAGAGATCCGAGAAAATCATGAAACTGAAGCTCAAGTGGCCCAAAATTGATCTAGAATGCAAGATCACAGGGTTTCCACCATCCGCTCGGCTCGAAACTTCATACATAGCCTGAGGACCATAAATTAACCGTACACGTCGAATTTCAGCCGTTCAATCCCTGTGGAAGTGACCTAATGGACAGATCAGCCCATAAATCAGTGATGTGGGGCCCACCTGCTACCTGGATATGCTTCACTTTTGGTCTCAACGCCTAAAATGATGTGAAAAATCGGATGGACGGAAAGGATTTCTCAAAAACGTCACTGTGGGACCCACACATGCAACGCGTTTGCACAAAGCATGCGTGCGCTGGACGTGCATCCCATACCCGTGAGACGGTCAGCATAAGCCGACCCGTCTCCTTACGCAGGACGGAGACAACGTTAACACTGTCACCGTCGGTCTCTCTCAGTGGGGCCCACACATCATCAATTATGATGATCTGAACCGTCCTTTGAGTCCAGAGGGAGGGCTTGACCCTCACCTAGGTGATATTTTTAAGCCTTGCAATCTATGGAAAAGTCCTAGCCGTTGAACTTAGAATGAACGGTAGAAGAAAATAGTCAAGGGATCATATCAAAACTCGAGAAAAATTAGCCTGTCCTGAATGGTTTTCTGAGGGGAATGAAATGGACGGGTTGGATTTCCCCTTTGACACTGATTCTGGGCCCCACCAACGTCCCAGCAGCAATCTGCGATGACTCTGTTTTGTAATCGGAAACCGGTTTTGTGTAGTAGGGCACATCCCTCACTCATTAGCTTGATCCAGACCATCCATTAGACTCCAACGGACCTTCTCATCTAGACCTAGATGAGAAAATTGAAGCTGCACAGCAAGAACGACGTCCATGTGTTTAAAACGTAAGATGGACGGCACCAAGGAAAATCGTACAGGCCCCACGAATTTGATCCATAACAGACTATACTAGATCAGAACGATGAGAGACATCCAATGAATGGAGTGGATTTTTCCAACACCAGCAAATATGGGTCCTACCAGTTATACATCTCTTAGCGTCAAAACGGGTGGTTACGAATCAGGTTCCGCAATCCACTGACTCTCAGCCGCGCGCCTGCTCTGGCTGGATACGCAATCCACCAGTCATCGTTGGTAGAGGCTATAAAAGGAGGGGAGAAAGGAGGGCTGGGGGCATCATCTTCGGCTGGAAGAAGATTCAATCAGGGATTGAAGGAGCATGGCTTGGGTTTCAACGTGGGCAGAGGAGAGAGAGAGGAAGAGTTTTTAAGGTTTTTATTTTATTTTAATTGTTTCCCTGTGAGATATGAGATCTAGCCTCACCATGTGTGGCTAAACTCCTTAGCTAGGGCTAAGGGGTGAAGCTTGTAGTGAGATGGGAGAATTTATTCTATAATTTTTGTTTAATTTATGAACTGAATTCATGTTGATGTTAGTTTAATTAATGGAAGTCTTTTTGGTTTTTAATGGTCTGTTGTGACTGAAATTACAATGGGTCTGCGATGCTTTGAATATTTCCTTCTCCCTTTTATGTTTATGACGTCAGGAAGCTCTGTTGTTTACCATCGTCTCTTGGGCATGGTCGGATGACGGTACCCTTCCTAACCTTCATACATGTGATTGGTTGGTAATTAGTTTAATTTTCTTGTTTGCCATAGTCTCCTGGGCATGGTATGGTGATGGAATCCATTCTAATTCATATACCTTTCATCTCTTTGAAAACTAGATCAACGGCAGTTCAGTAAATTTCATAATTCTTGAAGCAGGCATAAGATTTCTCTGATCTCTACAAGTGGATCCTCTGAATCTCTAGTTTCCCATCTCTGATTTCTCATATAAATTTTAGATTAATATTTTCATCATTATTCCTCAAATTACATTTAGTTTAGATTTCATCTTAGCCTAGTTTTATTTCTATTTGATTTTAGATAACGTACGAGTTTCAGTCCCTTGGGATTCGACCTCGGTCTTACCGAGTTATTACTACATCACAACCCTGCACTTGGGGAGTGAACAATGAGCGACTATCATCGATGCATATTAATGGGATCGAAGAATGCTTTAAAAATTGTCCAGAGAGCAAATACTTAAATTCAAAATTTTCTCGATATGATCTAGTGTTCTGTCGAAGGCATTGACAAACCCATGTTTCTATATATTCAAGGCATCTGACAACAGTAAGGGCATATTTAGATTCATGAAAAGGAAAAGAAAGGATGTATTATTTTCCACGGAACTCATTTTTCTTATTTATCGAGCCTTTTTCCATTTGAATTTGTGAAAATATCATATCCCACATTCTATCTTTGTTGGAAAATAAACAAATTTACTTTCTCACCTTCACCCTTAAGAAAAATATTTTCACATGATTGAATGAAATAAATTTCTCAAGGGTTAAGCCCAAATGTGCCGCCATCCATCTTCAATCACCTCAAATGTGTCACATGTACTAATATACCAAATGAGCCATTGTCTATCATCAGTTATGCCCCACCCGTGCTATTATGCTACATGTGCCACCATTCATCTTCCCTATAACCCACGTGTAAAGTATCTCACATGTGCTAATGTGCCCTATGTGTCACCATTCATCTTTTCTTGCACTCCACATGTGCCACCATTCATCCTATCTTGCACCTCACATGTGCAAAGTACTCTACATGCATCAATGCACAACATGCCATTGTTCCTCTTTAATCACTCCAAATATACCACATGCAAATGGTGCCAATGTTCCCAAATCCTGACTTCTATCTTTAACTACCCACATATCAAATGTGCCAATACACATCTTGTGTTGATGTGTCAATTTAATCAAACACGAAGCCAAAAAAGTGATCGAGGGCCAGTTTTGGATTTTGTATGTGTTTAATTATGATGTGCGGTTGTGCCAGAGTCTACTTGACTTATTGTTTTATTAAGCTAGTGGTGTCTCCCATGTTAAGTCAGACTAATTAAAGACTAGATACAGGATTCAACTATCCTCTTAAACACCAGTGATGATCAGAGATAAGGCGATTTGTGAAAGGTTAGGGGTAATCCCTTCTGAATGGATTCTTTTTGCCTTGTGTCAATAGACTTATTCTTTTAATGGTACTTTAGCTTGATATTTCTCAAAGGAATAAATATGAATAGATAAACAATAGGAATGCTAAACAATGTCAATTTTATTAATATTTGAATGTATAGAGTATTAAACAGCCAAAAAAATAAAATAAACAAGAGATAAATACCTTATTCGCCCGTCGGAATAGACGATCGACACAAATGATCAGCAAGATGTGAGCAGATAGGTGTAATCGCCTTAATTGGAACTTAGTTAATTATGATCTAACAACTTAACATTGCAGACATTTAATCTAATCCTATGGTACTATAACAAGAGTCGTTATGTAACGCCCTAAAAATCAGGGATCGAACAGGAGGCCAACTTCCTAGTTCCAACGCATTACTTATGCAACATAAATAATGATGATTTAATGTTGTTTGTATTAGTGCCTTAAACATGAGTGAGATTATACCAAATAACATATCATACACCAGAGACAATTAATTATGCAAGCGAAAGACTGTGATAAATATATAGAACATGTAAGTGATTGTAACTCTTCTGAGTATGATCATGTTACCAGGTCAAATAGTTACATGAAAAATCTCAAAATATACAAAATGTGTAATGTAATGTCATTTAGTCAGCAACTCAATAATCCCTATCGATCAGAGCGGTCTACATAGACCCGCCTGGCAACTGCATGTAAGAGAATTCCTCGTCCGGCTCTGCCTCGAAAGCATCGTCATCATCTGTATCTACAACAGGGTCTGGTTGGTGTTTAAAGCACCGTCCCAGAACGTGGGAGTAAGTAATTAACTCAGTGGAACTATGAAGCAAAGGTTAACATGTTATCAATTCAGTCAAGCAGTAATGATAAAGCAGTACAACACTCATGTCCTAAGTACTCTTGTTAATGCAAGTATGGTATGTTATAATGATGCATGCCCTCACCTGCACTCCCTCTTGCAACAACATCTAACTATCGCGGCATGCAACACTCCCGCTGTGCTCTTCCATGCCAAAGGCACATGCAATGCGGTGCATGAGCGTGATTACCGAGTTCTTATTAGACCTTTTCATACAGCAGGATTAGGAAGCTAAGGTACCTCCCTTATATCATTTCTCAAACAATGATCTATTCTATGGTCGTCAGTCATAGCTGATCTCATACGATATTACGGTTCTAAGTCACTATAAAGGCTCGTCACCACAATGTAGGCCTAGCTTATATTCTAGTTTCTACGAAAAGGCTCGTCGCCTCAGTGCAGTCTCAGAGTATACTCGAGGTCACTACTAATGGCTCGTCACCAAGTTGCAGGCCGACAGCTTGAATACAGTATCTCATACCACCGTATTCAGCTCACAAGCTTGGGTTGCTCACTGGACACTACGGTGGGCTCGTCACTCTGGCGTAAGCCAACACTTAACCACGGTGTCTCATACCACCATGTCCAGCTCATGAGTCTTAGCGGATCAAGGTACCAAGGTTAAACGGGTTTTCGCTGGTGAGTTTGGTACCTTAGATTTAAGCAGTGGCGTCCATACATGGTGAACATACATTAGGCCAATCGGGTTGCTTGACAAACTCGACTGGTACGAGCGTACGTCAAGCCGATCAACATGGATCATGTAGGCACTCCATGTGGCCTAACCACTGCCGATAACAAGCGTATGACTCGGATTAGTCAGGCGTGTCTGTCGTAACTAAACAGTTCGACCACCAATCACATACCATTACCGATTGTCTGGACTATATCGTAGCCCCAAGTACACTTTAAATAGAAATTTACGCATGTAGTAGCCAAATATAGCATGCGATAAATAAAATTAAACGTAAATCCTACCTTAAGCAGTTCGACAAAACACCTACTACACATGTACCGTATATAGGCATTTCATCCTAAATTCACGAAGTAATAAGATAGGTTATATAAAGGATACTATATTCATGGATAGAGGAATTGAGAATCTCATCTCAACACTCTCATTATATGCATTTAGACAGGCATTTTCACATTTAGGCATTTTATCAAACACTTAAGCTACATATAACTATACATGTAGTTAAGTAGTTATAATAGGTATTATAGCAAATCCCTTTACAAGGGGTTCACCATACGTAAAACAATCATGTATTATTAGTCAATGAGCATGGCAAACATAAATCATAATTCAATACCCACTCAAACATTTTAACAAACACATGGAATGCATTAAAATCAACATACCACACGTATATACATAATACATGAAAAATATCATATCTACGCATGTGTGCCAGCAATCAAGTCAGTCAAAAATCATTACTGACATTGAAAGCCTTGAAAATCATAACCTAAACATTTATAATCTACACATTTCGCCTGTAGACTCGTAACGAACTCATTTTAAATATTAAGTCCTTGTCTACAGCGCAACGCAACTTATAACATGGAATAGGTTAACTACTGCACCTTCTACTCTATTTGAATATCTAAAAAAAATTAGGGTTTAAATTTCTTACCCAAGTATGGAGTCAAAATCGCCGAAATTGCGATACAGAAGCAGTGGTTAAGCACGTGGAGCAGCAAGGATCAAATCCCAGGAGCAACCCCAACTCTCTCTCCCACTTTCTCTCTCTTTCCTTCTCTTTCTTTTCTTCTCTCCCTTTATGGTTTTAGAAAATTCGTATGGCAAGGGAGAGAGAGGGTTTAAGGCCCTTATATAGGCCCAGAACTAATGGGAATGCCCGAGGGCCATGGTATACTTAGGTTATAGCCAAAGGTTGACTATTTCGGTCCAACGAAGCTGTTCTAGAGGCCCCTTTTCTACATGCGGTCGGACTTAAGCTTCCCGATAAATGGATCTAGGTCAAGTTAAGTTTTCAGTCCGATTGGGTTTACAGATCGACCGTGGGGAACCAGTTTCAGTTTAACGGTCATCGGTACTCGATCAGGGCCACAAGTACTCTGACATGTGTTAAAAAAATTTTCTGATCCGAGGGTGTACTTGGAACAGATTCTGATGATCTGAATCCTTAGATTTGGCCTGCAAGCGAACCGACTCAATTCACTTAAGTTTCAGTTCATTTATTAAAGATATTCGCGTTTCTCACACACTTTACTCCGGGCTCAAGTTGTACGTTTCTGGGTACTATTAGGACTTGATTTCTGAGATGGTTGTCAGGTCCAGTAAGGCGGTCATAACCGTATAGTTTCGGGATAATCGGACTTTAGACGTGCAGTCCAGGTCCAATACGGAGTTTCGTGATACTTCCGAGAGCAACTGGGTTTTGAGATGGATCCTAAGTTTCAGGGTAATGTAGCATCAATAGTTCTACTAGTTTTGGGTCTTACAGTTCGTATTTAACGTGATTAGTGATAATTTCACAGATAATCTAGTTTAGCACGTAGTTAATTCACAATTAATTTCTAAAGGATTTGGTCCTTAGTGATTTCTGCCTAAGATGGTACTCAGGCCTTTGTACGGATTTTTTCGAGATGTTACACATTATGTAGTAGCGATTGATGCTAGAACTAGGTTAAGTTATGCTAGAAAGAATGATAAAGTGAAAAGTAGATAGATGTACTTGGCATAGGGACTCGATCTCTTCTTTTCATGCTATTTTTTATAGCTTGTCGAGGCAGCAAAACCTCACTAGGTTTCTTTACCGATCTTGAATCCTTCGCAGTTATAACATTCTTTCCAAATAAGAAAATATTCTAAACAAATCTAAAACTATTGGCTTCTAAGATCTTCTTCTTATAGTTGATCCCTTCATAGAGATCTTTGTGGCCCACTAATTGGATTCAGGATCAATCTGGTAACCACATGGGCTTATCCCGGACTTGAAATCGATCATGGCTACTAATTAGATCAAACTATCGGTCTCTTCCGCTTGAGGTGTTCGATGGTCCAAATCTGTAACATCCCGAATTCGGGGGTTGAGCATAAACTCCACTCCCGAGTTCCAGAACATCACTTATGCAATATTTTCAATGATGAATGAATGTTGTTTATATTAGTGCAGAAAACATGAGTGGGATTAGACCAAAACAACATATCATACTCCAGAGACAGTTAAGTTTCTCAAGCGGAAGACTGTGATAAATATATAAAATGTATAATTAATTGTAAGTCTTCAGAGTGTGATCATGTTACCAGGTTAACTAAATACATGTATACTTCAAAAATGAACAAAAAGAATATAAATGAGTGTAAATAAAAGGTAAAATACCAAGTGTATTGACATCTAATCAATAACCCTGTAACCCCGTCGATTAGAACCTACATATAGGAGGAATCCTCCTCATCATCATCAAGTCCGGCTCTGCTTTGCAAGCATCGACATCATCTACAACTAAAATAGAGACTGGTTGGTGTGTACGACACTGTCCCATAACGTGGGAGTGAGTAGCTAACTCAGTGAAAACTATACAGTAAAGGTTAACATGTTATCAATTCAATCAAGCAGTAATAATAAAGCAGTACAATCAAACAGGTCCTAGATACTCTTGTTAATGCAAGGATGGTATGAAAAATGATGCATGCCCTCACCACAAACTCCCTCTGTGATCTTCATCTTATTATCGCACATGTCAGTCACTTCCTCAGTGCTCTTATGCCAACACCGATAGCACATGCAATGCGATGATATGAGTATGATTACCAAGTTCTTATTAGTCCTTTTCACACAGCAGGATTGGGAAACTAAGACACCTCTCTTGTATCATTTCTCAACATTGATCCATTCTAGGGTCGTCAGTCCTAGGAATCTCATACGATGTTATGGTTTTAGGTCACTGCAAGGGCTATAGGGCTGTTGCGCGCAATCGTTGCTCCTCTCCCCCATCACCTTATCAATACAGGCCTATTTATATCCTTAAGATTGCATCAGGACTCGTCGCCCCTATGCAGTGTCAGGATAAACTCAAGGTCACTACAGAGGGCTGTCAGGGCTGTTGCACGAAATCTTTGTTCCTCTCCCCCATCACCAAACAGTGTAGGCCGACAGCAAGAATATAGTGTCTCATACCACCATAATCTGCTCAGATTAGGGTGCTCACTGGTCACTACGGGGAGGTTTGTGGCCCCAGCGTAGGCCGACAGCACGACCATGGTGTCCCATACCACCATGCCCAGCTCATGAGTCTTGGGGATCTTGATACTATGGTTAACGGGAGTTTCACTGGTAAGCTCAGTGCCTTAGATTCAAACAGTGGCGACCAAACATGGTGAACAAGTATCGATCAATCGGGTTGGTTGATAAGCTCAACTAGGCCAAGCGCACGTTGAGTTGAACGACATGGAATGCATAAGCACTTCGTGTGGCCTAACCACTGCCGAACATCCCAAGCACGACTCAGATTCATAAACTCATCCTACGTGACGAACAACCTCAACCATCATTTAGAGTACGGTTACCGATTACCTGGACTGTAGTACAGCCCCAATCACATACACATGCAATAACTAGCATATGATTCATATTCTGCATCCATATGAATAATCATGAAGTATAACTTAAATGTAAACAGTACATACAGAAAATCATACACACATGTAACATGATTCAATTAAATACATAAGCCATGGAGGAAATCATACACTTATTTAGCATGGATAACCTAAGTTACATGATTCATGAAGGGAATCATACACATCATTGATGTAGTTGAGAATCATATCTCAACCCACATATAGGTACATCTTGCTAACTCCTAACTCATTCAGACACTTTTACATACACTTAGTCTACACATTACATCGTACATATTATGTATCCATTAGCATATGTATTAGGGCAAATCCTTTCGTCAAAGGGTTATCGCCCATACAACAATCATATATCCATGACAATTAGTCATGGCGAGCATGAAAGCAAATTCCATACTCATTCAGTCATTTTCACAAACACTTAGAATACATACATTATCATACATGTGTATGTTGGTTATACATGTATTATGCCAAATCCTTTCACTAGGGAGTTGCCCCATATACCACCTGCATATACCCACGACGGATAATCATGGCATGCATGAATCTGGGTTCCGTATTCATTTAGACATTTTCACAAACACGTGGGCTACACACTTTTACATGTATAGTGTATATTGGTCGTGGCGTGATTTAGGGTAAGTCCTTTCGCTAAGGAGTTGTCACACATGTAACAAGCATATATACACGAAAAATAATCATGTTGAACACAAATCCAAATTCTATACGTATACGGTATTTTCTACAAATACGAGGAATACAGTATATTCAACATAATTAACGTACAACTGAAAAACGAAACAGACAGCACTTTATACATGTGAAATAACATCCTAAGCAAGAATATCATTACTTAACATTGAAAGTCTTGAAAACCATAACCTAAACGTATATAGTCCGCACCTTAAACCGAAAAATACGTATAAGATGTAATTCAGACAATATGTCTTCGTCAACGGTGGATACGCTACCAATGGCAAGAAACAGGTTAGCTATAATATCATTGGAACTATTCTAGGCTTCAAAAAAGGTTAAGGTTGGGATTTCTTACCTAGGAACGAAGTTGGAAACACCGGAATAGCGAAGCAGAAGGGTGGATGAGGCACGTAGAGAAACTGGAAAGAATCTCAGGAAGCGGCACCAACTTCTCCCTCACTTTCTCTCTCTTTTCTCTCTCTTAAAACTCTAGGGTTTGGGAAATTCGTATGGGTTAGAAAGCTAAGGGTTTAAGGCCCTTTTATAAGCCCAAACATAACGAAAATGGACTCCAAGTCAAGGTATACTTAGGTTATAACTAAATCGGAATCTTTCTGATCCAATGGAGCATTTCTAGAGGTCCTGTTATCAATTGCGGTCGAACTTAAGCTCACTAACATCGGATCTTTAGTCAGTTAGGTTTTCAGTCCGATCGGATTTCCAGATCGTCCATGGATGACCAGTGTCAATTCAACGGTTACCAAACTTCGATTAAGGCCACAAGTCCATGGACATGTAAGGGCAAATTTTTCTAATTCGAGGGTGAAATTTGGTCGAATTCTGATGGTCAGAACGCTTAAAAATAACGCGCAAGTGAAACGTTCCAGATTCTAATTTATTTTCTAAAAATCTTTCTTTTCTCACTCTCTTTACTCCGGACGCAAGGAAATGGTCTCAGGACATCGGTTGGGCTTAATTTTTGAAACGATTGTCAAGTCCAACTAGGCGGTCATAATGGTCTAAGTTCATCGCTATCAGACTTTTGACGTGCGGTCTAGATCTAATACGAAGTTACAAAGCATTCCCGGGAACAACTGGGTTTAGAGTTGGATCCTAGATTTTAGGATAACGTAGCAGTAACAATTCTAGAGGTTTTGGGTCTTACAGATCGTATTTAAAGTGGTTAGTGCTAATTTTGCAGGAAATCTAGTGTAGCGCTGGCTAATTCACATTAAATTTTTAAAGAATTGGGTTCTAAATGATTCCTTTGGCTTTGGAATTGAGTTATAAGAGGTTACCAAGGTGTTATGGTTGACCCGTTGCCTAAGGACGTCTAACTCCAGGTTGACAAAAATTCGGGGTGTTACAAAATCAAACCACCTCTTGCATTTAACCATCTACTCTATAATGGTTTAGAGTGTTGAAGAGGATAGATAGACAGGATCCAACTGATATCGATCTCTTATTGGAGATGAGTAAAATCATATCTTCCATCTAGTTCTCCCATTCTCTTAATTTCAATTGAACCACGGTCACAAGGTCGGGTCCTCAAGCTCTTTTATTCTTTTTAGTCTGATCAATGCATGGCTTAGGACCTAATCTAGTCATTGTTTATTTTCTCCCAATTTGGGTCCAAATTATAGCCAGATTCAATTGGATATTGGTTCGATCTTCTGATATTTGGAACCTTCTCGAACTCTACAGACTTTCTGAACGTCTCTGTGAAGATCTTCCATTTTGGAATGACTATGAGAGATAGCCTCGCTAAGTGTATCATAATAAGATATGTAATAAGATCCGTTCTCTCGACGGGTCTTTTATAGATGTGTTGGGTATGCTACCTTATTAATTGGCATGTTAATCGTGCTCATGTGGTATTCATCAATTTGTTCTGTCAAAGTCATGCATAAGGGTTTGTGCCTATGTATTAATAACGAAATGTGTAACACCAAAGGAAGATCAAGCGAAAATACTTCTAGGTGTGAGTATGATTCTGCCACTATTATTCCTATAGTGTTATCACTTGGCAGCATTTTATTAGTTTACATCATGGCACCGAAAATGAGTGTAAACGTGTGTTGCAAGCCGTAAGCAACTCCCATGTACCATGTGTGTCACAAATCGACTTCAAGTTCTGCATGTCCCATCCATATCATGTGTCACTATCCCTCTTTAAGCATCCCACATGTGCTGCTTATGTCAATCTGGCACGTGTCGGTGATTACCTATTTTTTAAAATAAAAAAAAAAAAAAAAACTTTTTATTTTGCCAAATAATAAATTAGAAAATAGATCTTAAATTTTTAAGAAAATCTTGTCAAAAAATGAATAAGAAAAATAATGTTTCATTTCCCATAGTTTTTTTTAAAATAAAGTTTTCCAATAAACATTATTTCCTTTCTTATGCTTTTCATGAATAGTTATTTGGTGATCGAACTATTACAAGATGGGCCTCACTCTCGGTCTATACCCATCAATGAAACTCTCCTATTTGAATATCATAGCACTTAATTTATAACTTTCTAAGATGAAAAATCTACGATTTTCCAAATTTGAAAATCCTCGAGGCATGTACCTTTGTCATTATATTTCATCAAAGCAATAGTTTGGACTCTTGAATAAAACTCAAAATCCATTCAACAATTATAATTCCACCATATCCTATAGCAATACATCAAGATGTATTATAGGAAACCTCTGAGTAACAATAAAAAAGAAAATTTTCAATATGTCGCATTTTACTCTAAACATCGAAGATTTAGATCATCAATGGACATTAATAGTTCAAATTATTAGACCATTTCATCTATGTATACATCCCAATGTATTATATAAGTTACGTCGCAACTGTAGCCATTAGATTTGGCCTTATTTTAATGTCAAACCCTTTATTTTTATAGAGCTCACCTTGGATGGGGAAGTCACAAACAAAATCTTAAATCGAATATTTTAACTTATTAATTATGCGAAGATTATGACAAACGATCATGTGCAAAGCTAAAGAGACAATTTAGGGTTGAATAATCCAATTGAGAGATGTAATTTTTTTTTATTTTCCCACTGTACAAAGTGACACTTTCTTATAAACAGTTAGGATCATTGGAAGATGACAAAATCCAAAGTCAAAAGTATCTCACGGTGTATTCGGTTGGATCTTATGGTATGTGTATGAAATCCAAACCATCTAAGTTAGTCATCCCAAATGAAACTGGGAAACCTAAAAACTAAGACCAATCCAACCATTGCATGAGCCACCATGTGGATTTTGAATTTTTTGGGTGGATGTTCATTGTTTTCCATGTGGACCACCTAATGTGTTAGGGATTTGTGCTGCGGAATCACACAGATCTAAATCTAGTATAGCAATCCAATGGCACCAAGCAATCATAAGAGAAATAAAGATTTAACGTGGAAAATCCATTCAGGAAAAAACCACGACACAAAGCGACAGAATTTCACTATAAAAGCATCAATTGCAAAGAGAAAGAACTTACCCGATTCGCACAACCTCGAATCTCACCCTTGCTACACCCTTTAGAAACCCGTAAACCCTTTTAGGAACCCTTGAAACTCCTTTAAAAAGCTTTAGAATACTTTAAAATAGCCCTAGGGACCCTTATTTATAGTTTAGGAAACTCCCCTTTCGCACCCTTGCGAAACTGCCTCAAATTTAGGTAATTCGCACTAAATCCGCGCAAGAATTTACGTAACCTCAACTAGTCGAGTTGAGGCCTCGACTGGTTGAAGGGCACCCTCGACTGGTCGAGTAGCTCAGACACCCAAAACCTGTGCTCGTTGAACTTCGAGTCGAGATGGCCTTGACCGGTCGAGTGGACCCTCAATTGGTCGAGTCAGTCCCTCGACCGGTTGAGTGTACCATAAAACAGATTTAAGACACTAATTTGAACAATCTCCACCATGTCTTCAATATTCAACCGTGTAGCTCTTGATCTCTTCTCTTATCTCTGCATCACATCATAGCTTTTTGTACACACTTCATCTTTCTTTTCCACCATCGCCAAGCCTAGAGAAGTTGCACAGAACTTGAACTTCTTTACAAGAACGATCTAGGTGAACATGCCTACCGGATCAAAATCCACATGCTCAACCACCTTTGCTCCTGTCTTCATAAAAGGAAAGACGTAGTCTTCTTACCATCTCACCGCTACCCAATATTGCTTGTCGGGATACTTACTCACAATACTGATAGCCTGTGAAATAACTGATTGAATCCAGACCATGGCATACGCTGCCAATTGCATTCGAATAAGGCTCATGAGATATCCTGTTTTTCCTCGTCTGTTTTGGGATATGTCTTGAAGAAAACGTGAGGAGAGATGCATAGGGAACACTCTCCAGCTTTAGTATTCTGCCTGCGATAACCAAAGTCTACTCCTCCTTTAGTCTTAATGCCGAGAACCCTCTTTGCAGCCCCCCGATCTTTCATCCTAAATGTCTCACTTAACCGAGTCTTTAGTACATTGATTTCAGACATGTCATAATTGGTAATCTACATGTCATCAATTCCTGACTCACCATGAAGGAATCAAACCATTTGCCTAGGCGACAGGTCGTACTGTGACCTCGTACAAAGTCTTTTCTCAACCCCTTTAATTTCGAACCGGTCTAGTTGCTTCATATAGATCTGCTCTTCACTTTCCCTTACAGAAGTACAGACTCCACATCTATCCTTCCAGCTCAAGATTACATTGGCCAACCAGCACCAATCACAAATCTAATAAATACCTACTATACTGTCGATACGAATATCTCTAAGAAGCCGATCCCTTCTTTCTGAGCATAACTGTTCGCTACCAACCTCGCTCTGTATTTATGTTGTATCCTCCTAAAGATCCACCTGCATCCAACCGCTCTCTGGCCCATTGGAAGCTCCACCCACTCCCATATGTCGGTCTAGTAAAACGAATCCATCATATCGCCCATAGTCACCTTTCACTTCTCAGCACCAAGCTCACCTAGAGTCATCTGAATAGAAGATGACCCTTGGCGATATTAGAGTTAACCATGTAAATTGCCGATATCCTGCGATCATACCGTGTGATTCTTCTCACAGGTGGTTGCTCCACCTGCTTTGTATCCCTATTCGCATGTCTTAACCTTCCTGCCCTGCCCGCTCATGTGACCATGCCCAACATGCCACACATGTGCAGAGGTGAAATCTACTACATCCACTGCAGCTCCACCTGTTGAAGTGCTCCCGATCAACCTGTATATGTTACCAAGTCGTTGCACTTTCATATTACCCTTACCCCCTTAGATACCTTAAGAGCATCATCAATACCTGTGTACTTGCATCTTTTTGCATCAAGTACACCAAGAAAAATTAAATTCTACTTTAAATTAGGAACGTGCCTGACATCAGTTAAGGTACACTCCATGCCATCAAACATCTTGATGTGTACTAAACCAACAGCCACAACTTTACAGGCAATGTTATTGCCCATAATCCTGCTCACCATCGCAATCCCTGTAGCTGGTGAACCAACTCCGATGAGGAGTCATATAAAAAGATACCCCTATGTCTAGAATTCACTCACACTTTGATCATCATATGGCCGTCTGATCGTAACAAAGACAAAACATTACCATTGTATTCACTCGATCCATCTAACGTGGCAGCATTAGCCTCCCCATATGAAACCTTAAAATCTTCTCCCTTCGATATAGGATTTTTACAATCATTCTTCACATGTCCTTCCATTTCAAAGTTTCAGCACTTTACCTTTCCCTTGTCCTTGCCTTTGGATTTGGATCTAGAACTTGAAGAACTTGTACCTTATTCAAAATTCCTACCCCTTGTAACCAGTGCATCAGAAGATATCCCAATGTCAACGTTAAGCTTTCTCATAGCCTTCCCTTGAAGGGCTGAGATAACAGTATTGACACTCAAGGTTTTATTCGTTAAGCACATTGTGTCCTTGAATGACTCATAAGACGCCGGAAGAGAATTCAACAACATATATACTTGTTCTTTATCTTTCATCACTTCCTCCATATCCAGTAATTTACAAACTAATTTATTAAAGTTGTTGATGTGAGCCTCCAAATCTCCACCCTTTGCCATCTTAAAGTTATACAACTACCCCTCATGACGTTGTAGAGAACCTCATCCGTGAGACATAAACGGATTGATGATAAAACCTTCTTATCAAGAGTATTTCAATCATTATCAGTCATATTAGACTTTTGCTCCTTAAGAGCACCATCTTCGTCTTGCTTGATTAAGGAACTCATCATCTTGATCTTTCATAACTCAAAACTATTTTTTCCTGAGTACTTTTCAATCTTGTACCTAGTGCTTACCATTATTACTAATCTCTCAGATTCAGATCTGTACCCCAACAATTGCTTTGACACCACTTGTTGAAGATTTGTACTGCGGAATTACACAAATCTAGATCTAGGATAGCAATCCAATGGCACCAAGCAATCACAAGAGAAACAAAGATTTAACGTGGAAAACCCTTTCGGAAAAAAATCACGGCACAAAGCGACAGAATTCTACTATGAAAGCATCAATTATAAAGAGAGAGGACTTACCCAATTCGAACAACCTCGAACCTCACCCTTGCTACACCCTTTAGAAACCTTAAAACCCTTTTAGGAACCCTTGGAACTCCTTTAGAAAGCCTTAGAATACTTTAGAATAGCCCTAAGGACCCTTATTTATAGTTTAGGAAACTCCCATTTCGCACTCTTGCGAAACCGTCTGAAATTTACGCAGTTTGCACCAAATCCACGAAGAATCTGCGTAACCTCGACTAGTCAAGCCGAGGCCTCGACTGGTCGAAGGGCATCCTCGACCGATCAAGCCTAACCCTCGACTAGTCAAGCCGAGGCCTCGACTGGTCGAAGGGCATCCTCGACCGATCAAGCCTAACCCTCGACTGGTCTAGCAGCTCGGACACCCAAAAGCTGTGCTTGCTGGACTTCAAGTCGAGATGGTCTCGTCCAGTCAAGTGGACCCTCGACTATTCGAACCAATCCCTTAACCAGTCGAGCATACCACAAAATAGATTTAAGACACTAATTTTAACATAATGAATGTATAAACCTGATTTTTGGGGGCATCCTATCATCATGGTTTACTCACTTGATGCATATGTTGGATGGCATGAACACAACACATGGTCCCACACAGGGCAGTTGAATAACATTTATACTGGTAAATAAACTCCACCCATGTTGATAACTTTTCTAGGCATGTTAATAATCTTTACATGCAAGCGAATAAGAGTTGAGAGAAATCCATCTGCCTCTTTTGCTGTGGATGTATCCAAATAGTCTCTGCAACCTCACTCATGGATCAGTGCACCTCGTGATTTAAATTGTAGACCCACTAGATATAAAGCAAATCCCAAAAATAAATGGAGACCATCCTAACCACAAATCCCAAAAATAAAAGGAGACCATCCTAACCATTGGGCCACTGACTATTTTTTTAACCCTTAAGTTAATGTCCAATAATTAGACAGTTGTGTGTTTACACCTAATCTGACATTGCCAGATCCAATGGCTAAGAATCTGACACCTGGCGACACCATTATACAGAAAATCAAGGCAAGATCCTAGTTGAGGTGATTCACAAGAGGAGAGGAAAATTGTCTTCAGAAGATAGGTATCACATGCCCAAAAGAATTTGAGTGAAAGCTATCACACCGATATGTGGCAAAATAAGAAAGGTCATATACTCTGTAATAGCTCAAGGAAGGCACAAACGACTACTTTTCAACTAGTGGTATATCTCTCATAACACATGGGAGAAGACAAGCAACTACACAAATGTGGAGGTGTGAATAAAATGCTCTTAAAGGTATTATTAGCTAAGGTGGTGATCTACAACGGCACACGGTGGAACATGATTAGTCACGCGCTTTTAAAAGTAGGTTGATTATGGGATGACCATGTAAACTTGTCTTGAGATATAAATATTATCAACTACGATTGCTAGATGATTGAACGATTGAAGAAAAATCATGAAAACCCATTTTAAGTAAGAAGTGTTATCGGTCATGTGTGCTAATTGATCAATTAATCTAGAAAAGATCGTGGAGATTGAGTTCAATATGAGTCTCCCACTACCGGCACCTTACACCTCTATAAATTCAGCAAAGAATAAAGAGCTCCGGCCCTCACTATTCCAACAAAACACTACTCTTTTAGTGCAACATTATCTATCATTCGTCTACTATGGACATTTGTATTAGTTTTTTTTATTCAATCTAACTCTTTCATTTTTAGTTAACGCAATGATGTAAATAAGCCCATATCAATTATATTACAATTAGTTAGCTTGTTATCCTATGTTTGTGACCATGCTTTCGGACCTTTATGAAGATTTCTAAGTTTCCAACAGAAGACTAGCAGAGCCTTTTTACCTATGTGCTTACAGATTCCGTGGGTCATCTCATCATAGGGTGCGGCTGGAGCAACAAGCAGACTGCCACTAACTATGGTTGTCTTGCCAAAGAGTTCAATTTGTATGTTGAACAAGTTATCAAATCATGATGGTCTTGCCCATAGGGTGAGGTCTCCAGCATTGAATAGATAGTTGTTCTACAACTATCTTGAATACAAAGTTCGGTTCCAAGTGACAAACAAATTATCGCCCTATCGACATTTTCACCTACGAAGTAGGTGATTGAGTAACGAACAATCGATCATTTAATTATGACTGACTTGTCGAGAAAGTTTAGACATGCAGGATAGCAAATGAATTGTCATTTTGAAAGATTGTCTAGCCACAAAGCCTAATCATATGATAAACGGATTGTTAAATATTCGCCCACCATCGACCATCTTGCCATAGAACGCGGTTGCATCCTAAGTAATGAATAGGCAGTTGCCCCAACAATCACCTTGCCATGAAGCCAGTTGTGCCAACAGATAACAATTTCCGCGAACCATGATTATCTTACATAATGATGCTTAGCTACATAAATAACAAGCTATTGCTTCTGACAGCCATCTTGTCATGACGCCTTAGATATTGGCGATCGAAATTGCCCAATGACCTTTTTGCCTACAAAGCCTGCTATTTCACCGGATGATAAATGGATATTTATTAGTTATTCTTTTATTTTTATCTTTTATTTACTGTTTAACAATTGTAATTATATTTAGATATATTAATATTATTGACTTCATCTTTGTTTTTTTTCTTTTGCAATATTCTTTTAACATTGATGAGTGTAAACTATTATACGCTTAATTGAAAGTCTTTTCTCCGTAGAAAAATATAAGTCATTAGAAAGATGAACCCTCTTCCTCACCAATCGCTTGATTCTCCAATCTATGTCTATACAAATTCAGTTTTAAACAGTCCATTTAGACACTTGGGTTCATAAGGCATTCAGTTTTGATTTCAACCGCAGCTCAACAGCTCTAGTATACTCACCACATACGCATCCCACGAGCTACTGAATTTGAGCTAAAAACTGATTTATTTATTTATTTATTTTTATGCTATCTGCTGAGTAAGTCATGTACAACATTTTCAACCGATCGGATTGATCTACAAATATTCCACGTGGACGGTCGATGTTGAGTTGTTTATTATCCACCCCAGGATCTGATGGCGGAATTTTTTTATAGCCACACGGAGATTGACCATATAATGCTACTATGAACATGAATTACACACGCAGGCATCTTCACTCCACTGTGTCAATCGTACCAATGATCCAGACCATTGATATCTAGGCTACGATGAAGATGAGCTACGCAGAAATCGACACAATCAGAGACTGTAATAACCACCCAAGAAACGAATGCAGATTGCCTGAATACCCGGTAATTTTGGGGCCCCCCATGATCTATGTATTTTATCCAGTCCGTCCATCCGTTTTTCCGGATCATTTTAGGTCATGATCCAAAAATTGATGCAGATCCAAAGCTCAAATGGACCACAAAACAGGAAAAAGTGGAGGTATTCAATCCCACTCTTTCACGTGTGGTGGTCCACTTGAGCTTTGGATCTGCCTATATTTTGCCCAAAAATGATTTAGAAAAAGGGATAGACGGCATGGATAAAAAACAAATGCATCACAGTGGGCCCGACAGGCAATACGGGTCCCCCTGGCTGTAGATGGACGGATACGATGGAGCTGTTAGCACTTTGTACCGGACTATGGTAGTGTCGTCTCTCAACGGCAAGTGTGGCACGGTAATGTGTCAATCAGGACCGTTCACTTAGCTTCCCATAATTTTTATGGTAATGGTGAGAAAATAAACATTCATCAGATGATCTCAGCTGTCCAATGAGTGGCCTTTGAATCAACGGCGGTAAACGAAAATAGTCAAGTCTAACGTTCCGGCAGGGAAGTGAAGATCGTTTTGAAAGAGAAGCCTTCCATCTACGGTGAAACAGTAGATAGACGGTATACATTCTGCATCCAAACGTGTGATGGATCTGCCACATTTTAGTCCTTTTCGTTCCAGCGTATTATCTTTCATACTTGAGTAAGAAATAGCAAATGTACAATGATTAGGCACGATCCAATCATCAGAACTATATTACTTATAATATTATCTTCAAGAAGGTTTCATGAAGCCCTTATAGCTCAGTGGTAGAGCGTCAGTCTTGTAAACTGAAGGTCCGTAGTTCGATCCTGCGTGAGGGCATTTCTTTTTTCTTTTTTCTTTTTCCATCGAAGGGTCCCATCATTATACACGGCTTGGATTTTATTTTTCTTTTTCTTTTTCCCTTTTATTTTCTTTTTCTTTTTCCATTGAAGGGTCCCACCTTTATACACGGCTTGGATTCATGGGTCTATTCCATTCAAGTGTTTTATCCACGTCGTTCATCACTATTCTCATATCATTTTAAGTACATTCTTAAAAATAAATCAGGTACACGGCTCCAGTGGACCACACCCTGCAGTGATAATGACAGCCACCATTGAAACCTTTCTAAGGGCCACCGTGATGGGTTTTTACCATCAAACCGATTCACAAGTTCATGTGAAGCGAAAACACAAATATCAGCTTCATCCGAAAACTCTCAGAAAGTTTTTAATGTTGAACATTCAATCCCCACTTTGTGATCTAATTAAGCCCTGGACCTGGCTCATTTTTTGGATTATATCTTAAAATGACCTGAGAAAAATGATGAAAGGAGTGATAAAACACTTATATCACAATTGTCCCCATAGAGCTCTAGATTATGGTAGCCAATGCCATCCAGGTTTGGCTAGGGAAGCTGCCACCAGCCAGTGCCATGTGTACCCACCATGATGTATGTGTTTTATCCACTCCATTTATCTATTTTGAAAGATAATTTTAGGGCTTTACCCAAAAAATGAGGTATATCTAAATCTCAAATGGACCACACCATGAGAAAATAGTAGTGATTAAATATCCACTGTTAAAAACCTCATAGGGCCCACTGTAATGGTTATATGACATCCAACCAGTTGATTAGGTCATAAAAAATGGATGAAAGGAAATATATATATATATATATATCAGCTTGATCCAAAACTTTTGTCGCCCCAAGAAATTTTTAATGGTGAGCGTTCAATCAACACTGTGTGGTTCACATGAGATTTGGATCAACTTCATTTTTGGACTCATACCATAAAATGATCAGAAAGAATGAGTGGACGGCTTCGATGAAACACATATATTATGGTGGGACAATAGAGCACCGACCACTAGGTAAGGGTGTACATCGAGTCGAATCGAGGCTCGACTTGGCCCGGCTAGGCTGACCTCAGCTCGAACTCAGCTTGGCTCGGTCCTCAAGCTTGATTGGCCAGCTCAGCTCAGTTCAATTAGCAGCTCATGCCAACTTGGATCGAGTTTGAGCTAAGATCGAGCCGAGTTCGTCATTGAGGCATTTCCACAAACACCTTGACTGTACCTTCAAAATTTCTCTATATGTAAAATGTTTAGGAAGAACAAAGATTAACTCATCAATCATCTCCAGAAATTAGACAAAAACTCTTCGAACCCCCTCATATTATCAGTTTGCTAGCCCTACACACCTCTCCACATGCAGCACACATGCTAATGCGGCAAGCTTCTTGTGTGTTCAAGCATCATGTAAGTTGGTTCTGCACACTTTCTAGGTTGGCAAGCATAAAGGTGTAAGTTGATGTAGTAGATATTTGGAATATCAACTATAGTAAAAACAGCTTGTCCAAACTATCAAGCTTCTAACATTCGAATTGAATTAGTTCGATTCGAGTTCGATTTGAGCTGAATTCGATCCGAGCTAAGTTGAGTTGGGACCTGTTCGAACTCGGTTCGAACTCATTTTCGGGCTCAAAAAATCAGTTCAACTTGGCTCAAACTCAACTTCAAACCAAGCCAAATCGAGCTTATTCAAGTCGAGTCGAGCGAGCTAACCGCACTAGCTCGGTTCCTGTACACCCCTAGTGGCAGGGTGAGTAGCCATACAATTATTTGGGTTCTTACTCTTGCCCGGGTAGTACACCGTAAGGAGTTTCAACACCCGGTCAACGGTTCGAGCACCCATAGGTGGTGAAATTCCACCAGCGTGTGTGTGGGGTGTGTGTGCGCGCGTTTTTTTTTTTTTTTTAACGCCGTACTATTATTAACATTTTGTTAACTTGTCAGTACACCCCCACTGTCAGTTGACACTTCACTGTTAGCCACCCCGAGTGAGTACCCATACATGAAACTCAATCCAGACGGTCCATTGAATTTGAAATGCAGTCCTTTCAACCCCATTCATTTGATGGCTACCGATCGGATGGTCAGGATTCTCCAATCCCCACCCCCATATGGTGTAGTCAATCCCTTTGGTAAATTGTCCAACAACAGGGAGATCTCCCACTTTCTTTACCATTCACATGAGCATAAGATCCAAACCGTTCAGTGATTGGAAAATCACAGCCTTTAAAAATCCAAACAGTGGGAATTGAATGCTTACCGATGGAAACTTCTCGGGGCCATGGAAGTTTTGGATCAAGCTGCTGATATTTGTGTTTTCCAATCATCCACGGAAGTTTTGGATCAAGCTGATATTTGTGTTTTCCGATCATCCAGGTACGTGGATGACAAAAAATTTAAAAAAATAAAAAATAAAAAAAATCACTGTGGGCCTGAGGAAGGTTTCAACGGTGGACATCGTGATTCCTACTGTTTCTTGTGGTGTGGTCCACATGAGATTTGGATGTACTTCAATTTTGGGCTCATGCACTAAAATGAGCTGGTAAAACGGATGGACGGCGTGTATAAGACACATACATCATGGTGGGCCCGCAGAATTTACTCACAAGTCACAACGCAAGAGATTAAAAACTTAAGTGAGCCACACCATAGGAAATGGGAGGTGATGGAAACATGCACCGTTGAAATATTTCTTGGGCCCATCACGAACGTGATTTCCACCTAGATGAAGGTAAAACGCCCGTACCATCTCCCCATGATGTTTATATTACCGTTGATAAAGGTGATTTCACCTGTCAACGGTGGATGTTCAATCCCCACTGTTTTTTTTTTTTTTGTGATGTGACCTACTTGAGTTTCGGATCCCCATCATCTTTAGCCTCATTTCCTAAAATGAGCTGGCGAAACGGATGGACGGAGTGGATCCCCTTCATCTTTGGGCTCACGGTGGGCCCCACAGCTTGGGGTTACAGGGGATTCTTGTAAGCATCTGTATGGTTCAGATCACGGTATACATGCTACGTGTACGGTGATTAGAGATGTAAAGAAGCAAACCAACATCAATACAATCCAACAAATGACAAAACAAGAAACAGAAACAGAAACAGAAACAGAAACAGAAGCTATACATGAATTCATTCAATTGCTGTTGAGAAATAGGAGAAGAAATAGCATCACATCTGATTGCTATTTCCTCCTCCAATTCCCCATGAAATGCAAACAACACACACAAAGCAAATTCCTCTCAACCCTTGCTTCAATCCCCCACAATACCCAAATCCGCCGGAAAACTGCCAAAGATCACAAACTACCCAAGTATCTCAATGACTCATATGCTGAAATCCGGTCTACCGGAGAGGAGACCGGAAAACTGCCTAATACCCAAAAACACCCCTTCAAAAGATACAATAGAGAGAACATACATTAGTAGCAATTCATGAAACTACATCCACCATTGCATTTCTAACAACTCCCATCTCCAACCCAAACACTCCATTTGAAGCAAAAACCAAAACCCACCAAGATTTCAATGAAATTCAGAAGACCCAAATCCTAGATTGATGAAATAACAACCACCTTCCTTTTTTCAAACCATCTTCCCTCCAAGAACTTTCCTTTTGAAAATTCAAAAATTGTGCTGTAAGAACAAGTCCTGTTGAGGTGATGCTGGCCCAATTTCTTCCTCCAAACATCTCAACCCATCACCAGCACTACCAGCATTACCTGCATTCTTCGTCTCTGTGTTCTTCGCATCAACATCTGCATCCGACACCGATGATTTCCGCCTCTGGGATGACGCAACACTCGGGAATGTTATCCATGAGGGAGCTCTGAATTCAAACCTTTGGTCCTCTGTTTCGACTGTATCGGTCTCAGATGACCGGTTCGATGACCTCTGCGATGTCTTCTTATGCAGCCGACTGCTACCCAAGACCACCTCTGTGGGAAGGATCGGATTCTCGTTGCAAGGACTACCCATCAGAAGAGCAAGAGCTTGCTCCAAGGCTGTTGTGACCTTATCCATCGACGGCCTCTCTTTGCCCCTCATCCTAACACACTTACACGCGACATTGGCGATCCTCTTCAGAGCCTCGATATCTGCTGGAGGTTTCAAAACTGGGTCCAAGACCCCCAAAATATCCCCAGCTTTTACCAGTGGGACTGCCCACTCCACTACATTTCCTTCTTCAAACTGCATATCTATGGCTTTCCGGCCGCTTAGAATTTCCAAGAGTAGAACTCCAAAGCTGTAGACATCAGACTTTGTCGTCAGGTAGTGGAGTCTATAGTATTCAGGGTCAAGGTAGCCTAGAGTTCCAGCAGGGAGCTCAGATAATGGAGAGCTACTGTCTGCAGGGCCCAACAAAGACAGACCAAAATCAGCAACTCTAGCATTGTGTTCTTCATCAATGAGTATGTTTGAAGATTTGATATCTCTGTGAATTACGGGCGGGCAGGCATAGCCATGCAAGTATTCAATCCCACGAGCTGCTTGGACAGCAATCGTGACACGCCGGATCCAATCCAATTGCTCTTTCTGAGCTGGGTTCTTTCCATGGAGGTGTTGATGTAAAGACCCATGAGCCATGAATTCATATACCAGTAGCCTTTCGCCACCTTCTTCGCAGTAACCAAGCAAATTGAGCAAATGGGCGTGGTTTAATCTCGAGAGGAGATCGAGTTCTGTGTGGAATTCCTTAGAATTCTTCTTTACATCAGATACCATTATGGCCCGTTTAACTGCAACAATGGTCCCATCCTTCAAGATCCCTTTGAAAACGCACGAGAAACTACCCTTCCCTACCTGTGATTCTTCTCTAAACCCGCCAGTGGCTTTCTTCAGCTCTTCATAAGTAAACATTTGAGCTCGTCGGATCTTCAGCTCTTCCAAATCAGGGCGGATTTTTATGGACTCTTTGTGGAAAGAACATGTTCTGTTTTTAGCATTTTTTGTCGATGATGTGGAACAATTACACTTCTGGAGTTTGTAACGAACATAAAGGCATGCAATTAAGAAAACGGAGCTTACCAAGAACACCGCGAAAATAAGCTCTGCAACAAAGATTGGCATCTGAAGAGACCATAGCCGTCGGTTCTTCTTTGTTGTCAGGGAAGAAGAACAGCTAGACTCGCACTCCGGGGAAGCACAGATCGAACAGTTGAATTCGCACTGCCGATCGGATTTGGCCATGCAACCAACAGACTGATACATCCCATCTGGGCACCCAATGCTGCAAGGCAAGCAGACCCTTGAATCAGATGACTTGCAAAGCTCAACATCTGAGTTATCATGGCTAAATTCATAGAATCCCGGCCCACAAGGACTAGAAATGCAGAGGCCTGGTGAGACTGCCATGGGAAGTGAGGACGGGAAACTCGAGCCCCAGCAGTCCGCCCGAAGAGAATTCTCCTCAAGGACTCCACATGTGAAGTAATCCCCAGCTGCAATCTCATAGAACTTAACTTGATTTGGGACCGGCGTGCTGTTCTTGAGCCTAAAACCCCAGCAAATCACACCATGATCAGACCTCTTTATCCCACAGGCATGAAATCTCCCACCCACAACAGAAACCATGGGGTTCTGTGGGGCCAAATCGACATCTCCACCACCGTCACCCGAATTAACATTCGACTCTTCCAAGCTCAAGCTCCTTCCCCAGCAAAGGACTCTAGACGCCCTGCCTTCCAAAACACCACAGACATGAAACCCACCAGCTGAAATCATCTGAAACCTTACATGTTTGGGAATCAAGCTCAAAACCCCACTTCCAGTTTCATCACCCCAACAGAAAGCAGTATTGTTCTCAGCAAACAGGCCACAGCTGAAATCAGACCCAGATGTGATGGACATGATCTTGCCTCCCAATGCATGAGAAGCTGTCATGTTGTAACCCCAACAATCAATCAGAGAGGTGTTCATGGGGGTCCCTTTGGTGGGCCACCTCAGACCACATAGATGGTGGTCCCCAGCACTGATTTCTTTGTAGGAAGACCCTTCCACCATAGGCTGAGGGACACCCATCTGGATATAGATGTTGTTTCCCCAGCAATAAGGCTGGCTTGATTCTAACAGAAGGCCACAGACAAATCCATCACCAGCAGTTAGTCCTGAGAATGGGAATCTAAAAGGAGCTCCATAGACAACAGCTGAGTCTGCCCCATAGCAGCTGACAAGGTGGGACCCATCCGAGCTCAGCCCACAGAAGACTGGGCCATTCTCACCATAAGAAACAGCAATAGAGGACATGGAGCCCAGGCCTGAAACATGCAGCCTTGAATGAGAGAGAACAAACAAGATGACAACTTCAAGAAGAAATCCAGCTCTTCTAGATCTCATATTCATAACCCCAATGGGGAAAACACCCTCACAGATTCTGATTGCTTTGGCTCTCAAAACCACACAAAAAAAACCCAACAGCATTTCAACAGTTTGGAAATGAAATCCTGCCTTTCTGCTATTTGGTGGGGGTGAAAACGCAGTTTCAACAGAAACGGATTGCTTTGGACTCTCAAAATCAAAGAAAAACCAACACCATTTCAACAGCTTGAAAACGAAATCCTGCCTTCCAAACCTCACCCTTCAAGACCCACATAGCAAAATCCCCTTATTTTCATCATCCAAACCAATCCATGCTTAAATAGCAAAGGAAGACAGAGTATTCAAACCTGAGAAACAGCACTCCAGGCCTCTTATTTTCAATACCCAAATGCCAGAAATCTCTTTAAAGAGCACCAACGGTCAGAAAAGAGCAGAGCTAAAGCATGCATTTGAAGACCCATACGAGAAAAAACAGATTTTCTCTATTCCATCCAAGGAATTTGATTGCTGGAATATCAGTGGAGAGATGAAAGGATGAAGAAGGATTGGAGGAGGTGGGCCACAGAGGTTTTGGTAAGGATGGTGGTGATGATGGTGAGAAAGAGGAAAGAAAGGGAAGGCATTCAATTGCATTAAAGTGGAACTTCTGATTATGGGCAGGTGTAGGTGAGGACTGTGAATGAGAATTTAATGCATATGATCTTTTCATGCCTGGATTTCTGCATTTTTACGAATTTTGATTCCCCGTCATGCCTGGCCCAGTGGCCACCCTTTCTCTCTCTCTCTTCTATGTTTCCTTCTTAAGAAATGACCAGTAACTTAGACCAGTGGATGGAATATGCCTCAAAAATCTCCTTCATATACAATCTCAGCCACTAGATTTGTAGCCTAGAGATTAACGGTTGAGAAGAGGATTACAACAACGGTCCACTTCAATTGGAAGGGATTCAGAAATAGGTTGTCGGGTCCAATGTGGCCCTTAACAGATGATGGCCCACCTTATCATTATTCCTCTCTAAAAAGGTAAGGCCACTCTTCTTTGGGCTGCAGAAGAAGCCCACGAGATGGGCCGGGCCAGATTTTACAAAGCTGAAGTGGGCCAGGCATCAGCTTATCTAAAGGCCCAAAAGAATGTGGTGGCCCATCATGGATCATTTAAGTTAATCAGGGCCGTTGGATAATGGGCTTAGTAGGGCCTGGCCCATATTGTCAGAACTTAGACAGACAAGATTGCCCCCAGCCCATTTATTTCCACCCCCTAAAGTTGTTAGCTTCAACCTTCTAGGGGTAGTTTTGTCATAAGAATATTCCACGTGTTTGGCTTGGTTTGGTCATCCTGGCTGTTAGTTGGATGGGCCTGATTAGGTAGGCCCTAGAATCCCCAGATTGGAAGATCCAGGCTCTTCGATCAATGGCCTACCAAATAGATGGTCCACAATAAAAATTCGAAAATAGGTCGAGAGATCAAACGGTCAGGATATTCCCATCCAGGGGATTTTCGGGAAACGTCCCATCCACGAGTGGGCCCATGAAATCATTGGGCGACACGTGTATGGACCCATTAACTCTTCGTTTCGATAATGACCGATTTACCCCTGCGGGTGCAAATCACAAATCACTATGTAGTTTTTTCACGTGTCGTTGAATCTTTGTTCATTTCCCTTTCTCTATAATTTTTTGAGAAAATAGTTGATGCTCTGGTGGAGTGTGATAGATCATACACGGTCATTTAGGAATTGTATATGTGGCATGCAAGTAGTTCAAAATAAACTGTAAGAAATATGGGGCCCAGTTTATATTTTACATAACTAAAAATGAAGTTTATTTGATTATCTGACAATTGGATTAGTAAACATATATTAGATGGTTAAAAATGAAAAATCCAACGGTCCTGTTTCAAGAAACAAGTGTCCACTAATCAGGGGCTATGATTTCTAAAAAAATCCTCAATTTGGGACCGTTACTTATCGAAAGTGGATCCACAATTTAGTCTGTTTAATTTTAGATGAGGTGTCATAGTATCCAATGTCCGAGTGCCTGTGCATCAAGTGGAATACCCTGCAAGAATATCAAATAACTTTCCTTAGTTTTACGATGCTCCGGCTGTGTACGACGCTTGATACGCGGGCACTCAGAAATAATATACACGTCATATATTAACTCAATTTAAACCGACTAAATTGTCGGGTCCACTCTCTTTAAGTAACAGACGGAAAATCATATTATTTGAACAATTCCAACCTCTGATTCGTGGACGCTTGTTTCTGCAATAAAACGATTGGTATTGTCATTTTAACCGTCCAATAAATGTCCGCCAATCAGACATTGAGATGAAATCAAAATTTACAAAAAAAAAAAATAAATAAATTGATTGATGGCACATCTCAACTGGGATCTATACTTATATGCGGTTTATTTTTACTTAATCCTATGCCGCGTATGCAGTATCTAAGTAATTTCTTAGTGCCTGTGTATCATCTATCCCACTTAGCTAGAGTATCAATTTTTTACTCTAGTTTTATTCACATGCTTGTCTTGTAATGACTAATTTTTTATTGGGATTTAATAATCGAAACGATCACCACCGTTGAAAATACCTATATTCTTACGGTGTTTTACCTCTTTTCCTGCGAATTTCCATGGATATCGGATCCGTCGAAGGTTCATCCCATCAAGAAGATCAGATCTCTTGAAAATGAGGCTGATCCACTCATTAGATCGCCCAAAACATTCAAATAAATGTAAAGACGTAGGTCATGACCCAATTAAAATGTGATCCACCTAATAAATATATTAGCATGATTTTCAGCCCAGATAATATTCATAATGTTTATAACTTTTTGAACGGTTCAGATTTCTTACAGGTGGGACAGGTTGGTAGAAAGAACATGTAATGTGATGAGCTTATGGAAGTGCGGCATAGCTACTGATGATTTGTCTTAATAAATGATGTGATTAGATAATAAAGTATGTTATTAATGTCATAAATGCTTCGTCTTTTTGGGACAATATTCACATTTTCCAATGAAAAACTGTTAACATGTGACGGACATTTGCAACATTTAGCTTTGTAGATGACCGTTAATTCCACACACGTGTGGGACGTGCATTCCATCATCTGGGCTACACTGTTTCGATGTTCTATTTTAAAAGTTAAGTGGGCCACAGCATACGAACCAAATGAACGGCTGGGAAAATTCGTTTCTGATCAGATGGAAATCTCAGAACTCGCACACGTTTTCTCTTTATAGGAAATCGTGCCAGATGGGATGGGGCGCGCAGCGGACGCGGATTAGCTACTGACAGGCTGATGCCGGACGCGGTTTGGCTATGACGCCGCCACGAGCCTGGAGGCTAATGGTCGGCTCTATGTGGACCCACCATGATGTATTTGTTTTATCCACGCCGTCCATCCGTTTTTAAAGATAATTTTAGAATTTTATTCCAAAAATGAGGTAGATTTAAATCTCAGGTGGACCACACCATGGGAAAATAGTAGTGATTAAATGTGCACCATTAAAAACCTATTAAGGCCCGTTGTAATGGTTATCTCATGTCTAACCTGTTGATTAGGTAATACATGGGTGATGGGAAAATATATATATCAGCTTGATCCGAAACTTTTGTCGCCCCAACAAGTTTTTAATGGTGGGGGTCCAATCAACATTTTGCAGTCCGCTTTAGATTTGGATCAACCTCATTTTTGGTTAATACCATGAAATGATTTGAAAGAATGGGTAGACAGCATGAATGAAAGATATACATAATGGTGGGGCCACAGAGAACTGACCACTAGCCGGAGTAGTCAGTCTCTTTCACAGGCGGAGCAGCGAGACTCGCTATCCAGGTGATGTCACCAAGTTCTGTGGGGCTACCATGATTTGTAGTATACATCCACACCGTCCATCCGTATGGATAGATCATTTTAACGCATGATTCAAAGAACGAGGCAGATCCAAAGCTGGAGTAGACCCCGTTACATAAAACCGTGGGGAGAGTGACCTGACCACAGAACTCGGCACTTCAGTAGTGAGTCTCGCTGCTTAACCTGTCAGCAGATAATCCGCGTCCCGCGCACCCGCGTGGAGTTCGCAGGACGCGGTTTGGCTAGTGACGCTGGATACTGGTCGGTGCTTATGAGGCCCACCATAATGGATGTGTTCTATCCATGCGGTCTATTCATCTGTTTTCCTGTCATTTTAGGTTATGTTGGTGTGAAATTAGGCAGCGTAATACACGTGTGTATAATGTGATGATGCAAGCATATAAATATCGAATTAGATTCAAACCGAAACCACGTACACTTGGAGTAGAAATAGTAGTCAAGAGGTCGAGAAACAACCTGTATATTTAGCCAAATATTAAATTGATGTACAGAGGATCGTAGCAACCTTTGTATCCAAGATGGACCAGAAGGGTCCGATCGGAGATGAAAGTGATCCAGACTGTCAAAACCTTAAAATAGTCATAATTCACAAATTAAAATGAGCCATTCGACATACCATATATGATTTTAGAACAGGAGAAAGATACTTTATCTAACTCACTTAGCATTGTTGGGTTTCCCACATTGAATTTGTGAGATTCAATTAGATCGAAGATCAAAAATCCTTTTTAATTTCATTTTTACTATTTATTGTAAGTTTCAGTTTGATTATACCTCTTGAATATTCAAGTTTTAAGATCCGTGTCTAATATGAAAAGTAAGTGCTTAGAAAAAGTTAGAGAATAATGTAGTTGGTTGGACACTTACTATAAATAGTAACAAATTTTAGGGAGTTTGAGTTGGAGTTTAATTCTAAAACTTCTTTCAATGTTTAATATCACTATTTAAAAGGTTGTAAATTCATTTTTATCATCAACCAATCAAATTTTGAATTTCTAGAATTTATTTATATATTTTTATTTTTTCTCATGAATTCAAGGCATCTCTATCAGGAGTTAAGAGAAGCTTCGTGATTTCAGAGTAGTTATCCCTGTGAAGAAGACGGTGATCAACATTATCACGCTCATCCTCACAAATGTATTATCAGGTGATTAGTGGAGGCTGGAGATAATCATCCAATAATTTTTTTTCTACCTTGAAAATTAAGAATTTTCTAAGTTGCAACAATTGTAAAATTGAACTATAATAAGTCAAAAATGGATGCAGAGAAATAATACTTACCACCACAAACAAAATCACCAACCTAGCTAAGAGTAATAAGGTGCTTCGTGTATTAATGCACTGATGACCGAGGACTGAACAATGTTGAGATTACAAGCTATGGTAGGCCTAACGTGCGAGCATAGACGAACGGTTCTTAAGGCTATGGTCTTCATTTAGATTCAGTATGTAGGCACGGATGGAATGGAATCATAGGTATTGACTACTACTAAGTCAGTTCGGCATAATCGCAAGAACAGATTGAGTTAATCCTAAGCTAAGGGATCCACGACTGCTAAGTGGCGGAAAGAGCTAAGCTAAATATCTCGGAAGACTAAAAAAAATAATGTCGTGCTAAAATTGATTTATTTAATTTTGTTTGATAGATCGTGGACCATTTGCTTCATATCTTCTTCTATCATTTATATAGTGTTGAAATTCTGAGCTCATAACAAATCTAAATCAATCTTAGATATTAAAAATTCAGATTTAATACCAATACCAATCATGCGCTTTGCGGAAGCATATTTAGCGAAGATAGAATAATCAAACAAGAGTCAACCTATCAAGCAATCACAAACTCACGATTTTACTTTACAAATTATTTCAAAAAAACTACGGCACAAAGGGATTGAGATCTCTATTATAATAGAAACATTTGAGTTATACCACTCTTATTTTCCTATTACAGAAGCAATCCGATCCTTCTTTATAATGCACACCTCTAATAAAATCCTTAACCCTCAAGAAAAACTCACCCCGCTCAAGCCTCAATCGAATTAAAATTTAAATACCCCGATTTATGCAAAACTAACTAAGTTGTCAACATCACCTTCGGTCGAACCAACAAAGTCTTGCTCGGCTCTTGACTTCTTATTGAGAAATTTTGCACACTATAGGTTCGACCAAACCCAGTTCAATTCAACTAACAGATCCTTGCTTTAACTCTCAAAATATGTAGAATCCAAAACATTCACAAAACATAGAGTTTCTAATGCAAGCATGAGAATGGTCATTACCTACGTGATGACTTGTCATGTTGCTAATTGTAAAATAGCGAGCCAAACTTGATCTAACTTAATACCGAGTCCAACATTCTTGACTCGATTCGAGTCCTGGTCTGGTCTAGGCTGATCCAAATCGAGTCCGACTCCGTTAGAAATATCAAGTCAGATCGAGTTGGCACCGATTCAGATCGATGGAGGGGTTAAAATGGATGGACGAGGGGAGGGGTGGGGTTAAAATAAATGGACGAAAGGGGATAAAATGGATAGACGGAGGAGATAAAATACTAAATAATAGTGGACCTCAAAAAGTTTACTCAATACGCTAAGCATACTAAGTTACTCAGTACATAACACGCTTCCTTCCATCTTCACCATTTCTTATGTGTGGTCCATCCTCTTAACATTAAAAATAAATAAATAAATAATCAGACACACCTAATGGGGCGGCTAGCTGCCTCCTGCCGGACGAGAGAGGAGAGAAGAGAGAGGGAGAGAGAGAGGAGGAGGAGGAGGAGGAGGAAAGCCGGAGGGTGGCTACCGCCTGCTACCTGCCGAATGAGATGGAATGGCCGATGGGTGCCAAATGGGAAGAGGTTGGGTTTTTCAAATCAGAGCGTGTGATGAGTAAGGTAGAGAAGATTAGGAATTGAGTTTTTTAATATATATCATACCCGAAAACCTGAGTCGATTCAAGTTTCGGATCGGGTCAATTTAACAGATCGAGTTTTAGGTTAAGTTACTGGTAACTCAAACTCATCTCGATTTGAGTTCAGATTGGGCCAAGCGTACTCGGTTCGGACCGACTCACCCATTCGGTTCGAGTCAAGTCTATGGGACTAGTTGAGTTAGGCAGAGTCCAGTGGGTTTGTACCTAGCTCTAGTAATATCTGTACCCCTGGTTAAAGGCAATCTACTTCCTTGAATTACCTTTGTTTTAAATGAGAAATTATCTGATACAGCGACTGTATGATAAGTTAAGATACAGCCTATTTTTTTCCTGCACACATTTCATATGTGTGGAATATCTAGTCCATTAAAAAAGTGGACAGAATCATTGTGATTATCTTGTTGGGGATTTTGGCCTACGGAATCACACAGATCTAGATCTAGGATAGCAAGCCAATGACACCAAGCACACACAAGAGAACAAAGATTTAACGTGTAAAACCCATGCGGAAAAAAACCAGGACACAAAGCGACAAATCTCCACTATGAAAATAGAAATTATAAAGAGCGAAGACTTACTCGATTCGAACAACCTCAAATCTCATCCTTGCTACCCTTTAGAAACCCTAAAAATCTTTTTAAGAACCCTTAGAACCCCTTTAGAAAGCCTTGGCATACCATCTCTTGCACCCAATCCCGGATACACCTCTTTATATAAGAATAAAAAGAGGTAGAATCCAAATATGAAACAAAATCTGTAGAATCTGCGTTTCCGTAATCGTATCTGCGGAACTCTTAGATGATAACAATGTCGATATCATCTGAAGGTCTCTCAATCATATCGACAGGATCTAAAAAACTGTCCAGCGACCAATGGTGAAAATTCTGTGAATTATCGATGTCATTGAGCCCCTCTCGATGGCAGCCTCGATATCATCTAAAACCCTATTGATATCATCGACAGACCACCAGATAGATTTAAGACATCCATTGTCACGCCCCAAACTCAGAAATCGGATTCATAGGAATCCCGATTTGCCGAATCCGGTGCCGACAGCCTCCGTAATACCCCATTCTCGGCTCCTAGCATGCATATGCCAGATTCCGATCCTGGGATCCTACAAGGAGAATTTTTTTTTTTTATTATTATTTTTTTTTTTGTAATAAGCATAACCACAAGATTTACCCAAATCACAAAGGCAACATCATCATCACATATCCACTAATGTAATTATTTGAATACAATACCGAATGGAAAGTACATAAATAGAAATTCAAGCTCCAGAAGACCACCGCACGCTCCAAGCTCAACACTGCTGCAGCCTAACATCACCTGCACGCATCTATCGTGCATAAGCTTATAGAAAGCTTAGAGGGTGGTGTAAGTGTGTGCACAAGGTAAGTATCAAATGTTCAATACAATACCATCATCATAGAATTACTGGTAATTCATAAATCGTACATTATCGGAATAACCTGTAATACTGACAAGATCATAAATCATACAATGACAGAGTAAGCGAAAGTATGGACAAGTTCATAAGTCAGTCAATTATCAGAAACGTAATATAAAACAGATATGCACTGAGGAGTCATAAAGAGTCAAATATCAGATGCCGAGGATGTAATGCAATATACAAATCCTGCTAAGTCTGTCTAGGCCATATAAGTACAGAAATATAGCAACCCAAAATGCCATATGCCTGCGGATGTAATGCAATATGCGATGCGAATGAAATGACCATGCTGGAGTGTGAAGTCGGGATGATAGTACATAGTATCGCAGGCTACGGGGTCCACCACAAGGACTTCTATCCAAACCAGTCCCATACCTAAATTTGGATAGTCAGACTCAATGTGGTAGACTCCTGATCTCAGGTTAGTCGCGCGCCCAACCGAAATTTTTGCCATAACGAAGGTACACAATAATTAATTACACACCACCAGCCCGAGTGGATAGTGAATGAATGAATGAATGAATGAACATGCAATTCCTACTCAATAAGTCCACATATTAGTACAGTTTCTCTCTGAAAAATCACCGGGGTCTATTACACTCCATACCAGATTGCCGTCCCATCGCGCGCAACAAGGTGAGTGGAAGAGACCTCACTATCCGCCTGCCAATATCGGGCCCGGCTCGTCAATAGCGGACCCATTCCTCGAGCTGGTCAGACTCAGCCTAGCATTGCCCCCTCCTCTCGGGCAGGTAAGGCTACACCCCCTTCCAACCGACCGCGACACAGTGGAGAGCGCAGCCATCTGGTAATCGGCACTCGGCGCCCATCTACCCACTCGGTCTAGACGTTGGAGCATCCTCTGGAACCAAGAGGGTTTAGGGACTTTCACCCAGGGATATCTATAGCACCCCATGTAGAACAGATTTTCGGTGTCCCATCTGGCCATCCACGATATGCCTGTGGAGGCTACAACCCTGATGTCGCTAGGGCATACAGTAATCACAGCACACAATGCAAGATGCATGAGTCATACAATCCAGTCATGCATCAATCCTGCGCAAACCATGCGCTCATGTGAGACAATCTCCGCCTATCAGGGAGTCTCATAACAACTAGCACTATGACATATGCAATGGTCAATCATATCTCATAACAGACATGCAGATGATGCGTATGGGCATGGATCATGATGCTATGCAGTCACATACTCATAATCGGTATCAATAACCGGCATTAACAATCGGCCTCGACAATGTGGACATCTAACCAACATTGCCCCCTAAGAAATGGCTCACATAAAGCCTAACATATAGTGGACTCATGGCCTCACACAAGGGCCAAATATACAACACCATGGGCCTCACTCAAGAGTTTAATACACATCACGATGGGCCTTTCACATGGACCTAACATACATCACAATGGGTTCCATCGCCTAGCCCTCAAATGCATCACAGTGGGCCTCATCCCATAAGCCTCATATACATCACATTGGGCCTTAAACACGGGTTGGATACACATCACAACGGGCCGCATATACATTACATTGGGCCTCGACAATCGGAATCGGCGATCAGTCACAACAATCGGAATCGACAATCGGCCACAATAATTGGCCTCGATCGGTAATCGGCCTCGATGATCAGAATCAGTCAATCGGCCATGACAAGCAGAATCGGTAATCGGCCACGTCAATTGACAATCGGCCACGATCGGTAATCAGTCTCGATAATCAGTCTCGATCGGTAATCGGTCAATCGGTCACGACACGCAGAGGCGGTAATCGGTCACGTCAATCGATAATCGGCCACCATCGGTAATCGGTCACGATAATCGGCCACGATCGGTAATCGGTCATGATAATCGGCCTCGATCGGTAGTCGGTCAATCGGCCACGACAAACAGAATCGGCAATCGGCCACATCAATCGACAATCGCCCACGATCGGTAATCAGTCTCGATAATCGGCCTCAATCAGAAATCGGTCAATCGGCCATGACAAACAGAGTCGGCAATCGGTCACCTCAATCGGAATTGGTCAATAATCGAAATCGATAAATCGGTCACGTCAATTGAAATCGACATTCAACCAATCGACACCGATAATCAACATTGATAATCGGCACCGATACTCAGGGTTAATAATCAGCGTCCACCTCGATAATCGGCACCGATATCAGCAAATAAATAAGGTGGGGTCCATAGATGATCAGTTGATCAACCATAGTATAAAGATTAGCCCACGGCCGTGGTTATATCAAATCTGATAACACGGAGCTGAGGCCCACTTTCTTGGGTTAACCCACTCGGGGAATGATGAGAATGGGCCTAACAAGGCCCAAGGGAAGGTCACAATGTGAACATTCAACCATCATCGCCCATCAATATGGACATTTAACCAACATCTCTCCCAAGGAGTAGCCCACATAAGGGATTCATACACAATGTATCGGCCACACATACATCACGTTGGGCCTTTTATAGGCCTCTCATATATTACGTTGGGCGTTGTACAGTGGCCTTACACGAATCACAATGGGCCGCACCCATGGGCCTCGAATCTATCACAATGGGCTACGACCCATGGGCCTCTACATACATCAAGTTCGCCTCATCGATGGGCCATAAATACATCATGATGGGCCTCATGGATGGGTTGCACCAATGGGCTCCTAATACATCACAATGGGCCACCACCCACAGGCCTCAAATACATCACAAATGGGCCTTGCCCATGGGCCTCAAATTCAAGCAGGTGGGCCCCATCATATGAGCCTTAAATACAAGGCAGGTGGGCCCCATGGATGGGTCGCACTAATAAGTAGCAAGTGGGCTTGGACACACCAAAAATCACTTTAATAGTTGCAGGTGTAACATGTGTATCACTGTACACCATCCTTTTATAGGGCACATGGCGCTCTAACGATGATCAATACCACTCAGTGACATAGCCTATGCAAATCAGTACTGTCCAAACATTGTCCATGTGCTTAGCACCATCTAGACATTGCCCAGGTGCATCAACACCATCTAAACATTGTCCAGCACTATCCAGCACATCTGGACAGTGTGGATGAAATAAGTACATCAAGTGTGTGATCCACATGGCAAAACAGGTGGACGACTTGGGTTTAAAATACATATATCGGGATGGGTTTCCCTCATGATGGGCCATTCCACGGTCACATGTGACGCATGTGTGCACAACACATAATGTAAGATGGGGTCCCACGTCTGTTAGGATGGACGGTGTATACAAAACATACTTCAAAGTGGACCCTATGAACAGATGGCATTGATGAATCCCATACATCGTGGTGGATGTCCACGTGGCATCATGGTGCATCCCACTGCAATCCAAGGAATGGACGGTGCGGATGCTAAATACATACATCTAGGTGGGTCCCACGTGAGGCCCACCATACATATATAATATATGATATATATATCAAAACAGTATCCAACCCTCTGGATGCAAGTACGTTTTTTAAAAAAATAATAATAAATAAATAGGTGGAGGTGGGTCAGATCCTGCTGTACAGTGTGAGTAAATCTCATGCATCAATGTGCCCCACGGTTATGTACCACTGGACGGACAACTAGAATCCATATCACACATATCTGGTGGGCCCCACCCCGACACGTATCACACGTGTGGGGTGGGTCTCACGCCCTTACAATGGAAGGACAAAATGGATGTTCAAATACATCATGGTAGTCGCCACGTGGGCGGTTCCGATTGACCCCCCTACATCGCAGTGGGGCCCACACGTCCCTCGTCCTAAATAAATAAATAAATAAATAAAAACTGACGGACGGTGTGGATCTTCACATCATCAAGGTGGGTCCACACATGTGGCCCACCAGCTGACATAGTATATATATACATGTGTGTGTATATATATATATATACATATATATAGTATTTTATATAAGCTAATAGGTGGGTGGACGGTGTGATACATTACACATTGTATGGGTCGCACTGTTCCTATCTGG
Organism: Magnolia kwangsiensis; assembly: GCA_037074715.1. Lineage (NCBI taxonomy): Eukaryota > Viridiplantae > Streptophyta > Magnoliopsida > Magnoliales > Magnoliaceae > Magnolia > Magnolia kwangsiensis. Next base: position 146,401,647 of record CM073573.1, read on the forward strand.
ACGGTGGATGATATGGTTGGAATGCATACATTTAGTGGGCCCCACCTCCACACGTACAGCACGTGTGGAGTGGGTTCCACACGTACACCATAGGATATATAACACATACCTCATCCAGACCTACAGAGAATCTAATGAAGTTTCACCACAGCTGTTGTGCTGCTGCACGTCCAACGGATGGACGGCCTAGATGCAACACATGCCACGTGGGCCATGTGGACGGCAAGGATGTAGAATACATTCTTCAAGGTGGGTCCCATCCCACACGTGTGGGGTGGGCCACGTCCCATTTCAAATCGGATGGATGGAGTGTATAAAATACACACATCAAAGGGGACTACACGCTGCAGGTGGGTGAATCACACCGTCTCATTGCTGGACGGTGGGGATAATACACAAATCATATAAGGTGGGCACCACACACAGCCATGGTGGGTCCACACTCATTCAACAGGTACATCAAAGCATACACACACAGGAGGAATGGACGGTGGAAATAAAATAATGCATCAAGGAGACTCCACATGGCACCGTCCAGATCTGGACGGTGCAAATATATATATATATATATATATATATATATATATATATATATATATATATATATATATGTGTGTGTGTGTGTGTGTGTGTGTGTGTGTGTGTGTGTGTGTGTGTGTGTGTGTGTGTGTGTGTATACAGGAAGGTGGGTCCCACCCTGCACATGTGATGGCCCTCAAAACATGTATACACATATGTATATATATCATATATATATAATGTTAAGTAATTATTAATTACATCCAGCGTCCGTGAGTACGGACGGACGGTTGGGATATACAATACGCCCCCATTAATCACCGTCCAGGAATGGACGGTGAGATATACAATGCATACCTCCGTGGGCCCCACCTTCACACGTGCAGCACGTGTGGAGTTGGTCCCACGGCAGCCCAAAATCTGATGGACAGAGTGTACAAAACATATATCACGGTGGGGCTGCAGAACCTGTTGGTGTCAACAGTTGTCACAGCTGCTGCTGGCCCTCTGTCCAACAGATGGACGGCCTGGATGTAGGCCTCATACAAATCAGGGTGAGGTTTCCACTCCATCGTCCATATAATGGACCGTGTGAATAATATCATGCATCAGGGTGGGATCCATGACAACGTGGTCCACCTGCTTTGGATCAAACTGATATTTGTATTTTTTTTATTTTTTATTTTTTATTTTTTCTTCATTACATCTGTCCCAAAAATGGACAGCAACATGGTGTGCCTCATGATCAAACGGTGAGGATAATGAATCATGGCGGCCATACTATCAAGGGAGAGAGAGAAGCACCTACAAACAATACGATTCACCCACAAAGCAAAAGAAAAGGAGAGAAATAAAGAAAGAAAGAAACACCCACCTTTGATCTTCTATTCATTCTTCCACCAACATGTTGTAGAGCTTCAAGGGAACAAGATTTGACGGTTGAGATCGACTTTAGAGGTTAGGATTGAGTGATAAGAAGTTGGACCACACATGGTTTTCTCCATGGAAGCCATGGATGATTCATCTCTTGGAGTTGCTTGGGAGAATGAGAGAGAGAATGAGAGAGATGATGGGAGAGGAGTGATAGGAGAGGGAGGAGTGGTGTGTAAGAGAATAAGGCATGGGAAGCATGGGTCTCTTTGACTTTTGGGATAAGGGGAATAGGCTAAGCATGGGTTGCTTTAATTAGTTGGTGGGAGAGGTATGGGTGAGTGATTTGATTGGTGTGATTGATGTGATGTTGGGTAGAGATTTTTTTCTTCGGGATTTGTAATGCGCGGCGTCTTTCCTCGCACCGAATGCTGGCCCACATCTCCTGACCAGGGTATCGCCTTGACGCGCGAGTCGCGGCATCGGAACCGCGGCGATAACCCGGTCGTTATAGTAAAGGTCATGGGTTGAGTCGACTCAGGTTAACGATGTGTGACTCAAGGTCACGCGCAAATATCGGTTAAGGGTCGAAGGTTGCTGAAATTTGACAGGTAAGACCGCGGAAGTCTACGGAACAGTACGGTCTAAAATACGGGTCTTACATCCATCCATAACAATCTCCACCATATCTTCAATCTTCATCTGTGTAGCTTCTTGTCCTTTTCTCTTATCTCTACATCACATTATAGCTTCTCTTGCACACTCTGCCTTACTTTTACGCTATCGTCAAGCCTAGAGAAGTTGCACAGAACTTGAACTTCTCTGTAGGAATAATCTAGGTGAGCATGTCTGCAGGATCAAAATCCACATGCCCAACCATCTTTGTTCCTATCTTCTCAAAAGGAAAGACGTAGTCTTCTTACCATCTCACCGCTACCTAATATTGCTTGTCGGGATACTTGCTTACAACATTGATAACCTGTGAAATAATCGGTCTAATCCAGACCATGACATACACCGTTAACCGCATTCAAATAAGGCTCATGAGATATCATACTTTTTCTCATCTGTTTTGGGACATGTCCTGAGAAAAACTTAAGGAGAGACGCGTAAGGAACGCTCTCCAGCTTTACCCGGCTCATCACATCCTTGATCAATACCTACATACAAGGTATTCCTCCTGTGATTATCAAAGCTTACTCCTCTTTCAGTCTCAACGCCAAGAACCATCTTTGCAGCCCCCCGATCCTTCATCCTAAATGTCCCACTTAACCGAGTTTTCAGTACATTGATTTCAGACATGTCATAATTGGCGATATACATGTCATCAATTTCTGACTCACCATGAAGGAATCAAATCACTGCCTAAGCAACAAGTCGAACCACGACCTCCTGCAAAGTCTTTTCTCAACCCCTTTAACTTTGAACCGCTCTAGTTGCTTCGTGTAGATCTGATCTTCTCTTTCCCTTACAGAAGTGCAGGCTCTAAATCCATCTTTCTAGCTTAAGATCATATTGGCCAACCAATGCCAATCACGGATCTAATAAACACCTGCTATACTGTCGGCGCGAATATCTCTGAGAAGTCGATCCCTTCTCTCTAAGTATAACCCTTCGCTACTAACTTCACCTTGTATCTATGTTGTATCCTCCTGAAGATTCATCTACATTCAACCATTCTCCGGCCCACTAGAACTCCACCCGCTTCCATATGTCGTCTAGTACAACGAATCCATCGCATCACCCATAGTCACCTGAATAGAAGATGAATCCCCTGCGACATTAGAGTCGTCCATGTACCTCGCCGATATCCTACGATCATGCCGTATGATTCTTCTCACAGGTGGTTGCTTCACCTGCTCTACATCCCTGTCCACCCATCTTAGCCTTCCTGCCTTGCCCACTCATGTGGCCATGCTCAACATGCCACACACGTGCAGAGGTGGAATACGCTACATCCACTGTAGCTCCACCTTTTGAAGTGCTCCCGATCAACCTATACAAGTTACCGAGTCGTTGCACTTTTGTGATTACCCATGCCCCCTTAGATCTTTAAAAGCGTCATCAATACCTGTGTACTTGCATCCTTTTGCCTCAAGCACACCAAGAGAAATCAGATTTTGCTTCAGATCAGGAACGTGCCTCACATCTATCAAGGTACGCTCCACCCCATCAAGCATCCTGATGCGTACAGAACCAACAGCCATAACATTACAGGAAATGTCATTGCCCATAAATACTTATCCACCATCGCACTCCCTATAGCTGGTGAACTAACTCCGATGAGGAGTCATGTGAAAAGATGCCCCTGTGTCTAGCATCCATTCGTCCTTACGATCATCGTATGGCCGTCTGAGCGAAGACACAGATAAAACATTACCATCACATCCATCTAACGTGGCAGCGTTGGCCTCCTTGCATGAAGCTTCAGAATCTCTCCTCTTTGATTTAGGATTTTCACAATTCTTTTTCACATGTCCTTCCTTCCCATATGCCAGCACTTTATCTTTCTTTTGCCCTTGCCCTTAGATTTGAATCTAGAACCTAAAGAACCTGTACCTTGTCCAAAATTCATGCCCACTGTAAACAGTGCATCAAAAGATGTCCCCAAGTCGTTGTTTAGCTGTCTCATAGCCTTCCCTTGAAGGGTTGAGATAACGGTGTCGACACTCAAGATTTTATTCATGCTGCACATAGTGTCCTTGAATAACTCATACGATACCGGAAGAGAATTCAGCAACATACATGCTTGTTCTTTATCTTTCATTACTTCCTTCATATCCAGCAATTTGCAAACTAATTTATTAAAGTTGCTGATGTGAGCCTCCAAATCTTCATCCTCTGCCATCTTGAAGTTATATCATTATCGCTTCAAGTGTAGGCAATTTTCAGAGGATTTTTTCACATAAACATCCTCTCTAACTTCACCTATAACTTAGCTGCAGTTTTCTCCCTCATGACGTAGTAGAGAACCTCATCCGTGAGTCATAAACGGATCGATGATAAAGCCTTCTTATTAAGAGTATTCCACTCAGCATCAGTCATAGTAGACTTCCGCTCCTCAAGAGCACCAACTTCGCTTTGCTTGATTAAGAAATTCATCATCTTGATTTTTCATAACTCAAAATTATTTTTTCCTGAGTATTTCTCAATCTCATATCTGGCGCTCGCCATTATTACTAATCCCTCAGATTCAGATCTGTGCCCCAACTATCTCTCTGATACTACTTGTTAGGGATTTTGGCTTGCGGAATCACACAGATCTAGATTTAGGATAGCAATCTAATAACACCAAGCACACACAAGAGAATACAGATTTAACGTGGAAAATCCTTGTGGAAAAAAACCACGGAATAAAGCGATAGATCTCCACTATGAAAATAGAAATTACAAAGAGAGAGGACTTACTCAATTCGAACAACCTCGAATCTCACCCTTGCTACCCTTTAGAAACCCTAAAAATCCTTTTAGGAATCCTTGGAACCCCTTTAGAAAGCCTTGGCATACCATCTCATGCACCTAATCCCCGATACACCCCTTTATATAAGAATAGAAAGAGGTAGAATCCAAATAGAAATAAAATTCGCAGAATCTGCATTTCCGTAATCGCATATGCGGAACTCTTCGATGACATCGAAGGTCTCTCGATAATAGCGTCGATATCATTTGAAGGTCTCTCAATCATATCGACAAGACCCAAAAAACTGTCCAGCGACCAGTAGTGAAAATTTTGTGAATTATCGATGTCATCGAGCCACTCTCGATGACAGCCTCGATATCATTTAAAACTCTGTCGATATCATCGGCAAACCACCAGACAGATTTAAGACATCCGTCCATAACATATCTGACTTGAAAATTAGGCTGATCCATTCATCGATCCAGACACAGCCACAAAATCAATGTGCATCTAGTTTTATGATTAAGTGTGGTGGTGTGGCCCATCGGATGAGTGGATCGAACTAGTTTTCATACATTACCATTGTGCGGACCACCTTTTGTTGGGATTGGATTTTCCACACGTATGATACGTTGGCGAGAATACAAGGAATTATTATGACTTATTTATGAAACAACCCCTTCGGCTTTAGTAATATCACCATTGCTACTCCTGGTAGCACTGGAACACTTAATACATTTCAATCCATTCATCTAGACTATTAATTAAGTCCAGTACACATTTCGTGGGCCACAATACAAGAAGCCCACTGATTTGACATATATTAACCGTTTGATCAATGAACTTTAATTTAGACGGTCAAGATCACTTAAAAAAATAGGTCCATCCGCAATTTGGTCCATCTATTTTTAAGGATGGATTAGATCATCTGATTAGGAAATGTGTTATGGACTTAATGGACCGTTCAGAATGCTTGATTGAATTGTTTAGGTGAACCGATGCAATTAGGAGCAGTACCATAACTTAATGTGCCATAAGAGCACTGGATTATTTCTCCTCTTCGATAATCAATCTAATAACTAATAATCAAAGATTGAAGAAGAATTAAGCGATCTTTGGCCTGATGGTATGCGTATTATGGACGATGCAAACCGTTGATCTGGTGGTGTCAACGGTGGATGGATGATCTCCTAAAAAATTTTCCCAAATGCTGCCATAGATCCTTTGAACGTGAAGCATTGGTGTACTTTCTTCATTATTAAATATTGGCATGACACCAATTTGAAGGGTGGATATTGTCCCACGGAAGAGATTTTGGTACGATGCATCCAGAGTGGTGGGTCCATCAGATCAACGGTATGGATTAAAGACGTGATGCATTTGTGCATGCCCTTCAGTACACGGAAAGGTTACTATTTCCCCCGCCACCAATTTATCTTTTCTGGGGCTGAAATTTCAACTTCCAAGGTTGAAAGTTTTGCCTCTATCGCGACTAAATTTCAAGCATGTATAGCCTCCAACAGGGGCACACCCGTTGAGTGATCTCACGATCAGAAACGTCCATCTTGTGGGATACATGTATATATTCTGTCTGAAGAAATTTAGTTTAAATTATCATCTTTACCATCAAAATCTCTATACGAATTTCAAAAATCAAATGAAACTTTAAACGGTTATCATTCAACTCCAAAAACCATATATTATGATAAAAATGATAGTTATTTATGTTAAATTAGCTTTTTTAAGGAAGTAATAAGAATATGGACGGTTTAAAATTTCCTGACCGCTCAGCATGTTGTCATCGATAGCTGGCGGCACACACTGGATCGTAAGTCGCGACAGATACAAAAACGAACTCGGTTTCTCGAATTGTCCGGCTGCGAGCGTTACATGCTGGAATTGTAATACCAAAGCCACCCGCGTAATTCGCTCATGACATATTATAATATCTTAGCTTTGTTCAAGATCCAATCCGTTATTCATATGGACCCCATTATTAAAATTTTATAATCCAAAATCTCAGATGATTTTATAACAAATTACATCTACATGAATGTGATAAATTTTAAAAATTACAAAAGAACCACATTTGAAAAAAATAAATATTATGAAAATATGGAGGCCATTAGTTTTTTACAGGTAATAATTTAATTGAATATATCGAGCGAATGGTCCAGATCTTTCATATTTTATATTTCTTACCAATGAGGTGCGAAGAAAATATTATTCTCATGCGAGAGAAGACATAAAACTTCTTCCGAATTTTAGTTGCTCAAGGAAATAAATAACGGTGGTTGTTTGATACTCTGGTTACGGATGACGCTTGATACGCACGTACTTAGGAATGAAAGGGGATTGCCTGTAGCACACGCCACTAGAGGAAAGCGGATTGGCTGGTATACCACAGACCACCAATATGGCTGGTTTGTACGAACGGTTCAAAGGAGATCAAAGTTACATGGGCCACACAATGATATATTTATTATATCCAACCCGTTCATTCATTTTTTGAGATTATTTTAGGTCATAAGACAAAAAAGAGGAGTCATGTTCAAAGCTCAAGTGGACCACACCAAAAATAGCAGTGGGACAATGATTCTCACCGTTAAAAAGTTTGTAGGGCCCACCATAATGTTTATTTTCCATCCAATCTGTTCATAAGATCACAAATACCTGTATGAAGAGGAAAAACAAATATCATTTTGATCCAAAACTTCTTAGACACCCAAAATGGTTTCAATGGTAGACGTTCAATCCCCCACTATGTTTTACAGTGTGGACCACTTGATATTTAGATCTGTCTTATTTTTCGGCTCAAGCCTTAATACGAGCTCGCCAAATGGACCGACGGTATGGATATAACACATACCTTATGATGGGACCCACAGAACTTGGTGACGTCAACACATCAGCCATATTGGTGTGTGATACACCATCCAATCCGCTTTCCCACCAGAGACATCCGGTGGAACGACCTGTCCGAGCTCTATCGGGCCCACCGTGATGTATGAGTTGTATCCACGCCGTTCATCATTTCAGGGCATGAACCTAAAAATGAGGCTCGACGCGACTCACATTAACTGGATTAGCATGTTCGGGTGTTGTTGATACTTTCTTGGGTGATGCCAGAGTCAAGGCCTCCCTTGCGTCCAAGGGTTACTATCACAATTACATGTGCGTGTGTGATTTAGCAGACGTGTCAGATTTTACTTACTTTAAAGGTATTGACTAACTTAATCAATACCTATGCATGAAGACGGACGAATTAAAGATTGGATGGAATATGAAGTCTTCTCAATCACTGACTTATTTAGAAGTGTACACTGCACTCAAGCCACTTGAATAGCTGACGATGTTAACATTCATGAACGAGTTCGTTTTGCTCTGTACTAGTCACTGTAGGATCATTCCGTGTGTGGATTTTTATCTCACTAGTGTTTTAATGTGACATTTTTCAATCAAAGTAGAAGATTCAAGCATGCATGATAAAATAAAGACTACCATAAATCTGTTTCATTTTTATTAATATATTGACCATTTTACAATTGTCATGCCTCGCACTTTTAATATTAAAGCAAAAAGAAAATAAAAATAAATGACTAATGCGCTTATTAGAATATGCGATCGAGGTGATTGGTCAACAGGATGTGACCGAGGTATAAACAATTGAATTGAAACTCAGATGGACATAGAGACTTTGCAACTTAGGGTTGCAAATATTTAATCTATTCATAAGATAAATGGACTGCAGCGCAAGCCGCTGGGTAGTAGCAAACTAAGCTAGAAAAAGTAAAATAAATATGAAATTAAAGTAGACATGTAGATACATGTATTAAGCATGGAGCCTTGAGCTCTTCTTCGGATTCTCCTTTTAGAACTTTCTCGAGGCAGTAGAAGCCTCTCGTTGGGCTTTGGGACCCTTCTGGATTCTTTGTGCGGGCTTCCCAAGCATGCGGTCTCTTTGTTCGTGGATCTGGAGGTTCTCAACCAAGATCTCCCAAATGTAAGTAGCTATTGAATCTCGAATTTCAACTCCTACACATAAATGCTCCCATATAGGACTCTCTTGATTCGATCAATGGAGCATCTTTTGTTTAATCACATCTGTTGACTATGCTGATCTGATGCAAATCACCCAATCTTTAGTGGGAGTGGAATTTAACACCCCATACTAATCTGTTATCGAACTGGGTTGGATCTAGTTCCCCCATTCTTTTGATCCCAATGGGGTCACGATTGTGGACCCAATCCGAATGATGTTTTTTACTTCTCACGACCGTGGCTCAATCCTATATTGGGTTCGTACATAACTTAACCCGATATGCGAATCTTTGGAATCTGCTAGATCGTTGCTAGTTTTCTAAATATTTTTTAGAAAATATCATATTTTGGAATGACTGTAAGAGACAACCCTTCGGATGATATCATACCTAGTTGTGAGATAAGATACACTCACCATTTGACGTGCTAGGCATCTCCCTCAATTAATAGACATGTTCATTGTTGTCACATGGCATGTGAAGGTTTGTCCCCCTACAGGAGTTGTACCGTCGAAATAATGACAAAATGTGTAAAGCCGAAGAAAAATCAAATGCATGTCTCCTTCAAGTGTGAGTACAATTCTAGTTGTGCCAAACACGTATTGTTTCCACATGGCATATTCTTATTGGCCCATGCTAGGGCGCAAAAAATGAGTGTAAACAATGGCAACCATATGTGGATGGTTTATTTAGCCTATTTTTGTTTCCTTAGTTGTGTAATACAATTTCCAAGATAACCTTGAAGGTGTGATTGATGGACTATAGTCGCCACCAGTCGATTAGGTTGTTATGTGTTTATGGTTGGTTAAAGCCCGTGAACTTACCTTAGGTTGGAGAATTTGGAAATTCCACGACCTGAATGACTCCTATATGTGGCTTGCAACCATGGAGACCTGGGTAAGGGTCTCGATTAGGAGGTAAGAAGGGGTTAAGCACCCTCTCTTACCCACACTATGTGCGGCATTTACTTTAAGGTAGAAAAATCATATATCTACATAAAAAATTTAGTCATTTCACCATGATTCGCATAACCCTTTGAGATGGTCGGGCAGGCAAAATATAAGGAAAAAAATAAAAAGATCTCAGCCTTGCTACTCAGGGTCAAGTGACCCAGGACAGGTGAACAAAATAAAGTAAATTGAATAAATAAAATGATGTAAATGAAAATAAAGTAGCGGTTGCTACAGTGGGTGTGTGAAATGAACCGCGTACTGAGCTTGATTGATATGCAAGCGAGAAGAAGGAAAATCAAACACCCTTTTCTATCTCAAAAAATGAAGGGCTTAACGTTCCTAAATCTGACTCTACCTTTTAGGTGTTCCTAAATCTGACTCTACCTTTTAGGTGGTTGTCTTACTCTGATGAGTTAACTTTTCGTGGTTATCTTGTGATGGGACAGTTTAGGCATAGATAAGTTGGCTTTTCGGGATCTCTGACGTGGCAGGCTTTCTTCTTTCTTCTTTTTATTTTTTTTATTTTTTAGGTCAAGGTTTAGGCTACGAGGGGATTTTCTATATCTTGCTCGAATCTTCTCTCGATACATTGGTCTAGTTCATGGATAGATGAAGGGTCTAATTCCAAAATCGAGAGTTGGATGGTGGAAATAGGCTTGGGGTGTGGCTTTATAGAAGTCAACCAACCAATTAAGAATAACACTTTGTGTTTGGATGGGGTCTCTACAAGCATATCTGCGAGTGGGGACGCCGCCGCCCACCGATGAAGTTTTTTGGGGCCATCACGATATTTATTTGTGATCCAACCCGTTCATAAGGTCACCCATGATGGGACAACATAAATATCAGCTTGATCCAATTTGGTGGTGTTACGCAGCACGCCAACAACGCAGTGAGCCTAGATTCAATCTCAGGCTTCACCCACAAACGATAAACAGGAAGAAATATAAACTAAAAATAGATTAAAGCAAGCAAAACAAACCATAAGATAGGATATACGTGGAAAAACTCCAAACTAGGGTAAAAAACCACGGATGCAAACTTCCACTATGAAGAAGAACGAAGATTACAAGGCAAAATACTAACCTCTCCTTTAGAAGACAATAGAAAACCCTTAGCTCACACCTTAGAATAACTTTCATCATACCTAGGAACCCCTATTTGTAGTTTAGGAAACTCTCCTTCCGCACCCTTACGAAAGACGACACCAAAATCCGCAATCTCCATCGGATTCGGAAACGAATTTGCGTAACTACGACCGGTCGAGCAGACTGCATGACCGGTCGAGAGGACCCTACGACCGGTCGTGAATGGGTTACGATCGGTCGAGCACCTCGGGACCTAAAAGTCGATGCTCACTGGACTTTGAGTCGAACCAGTCCACGACCGGTCGAGCGGGCCCCTACGACCAGCCAAGCATAGCCCACGACCAGTTAAAAATGGCCCAAGATTTGGATCCACATCTCAAAAATCTCTCACTTGAAGACACATCGCCATAAACCTGTCTTCTTCATCCGGAGTGCACCACCTCCCTGTCTTCAAGCCTGAAGACCAATCAAAGTTGAACAGAGCTTCAGCTTCTCCCGTGTGACCGCCTTGGTCAGTATATCTGCAGGATTCTCGCTTGTATGAATCTTCTCCAAAGTAATCGATCCATCTTCCAGTAACGAACGTATGAAGTGATATCTGATGGCAATATGCTTGGTCCTTGAATGAAAAGATGAATTCTTAGCCAAGTGTATTGCACTTTAACTTTCACTGTACAGCTTGCAATCTACTTGCTTCTTACCCAACTCTTCTATAAAATCTTGCATCCACACCATCTCCTTGCATGCTTCTATAGCTGCAACATATTCTGCTTTTGTTGTACTGATAAATACTATCTTCTGTAACTGAGAGACCCAACTGACTGCATCACTACCCAGAGTAAGGAAATAACCTGTAGTGCTTCTTCTGTTGTCGATATCTCCTGCCAAATCTGAATCCACATAGCTTTGTAGCTTAATTTTTGGTTCACCATAACACAACCCTACATTCTTAGTACTACCAGGTATCTAAGAATCCACTTCACAGCTTCCCAATGTTTCTTCCCGGGGTTGTTCATGAACATGCTAACAACTCTTACTACTTGAGCAATGTTTGGCCTCGTGCTCATCATAGCATACATGAGACTCCCAATAGCTAATGCATATGGGACTTTAGTCATGTAGTCTCGTTCCTCCTGTGCCTTTGCCCCTCACTCCTTAGATAGCTTGAAGTGGTTAGCTAATGGAATGTTAACTGGCTTAGCACCTCCCATATTGAATCGATCAAGTACCTTGGCTATGTATTCTGCCTGTGACAAAACTAGTTTCTTATTTTTTCTGTCACGCTTTATCCTCATGCCTAGGATTTATTTTGTAGCTCCTAAATCCTTCATGGTAAATTCTCTAGACAGTTGTCTTTTGAGATCTGAGATGTCTTTCATGCTTAAACTGGCCACAAGCATATCATCAACGTACAGAAGAAGGATGATGTACAACATATCAAACTTCTTCAAGTAACAATAGTAGTCTGCATGACATCTCCTAAAGTCATTTCTCAACATGAAACTGTCGAACTTCTTATACCACTGCTTCAGGGCCTGCTTCAGGCCATATAAACTCTTCTTCAGTCTGCACACTTTGTTCTTCTTTTTCGGTGTCACGTATCCTATCGGCTGATGCATATATATCTCTTCTTCAAGGTCCCCATGAAGAAGGGCTGTCTTAACATCTAGTTGCTCTAGATATAAGTCCTCTGCAGCCACTATACTTAAGACCATGCAAATCGTAGACATTATTACCACAGGTGAAAATATTTCAGTAAAATCGATACCTGCCTTTTGTTAAAACCCTTTCATAACTAGTCTCTCCTTGTACCGTTTCGAACTATCATACTCCTCCTTCAGTCTGTAAACTCACTTGTTATGAAGAGCTTTCTTATCCTTATTAGAGTGACTAGCTCCCATGTATGATTAGACTCAAGAAAGTCTATCTTCTCATTTATGGCTTTCTCCCACTTAACCCGTGTATTTGATTGTAACGCCTCTTCAAAATACTTTGGCTCACCATTATCTGTGAGCAGTAAATAATGTAAGGAGGGTGAGTATCGGACCGTGAGTCTCCTCTCCCGAGTAGACCTCCTCACAACCGGTATCTATGGCTCTGCCTCATAATGCTCCTGTGCATGATCATCCTGTGGCGTTGTAACACCCGTGTCTAGTAACTCTTTCAACTCTATGAATTCTTTTTCCTCGGTCTTATTTTCCTGCACACTGTCCTTATACATCACTTTTTCATTAAAGACTGCGTCCTTGCTTCTGATGATTTTTCTATTTTCTGCATCCCAAAACCTGTAGTCAAAATCATGCTGCCCGTATCCTATGAACGTGCACCTCCTAGACTTCGCATCCAGCTTGTTTCTATGCTCTGCATCAATGTGAACATATGAAGTACAACTAAACACTCTGAGATGTGAAAGGTTCACTTCTTTCTTAGTCCATGTTTCTTCTGGTAGCCCACCATCCAATGATGTTGAGGGACTTCTATTGATAAGATATACGGCAGTATTCACAGCATCTACCCAAAAGGTCTTGGGCAACCCTGCATGTAACCTCATGCTCCTAGCACACTCAAGGATGGTCTTGTCAATACGCTCAGCCACACCATTCTGCTACCGTGTCCCTGGAATCATTTTTTGATGATTGATTTCACTTGTTGCACAATACTCTTCAAACTTCTTATCACAATATTCTCCTCCATTATCAGATCTGAGACATTTTACTATTTTACCTGTCTCATTTTCTACCATAACTTTTCACTTCTTAAACGCATCAAATACATCAGATTTATGCTTTAAGAAATCAACCCATAGTTTTCTACTACCATCATCAATAAAAGAAACAAAATAACATGAGCCACTAAGAGATGATACCTGTATCAGTCCCCACACATCAGTGTGTACAAGCTCCAACAGATGCATCTTTGGAGCGCGTCTTGTCTTCTTGAAGCTCACCCTCTTTTGCTTACCATACACCCAGTCCTCACAGAATTTCAAGTCAATAGACTTCAGCCCTGGTAGCTTCTCCTTTGACAATAGCACTTTCATCCCCTTCTCACTCATATGTCCCAACCTCTGATGTCATAACTGTCCATTCACTCCAGTTGATGCGACTGTGAGTGAACTATACGATCCTGAAGTCACATATAAAGTATCTTCTTTTTTTACCTAGAGATATCACCAAGGCACCTTTTGTGATCTTCCAAAAATTACTGGTGAATGTCGTCACATAACCGGTATCGACTAACTGCCCCACTGAGATCAGATTCCTTCTCAAACTCGGTACATGTCTAACATCCTTCAATTTCAAAACTGTTTCGTCTTTCTAATTGACCTAAACATCTCCCTTTTCAATGATACTGCATGGCTCATCATCACCCAGGTAGACTCTCCCAAAGTCACCTGACACATAATCACGCAGAACTTCCTTACATGAAGTGGTATGAAACGAAACACCTGAGTCTATAACTCAAGACTCATTCCTTGCATCAAAAGACAAGATCAACGCCTCTGTGTTGCTCTTCTCAGACAAATTCATTGAATCCTTCCCTCCTTGAGGACTTTCATTTTGTTTCTTAAGCGCCCTGCAATCACGTTTCATGTGCCCCTTATTGCCGCAATGTCAACACCCGTCTTTATCTTTCGGTCCCTTGGACTCCTTCCTTGACTTAGAATGCCCATGTTTATTGCCTCCTTTATTTAACGATCTTTCTTTTTCTTCAACGTTTAGAGCATTCCCTGAATTCCCTGAAACTCCTGATGCCTTCCTTCTAGATTCTTCACTGAGAATTAAACCAGCCACATCATCAAATTTCAGATTTGTCGACCCTGAAGAATTGCTCACAGCAATCACCAAACCATCCCAACTGTCTAACAGACTGGATAAGATCAATAGTGTCTTGACCTCATCCTCAAAAATGATACCAATGGATTCTAACTGGCTGGTGACTGTATTGAACTCGTTTAGATGTTCAGCCACACTCCCACCATCTGACATCTTCATGTTGAATAGCTGTTTCATAAGATGAACCTTGTTGGACGCTGAGGATTTTTCATACATGGTGGTTAGGGCTTCTATTAATTCTTTTGTAGTTTTCATCTTGGATATGTTAAAGGCGGTGCTCTTAGACAAAGAGAGTCAGATTGTTCCTAAAGCTTTCTTATCCAGTAAAAACCATTCATCATCTGTTATCTTTTCTGGTTTCTTCTCTTTTCCTCCTAGAGAAATATAGAGGTCCTTCTGATACAGATAATCTTCCATTCGCATCTTCCAGAAGGTAAAGTTTGAACCATCAAACTTCTTAATTCTAGTTTTCTCTTCTTCCGCCATCGCTCCCAATAGAACTAAACCAATAGCTCTGATACCAGTTTTTGCACAGCACGCCAACAACGCAGTGAGCCTAAATCCAATTTCAGGCTTCACCCACAAACGATAAATAGGAAGAAATATAAACTAGAAACAGATTAAAGCAATCAAAATAAACTACAAGACAAGATATATGTGGAAAAACTCTAAACTAGAGTAAAAAACCATGGATGCAAACTTCCACTATGAAGAAGAACGAAGATTACAGGGTAAAATACTAACCTCTCCCTTAAAAGAACATAGAAAACCCTTAGCTCACACCTTAAACTAACTTTCATCATACCTAAGAACTCATATTTATAGTTTAGGAAACTCCCCTTCTGTACCCTTGCAAAAGGTGACACCAAAATCCGCAGTCCGCATCGGATTCGAAAACGAATCTGCGTAACTACGACCGGTCGAGAGGACCCCACGACTGGTCGTGAATGGGTCACGACCGGTCGAGCACCTCGGGACCTAAAAGTCGATGCTCGCTGGACTTTGAGTCGAACCGGTCCACGACCGGTCGAGCGGGACCCTACGACCGATCGAGCATAGCCCACGACCGGTCAAAAACAGCCCCAGATATGGCTCCATATCTCAACAGGTGGCACCTAAGAAGTTTTAACTATGGGCGTTTTAATCCCCATCATTTCCTGAGGTGTGAATTGGCAAAATGGATGGACGGTGTGGTTGAAAGACATACATCATGGTGGGCCCCACACAGCTTGGGCCACATCGTATGAGTATTGCACGCAATCTGCTTTCCTTAGAAATGGCACATGGAAAATATTTAGTCAAATTAAATGGGCGCAGTCGAGTACTACCCTAAATAGATACGGTCATGTCAGGGGTTTGTGGGGCCCATCATAATGTATACATTTTATTCGGGCCATCCATCTATTTTGATAGAAAATTTTAGGGCATGAGCCCAAAAAAGACGTAGATCAAAGGCTCAAGTGGACCACACCACAAAAAGCAGTGGAGGTTAAACTCTTGTCATTGAATTTTGTTAGGCCCGCCATAATGTTTATTTTCCATCCAACCTGCTCATAAGGTCACATGGACCTTTACGAAAGGAAAACATAAATATCAGCTTGATCCAAAACTTCAATGGCCCTTGGGACTTTTTCAATGGCTAGCTTTCAATCCCCACTTCTTCCTGTGATGTGATTCACTTGTGCTTCAATCTGCCTCCCTCTTAGACCCATACCATAAAATGATCTTTCAAAAATGGATGTCCATAGCTAGTTCTTGGCCGGAGCGGATTAGCTGTTACCATGGTAACACGTTAGCCGGTGTTACCCTTATTATGGGGCCCACTTTCATGATGTGTTGTATATTAACATCGTCCATCTGTTTCTCCGGCACATTTTAGGATGTGATCTCGAAAATAAAGAAAATCCAAATATCAGATAGACCCCATCACAAGAACAAAGGTTATTGAGTGCTTCACCATTAAAATTTCTAAAGGAATAGTAAGGATTTTATAATGTTTACTTGTCATCCAACCCATCGATAATCCAAGAAGATTTGGGCAATGGAAAAATACAAAGATTAGCATAATACAAAACTTTTGTAGCCCACAAAAAGTTATTAATGGCAGTTCATCACTAGTTCTACTGTTATGGTCCACCTGAGCTTTGGATCTTCTCTTGAGGTTTGGGATTGCGTCTTAAAATGAGATATAAAAATAGACAGATGGCATGTATATACAAAACATACAACAAGGTATGGCCCCACATGGTTAGAGAAACCATTAGGAGGGGATGTTAATTAAAATAATCCTTAATTATAACATAATAAAAGAGTTGACACTAGATTTTAATGCATATCTTTTTAGTCCCCGGTACTTTTTGTCTTTTGGAAGGATGAAATTACCCTTCTAAGACGACATTAGATTGTCAAGGAAGTTGAGAGAGCCTTTTGATAATATAGTGTGAGCCTCACTAAATCATTGATTAAGGCCATTCCTCGGCTGATCTGATCCATTTACTTTAATCGAATAGTGGTAAACCCATGGTAAGATTGTTTTTAAAAAAGTAGAGCTATATGTAGCCCACAACCACATTAACATTATGAGTTAATTTTGAATTATTTCCCCGTTGTGATCCGTTTTGCCACCAAACTTGAGAAGATATCATGAAATTAAAATTTATTTCATATGGACGGCTTTAATCTGCTATAAGATAAACCAGTGGGCCCCACACAAGATGTGAGATAGGTTCAATAAGTGGATCCTTTGCGTGGAAAATCCATTTAACATTTTCTTTCTCAATCTTATTCATTTTTTTTCATGGAAGTGGACTATTTGGCCGTTAGGACCGTTGCCACCTCTATGGCACCCACTCTAGCGAGGTTCCGGCATGCATCTTGTGACATATCTTCTATTTTGGCCAGTTTATGAGTGTTTTTAAAAAAAAAGATTTTTTATCACTCTTCGACGTAGAAGCTATGATTACCAAATCTAGGTTTAGGTTAGAATAATGTAGCTTTTATGTATAATTATTTTTAGGTATCAATGATGGGAGTTTATGAAAGGGAGAGGGTGTGGTGGTTTCCTTTATAATTTTTATTTTTATTTTTTATTTAGATATGAATGGTAGGAGTTTTTGAAATGAGTGAATTTGTAATAGAAGAATGTTGTAATGAATGAATTTTGAAATGGAAGAATGTTGTAATAGATGAATATTTTTATGGATAAATGTTGAGATTGAAGAATGTTGTAGTGGGTGAATGTTGTATGGTGGATCACCAATATTCATTGTGGATCACTGATAATTATTATAGATCGTCGATATTCGATGAAGATCGCACGATATTAATTATGGAACGTTGATATTCACTATGGATCATCGATATTCGATGAGGATGACTAATATTAACTATGGATCGCTAATATTATCGCAGATATTTAGTGAGGATCAGCGATATTAATTGTGGATTACCAATACGCACTATGGATCACCGATCCAAAGAAAACGGTCGATACGCATTATGGATCATCGATCCGATGAAAATGATTATAACTCCCTCATTATGACAGTTATGACCATTCATCAATTTTAACATTCTTCCACTATAACATTCATCCATTACAACATTCATCAATTTCAACATTCATCCATTGCAACATTCTTCCATTTCAAAATTCATCAATTATAACATTCTTTCATTACAAAATTCATTCTTTCACAAACTCCAACCACTCATACCCAACAAAAAAGAAATATAAAGAGAATTACCACACCCTCCTCCTTTTCACAAACTCCTACCATTGATATCTATATAAAAAAAAACAACACATAAAAAACTCTATTATCTTAACATAAACCTATCTTTGACAACCATAGCTTTTATGATGGAGAGTGTGGTAAAAAATAAAATTAAAATTTAAAAAAAATCAAAAACTTGCCAGAATATAGGGAATGACACTAGATACACATCGGAAACTCGGCAAATTGGGTGTCACGGAGGTAGCAACAATCCTAACGGCCAAATGGTCCACCCCCGTGAGAAAACGAAGAGTAAAAAAGAAAGCAAATGCTAAATGGTCGTCTTGCGTAATAGACTTACCTATTAAACTCATCTTGCATCTTGTATGGGGCCTATTGTATCGTCTTGTAACAAATCCAAGCCGTTTACATGAAAGTGATTTTAATTTTATGCCATCTACCCAAGTTTGAAGGCAAAACTTATCATGGATGGACAACAACGGATGAAATAGTTCAGAATTAACTCAGAATATTAATATAGTTGTGGGATACAGTTAACTCCATTTTTTTTAAAAACAATCTTACTACACAGCTGTCTGATTAAAGTGAACGGATCAAATAGGCTGAGGGGTGGTGTCCATCATTGATTTAGTAGGGCCCATGCCTATTCTTAGAAGTCCCACTTGACTTTCGTAACAAGCTACGTCGTATGAGTAGACGGTTGGAAGAGGAACATTTTTATAATTCCAAAAGTCATAAAGTACTCAGGAACTAAAAAAGATATATATATATATATATATATATATATATATATATATATATATATATATATATATATATATATATATATTAAAAATACGGTGTAAACACCTTTATAACACCATAATTAAGATTTATTTTAATTAATTTCTCATCATATTTGGTGAGACCGAGACTCACTCATGAAGGTGCAACCCTTACCTTGGGGCTCACACTCACGTGTGTATTATCCAACCAGTCCATCCATTTTTCCATATCATTTTAGTGAATTATTCAAAAAATAAAGCACATTCAATTATCAAGTGGAACATAGCATAAGAAAAAGTGGTGATTGAAGGCTCTACCATTAAAAACTACTTAGGGTGTACCTTTGTGTTTCCGCAGTGTTTATTTACCATCCAATCTGTTGATAAGGTCACATAAGCCTACATAAGCCTGGATGAAGGAGAAAAAAACAAATATCAGCTTGATCCAGAAATTTTGTAGCCCGTTAATGGTCAATCACCACTGTTTCCTATGGTATGGTTCACCTGATCATTAGAGTTACTTCATGTTTTGGATAATAGCCTAAAATGATATGGAAAAATGAATGCATGGGATGGATATAGAATAAATAGATCAAGGTGAGCCCCATGGTAAGGGATGCACCGTCATGTCACCAAGTTCCATGGGTCCAACCATGATGTGTATTTTGTATCCACACCTTCCATCTATTTGGAGAGATCATTTTAGGGCAATATCCAAAGAATGAGTTAAATCCAAAGCTTGAGTGGACCCAGCACAGAAAAAAGTGGGGACAGTGATGCCCACCATTGAAAACTTCTAAAGGCCACAAAAGTTTTAGTTCAAGTTGATATTTGTGTTCTCTTATTTCATATATTTTTAAACTTTCGAACATGTTGGATTTCAAATAAATATCATGGTGGGTCTTAGGATAGTTTCAATGGTGGAAATCACTCTCCCCACTGTTTTCTATGGTGGGGTCACTACAGATTTTTATTTGCCTCATATTTTTGTCTCATGACTTAAAATGATATCAAAAAATAGATGGATGCTATCGATATAACACATACATCATAGTGAGGCTGTCAGAACTTGGTAACGTCACTTTGGTAGCCGACTCCTTACACTCAACCTGTTGGTATCTAATCCGCATCCCAAATTATACGAATTAGAACGTGGATTCCAGATGCGGATTGCGTCCTACCCCCACCCGTCTCCCACTGGGAGCGGGCGCAGTAGCTTTGAGTCTCCACTGTGATGTATGGGTATTAACCACACGGACGCGGATTGCGTCCTAGCCCCGCCTGGACGGTAATCCGTACAGGCAGGGCTCCTTGAGGCCCATCATGATATAAATGTTTTATCCACACTGTTCATTATTTTTCTCAGATCATTTTAAATTACGATATTAGAAATGACGTGACGCAGGTCAACAGATCCAGTGGGCCACGCCAAAGCAAACTACAGTGATAATGACATCCACCGTTGAAACCTTTATAAGGGCCACTACAATTTATTTTTTTTACCACCCAACCTATTCATGAGGTCACGTAGACATCGATGAAGTGAAAAAACAAATATCAGCTTAATCCGAAACTTCTCCAGCTCTCAAGAAGATTTTAATGGCGGAAGTTCAATCCCCACTTTGTGGCACACTTAAGACCTGTACCTGCTTCACTATTTGGCTCATACCTTAAACTGGTCTGAGGAAATTGATAAACGGTGTAGATAAAATACTCACATCATGGTGTGCCCCACAAAGCCCTTATCCACACCATCCATCCATTTTTTTTCGTATCATTTTAGTGTATAAAAATAAAAATGAGGCAGATCAAAGGCTCAAGTGGACCACACCACAGGAAGCAGCGTTGTTAATGATTCTCATCGTTGAAACTTTTCTAAGGCCCATCGTTATATTTATTTGCCATCAAAACTATTCATAAAGTTAAATAGACCCGTATGAAGAGAAAAAATAAATATTAGCTCCATCTAAAACTTCTATAGCCCCAGAAAGTTTTCAACAGGAAGAGTTTAATCCCCATTTTGTAGTCCACTTAGCCTTTGATCTACATCATTGTTTAGTATATTGTTGGGGGCCTTGCACAAAACCTTTAGGATCTAGCCCTCCAGAACAAACTAGAATTATGGGATAATAAAAGCAATGAAGTAAATCAAAGCATCAATCACACGACACTAGGGATTTTATGTGGAAAACCCTCAAAGAGGTAAAAATCATGGCACCTCGTCCAGATCAACAATCCACTATAAAGTAGAACATTACAACCGATCACAAGCACACACCGCTTGCATCAAACCTTCATCACTCATGCAGGAGCCGATAAACAGTAAGAGAACACAAGAAGAAAACAGAGAGATCTCACAGATTACGAGGACGTGGAAGCGCTGAGATATGGAAGATCACCTCTACGAGCATAGCCTCCCTTCCACAAGCTTCCTCTCTCTTTCTCTCCTCACCCTTTTATAAACCCTTGCAAAGCTTTTAGAAACCCTAGAATATCCTAGAATACACCCCAATCCCGGATACACCCCTTTATATAAGAATAGAAAGAGGTAGAACCCAAATAAGAAACAGAATCTGTAAAATCTATGTTTCCACAATCGCATCTGCAGAACTCTTCGATGATATCGAAGGTCTCTCGATAACAGCTTCGATATCATCTGAAGGTCTCTCGATGGTATTGAGACAGGACCAAAACTGTCCAGCAATCAGGGGTGAAAATTTCAACAATTATCGATGCCATCGAAGGTCTATTGATAACAACCTCGATATCATCTGAAAGTCTCTCAATGATATCGACAAGATAAAAAAATAATCCAGCGACCAGGATGAAAAAATCCTGCAATTATCGATGATATCGAAACCCATTCGATTTCATCGATTCCAGTAATGAGGAGAAAATTTTCATCAAATCTCTCCCTTTTCAACTCAGGAAGAATCCACCTTCTTCAAGTCAGCCTGGTTTATACAAACCTCAAACTTGCCCTTGAGCAAAGCCTTGGTCATCATGTCTGACCCATTATCGTCCGTGTGGACCTTCTCAAGCTTTAACACCTTCTGTTCCAAAGTATCCCTGATCCAGTGATACCAAACCTCTATATGCTTCGACTTGGAGTGCTGACTTGGATTCTTACTCAAGTGTATAGTACTTTGGCTATCGTAATAGACCACATGCTGCTCCTGCTTCAGGCTAAGTTCCTGTAGGAACTTCTTCATCCAAAGCATCTCTTTACATGTCTAAGTGACTGCAATATACTCAGCCTCTATCGTCAACAATGCTACTACCTTCTGTAGCTTACTCTGCCAAGAAACCGTTCCCCCTATAAATGTGAACATGAACCCCGATGTAGACTTCGTCGAGTCTGTCACCTGCCATACTTGCATCTGTGTAGCCCTCTAACACAGGTTTCCTGTCACCATATCATAGGCTCAACCTGGATGAGACTCTTAGATACCGCGATATCCACTTCACCGCTGCCCAATGCTCTTTGCGAGGATTGGCAAGATACCGACTGACAACACCAACCGTATAAGCTATGTCTGGGTGTGTACACACCATAGCATACATCAAACTTTCTACTACTGACGCGTAGGGTGTCTTCTGCATCTCTTCCACCTCTGCCTTCATCTTGGGACACTGTCTCTCGCTCAGTCTGAAGTGACCATTGTAAGTGCTATGATTTCATATCCCTTTGGTTGTCAAATTTTGGGGTGTCAAAACCTATATCTATGTCTTGTATATCTTGTGTTTCATGTTTGAGACTATTCATTGCTTCAAGACATCGTATTTTAAGACAAGAACTTAAATGAAGAAAGTTTCAAGTCATGGATGAAGAATTCAAGAATAGAAAGTCTCCAAGTATGCATGTTCAAGATTGAAACAAGTACAAGTATAGAAGAAGACTTTGTTAACTCAAGAAAGGATCAAGCTCGAGAAAGCCTACAACAAGATTCGTAAATTCTCAAGCTTCTCTTAAGGGTCATCTGAGTGTACAGACTATCAATGTCCATCTCACTTTTAAGGTTTATTTGACCTTAGATTGACCTTAGGATGGGCTTTACTGTAGGTCATTCTGGATACATAATTCGTATATTTTAATATGCTTGTTCGGGCTGTTCTAAGACCAGTCCTAGGCACTTCAAGACCAGTCCTATCTCTACTACGACCAATCTTAAATTTTTCAGGACCAGTCCTAGGTTGTTAAGATTTTTAAATTTTTCTAGTTGTCCTACAATCAGTCCTGGACATCCTTCGACCAGTCCTGTGAGCTGTACGCCTTGTCCTTCGACCGGTCTTAGCCCTACGACTTAAACTCCACAACTAATCTGTGGGTCCTACGACCAGTCGTAGGTGACCCACGACCAGTCGTAGGTGGCCCACGACCGGTCGTAGGTTACCCAGGACCAGTCGTGAAACAGCTAATCCTTATCCCGTGGAAATCTTTAAAAATCTTTGAAGCTACGACCAGTCCTAGGATCCTAAGACCAGTCGTAGATGAGATTTTTCTGGCTATAAATAGAGCACGAACTTCAGAGTTTTTTCATTCAATTCAACTCAATTCAAACAATATTTAGGCTATACTCTGAGATAAGTTCGTGTTTATTTTTAAGCTACCTTGTGCTCATTTAATATTCCTTTTGCTAGCTTGTTTATTATTTGATTTTGATCTACATTCCAATCTTATTTGAAAAGGGAAATTTCTGATATTCCTTCTTCTTGGATTCAAAATCAAATAGAACTAGCCCTTTTGATTTAAAATCAATTAGACTTAGAACCATTCTTAAAGTGAGTATTGGACTTTGAACGTTGAATCAAACTTCTACTCCGATTGGTTCTACCGGGCTATTTCAAAAGGAAATTCAGGTATTTTACATTTGTGTAATTTACATTCTTTGGTTTTATTTAAGATTTTCTAGAAAAATTTCATTATTTTGGTTATCTGAGGAGAGCCAGAAAACTCAGATTGTGTGATTTTTTGGATTGTGTAAGCCCGAGATAAAAGACATAATTGTGAAGGTTTTAGGTAAACCTGTGAAACCTATTTTGATAGTGCATGCTAACATCCCCCGTGTGAGGATATTAGGAGTGGAGTAGCATTCTTTGTGGCTGTTGGATAACAGTTGGTGTACACACAGGCAAACCACTATATATCGTTGTATTGTGGATGTGTTTTATTCTTTCATTCCTTTATTCATTCAGTTTTGCAGATTGTGTTTGTGGATGAATGTTGTAATCATTTTATTTCAAGCAAGTGTGGGAATGTTGTAATAACTTAGGATTTATTTCTGCAAGTTTTTTGGTTTCCTTGCTTTTTATTTGTCATTGGTTTATGATACAAAAGACGTTCTAGAAATAAGGTTGTCCTACCTTAAACCTTTGATTTTTTGTGTAAGGTTGTCCTTAGAACTGATATAGTATCATTCTCTTAATTCTAGGTTATTGAGATTACTTTTAATTCAGCATTGTGCTTTATTTCTTTTATTATTCCGTTGTTTTAAGTTTTATTTGACATTGCCATATTCACCCCCCCTCTAGGGCATATAGTTAGGCCCTTTCAAGTGGTATCAGAGCCTAATAGCTCGTGCTTATTGTTTATTTATTGGATTTATTTCCTGAGCTAACGATCTAAGCTATATTAAGATGTCAAATTTTGATAGCCTATCAGTCACTAGGCCACCACCCTTTAATAGCAGAAACTATGCCTATTGGAAAGCCAGGATAAGGATCTTCCTCAAATCTTTGGATGAAAGTTTGTGGCTGGCGACAGTGAATGAATGGAACCCTCCTATCACTGAAGTAACTAATGACGATGGTTTAAATTCAATGAAAGTAACAGCTTATTCTCTTTGGACCACACTTCAGAAAAGTGAGAGTAGTGCCAATGCAAAAGCACTAAATGAATTACTTATGCATTATCACCAGATGAATTCAAAAGAATCATCTCTTGTGAAAATGCAAAACAAGCATGGAATGTATTGGAAATGACACACGAGGGTACATCAATTGTCAAGAAATCTAAATCCAACTCCTTACAACTAAATTTGAAGAAATTCATATGGAGGAGAATGAGATGTTTATGGACTTCTACACTAGATTGAATGACATTGTGAACTCTATGTGGGGGGTCTTAGTGATAGAATCCCAGAAAGTAAAGTGTGCGCAAAGATACTACGCTCACTTCCTGAACGGTTCAATTCTAAAGTGACCGCGATTCAGGAACTTCGTGATACGGATACCATGAGGGTTGAGGAAGTAGTTGGTTCACTATAAACCTACGAGTTGTCCCTTAAAGCTCCTAAAGGAAAATCAATTGCTCTCAAATCATCAAATGTTTCACAAGAAAGCACTTCGGACTTAGAAAATTCTGAAGATGATATGGCGCTTTTAGCAAAAAAGTTTTACAAAATTTGCAAAAGCAAGAAAAAAGTTAATTTTTAAAAATTAAATGATAAGAGACGATCTAAACCTAGAGCTCGAAAATCTTTGAAAGATAGTCAATGTTACAACTGTCAAGAGTATGGGCACTTAGCTAACAAATGTCCTAAAAAGGACAAATCAAAAGGGAAAAGCATGATGCCTGCTTAGGATGAATCGTCTAATTCTGAATCCTTTTCTAAATCAGTAGATTCTGAAACCGAGTCGGGCGATTGTAACGCCCGTGAAAAACCCGTACTTGGGTTCAAGTACCAACTCGACCCGAAATCGCGTAGAAATAATTTTCATGGAAATTAAGCGTAAGTTAGCTAGCGCAACGCTAGAGTAGCTGGGAAATAGTCCCTGATCACTTTAAATACGTTCTGCAAGACCCAAATCGAGTAGAACAAACAACTCTACAATACTTTATAACCTCGGATCAAACTCTAAGCGGGTTTGTTCTCTGGACCATATTAAAATTTTGTATTGGATTTAGACCGCGCGTCAAAGGTCCGATACCTCCTATCTTAGACCGTTAGAACCGCCCAGCTGGACTTGACAATCATCTCGAAAATCAAGTCAAACCGATAATCACAGACTATTTCGTTGAACCCGGACTGAAGCGACCGCGAATAGGGACGGATTTAGAATTTCAAATTCAAATCTGGCACACGACTTGACGCGTCAGTATTAAGCATTCTGACCGTCAGAATTCATCCAGATTACACCCTCGGAGCAGGAAAAATTTTTATTTATTATCATGAGACTTTCAGCCCTGATCTACGTGCGGTGACCGCTGAACTGAAACTGGTCCGCCACGTGCGATCTGCGAACTCTGCCAGACTGAAAACTTAATACGAGCTACATCTGGTACACATGAGCTTAAGTCTGATCGCAATCGACCAGGGGACCACCAGAAAGCAGTTTTTGGACCGAAACAGCCCCGAAATGGATAGACACTAAGTAAACTTCGTTCCGGAGCCTATTTTCGGCGTTTTCAAGCTTATAAAAGGGGTTGAAACCCTCATTTCCCTCTTCCATCCAAAAATAGAAAACCCTAGGAGAAAAGGAGAGAGAGTTTGAGAGAGAGATTGGAAGGGAATTTTTCCGCTTCCGAGCCGCCGACTGCTAGTGCTTCAGCACTTCTTCCCAATCACCTGGCCGGTGATTTCTCCCCTTTTTTAGGTATAAAATAACCCCAAAAACTTTCTGATTTAGGGTTTACTTAGATTTATAGCATGTTAGCTAACGTATTCCATAAATCAGGCTCTCCTACTGCCGTAGACGAAGCGTACACGCTCCGTTCAAAATCCCGCAACCGTAAGAGACTAGGTGAGGATTTTAGACGCTTTGATTGACGGTTTACAACGCTTTCAATGTCGTTTAATAGTAGATTATCGACGGCATCGCCGTTTGACATGTACAACATGCTCTCCGTTTCTTGTTTCGTAAACTAACGAAGAATATGAGATTTAGGGCATTTTAGTCATTTGTAGGAAGTACGGTCTACATGCATATTTTTCTGACGTGATTGACATGGTTTGTTGTCGCATTAGGGAGTTAGGAATGCTTGCATAATCAGTTTGGCGAAGAGATTCACCTAGTTGCGCACTTTGGGTCGACATACTATATGTAGACTTAAGTGTGTAGTGTATGTGTTTGTATAAATGCTTGTATTAGTATGTATTGAATTAAATGATGTTATGTAGTAGTTTGAGATTGATTTCTTGATTAATATGCTGACCTAAATGATTTCCTACATGTTGACCTTATGCATGATTGCATTACATGCATGGAATGTATGTGGTTGAAGATTTGCTCAAGTTGAATATTATAACATGCGTTAACATGCTCACATGATGTATTTCAATTCCAATACCTTTGCATATAAGTGCTAATGTGATTTCATAGGTGTGTGGGACTAGAATTAGTCCAGGCAGTCGGTAACCGAGCGAATTCGTGGCTGATGGTCATAGCCACGAATGACGCGTCGATGAACGTGATTCGCGTTTAGAGTTGGCGGCAGTGGTTAGGCCACGCGAAGTGTTTTGCGCGCTTCATGTCGTTCGACTTGAGATGCGATCGCGCTAATCGAGCCCGTCAAGTAACCCGACTGGCCGATGTATGTTCACCTTGTATGTGTCATAACTGCTTGAATCTAGGGTACTGAACTTACCACTGAAAACCCTGTTAACCATGGTACCTTGATCCACGAAGACTCATGAGCCGGGCATGGTGGTATGGGACACCGTGGTCGAGCTGTCGGCCTACGCTGGGGCCACAAACCTCCCCGTAGTGACCAGTGAGCACCTTGACTCGTGAGCAGATTATGGTGGTATGGGACACTATATTCTAGCTGTCGGCCTACACTGATCAGGCGACGAGCCCTTTGTAGTGACCGCGAGCGTATTCTGAGTCCACGGGAGGCGACGACCCTTCCGTTGCAGTAGAGTACGGTAGGCCTGTATTGATAAGGTGATGGGGGAGCGGTGCAATGAGTGCGAGCAACAGCCCTGGCAGCCCTTGCAGTGACCTACGAAATACACATCGTATGAGATTACTAGGAGTGACGACCCTAGACAGGATCTGTGTTGGGATTGATACAAGGGAAGTACCTTAGTTTCCCAATCCTGCTGTTTGAATGGACTAATAATAACTTGGAAATCATATCACCATAGCATTGCATGTGCCTAGAAGATGTGGAGCACTCTAGGGAGTGTGGTATGCCGCGGTCGTAAGATGTTGCCGCATGAGGGTGATCGTTGGTGAGGGCATACATCACGTCATATCATCTTGCATTAACAACAGTATTAGGATTGTCTGATTTACTGCTTTACTATTATCGCGTGATTGAATTGTGAACATGCTAATCTTTGCTCTATGATTCCACTGAGTTGATCACTCATTCCCACGTTATGGGATGGTGTTTGCAACACCCACCAGACCCTGTTGTAGATGCAGGTGAGGACGAGATCCAGGAGGTGGAGCCAGAGATCGACGAGGACCAGGATGAGTTCTCGTATATGCAGTATCACGACGGCTTCCCGTAGGCGACCTGGATCGAGGGGACATCAGTGGGACTTTCTTTTTGAACATTATTCTTTTGTTATGTATATGTATATGAGACTCAGAGATGTAGTCATACTTTGGAGACAGATGAGATTACTTTGTTTTTCCATACAGTGATATATACATTGTTTAGTCTTCCGCTTGCTTTTATCACTGGATCTGAAGTATGAATTGCAGTTTTGGTATACTTTTACTCATGTGAATGCTTTAAATCAGACAACCTTGAATTATAACCATTTTTGTTGCATAAGTGACGGTCTTGAACTCGGGAGTTGAGTTTATACACGACCCCCGATTTTCAGGGTGTTACAGCGATGATGTTAAAGCCCTTATGACTCTAGCCAAGATCACTTTTTCAGATAATGATGATATATCTAGTGAAGAAAATCTGAATAGTGATTGCGATAATGAAGATGATCTTCAGGATGCTTATAATGACCTTTATAAGGAGAGTTGTAAAATTGTCGTCAAGCTTAAATTACAAAAAGAAAAATTTTCTAAGCTTAAGGAAGATTATGAGTCTCTCGTTTTAGAAAAGTCTCATATTTTCGATTCTTTTGAAAAGACCAAATGTGATTTAGATTTTAAAATCTCCAAAATTGAAGATTTAAGATCCGAAAATGAGAAACTCAAAAATGAGGTAGCTTCTCTTCTGAGTTTGAAAGACACATGGAGATATGCCCAAGGTGATCCTAAATTGGAAAAATTATTGTCTGAATCAAGAAAATGTGACGATCGATCCGGGTTAGGCTATGATAAGAATACATCTCCTAAACAAAAGAACATTGCTCCTAAATTTATAAAAGGAGAGTCTTCAATTCAAAAGAAAAGAATACTTATCAAGATTTTTTCAAAAATTCAAGGACTTTTCAAAAACCTAAAGGTAGCCATGTCAACTTTGATTTTCAAAACCGAAATTCATTTGCTGAAAAAATAATTGATCTACTCAAGGAGCTATTAAAGTCTAACTCTATAGGTCTCTCCTATAACAACAGATAGAAAAAGACCATCTATACTCTAAACCCAAAACAGTTCTGAAATGGGTTCCTAAAGTTGCCTACTTGGTTACCCACACTGCTTTCAAAGCTACAAGTCATTCAAAGTGGTACCTAGATAGTGGTTGCTCCAGGCATATGACAGGCAACAAGACTTTATTCACCGATCTAAAGATATGACTGACGGGTCAGTCACATTTGGTGATGGAAGCAATTACAAGATCATTGGCCAAGGTACGGTTCAGTTTTATAACCTTTCCTTATTTAAGAATTTTTTATATGTTGAGAGCTTAAAACACAACCTACTAAGCATTTCTCAGATATGCGATAACAACTATAGTGCGAAGTTTTCTAATCAAGGTTCTGAGATACTCAATAAAAAGGGTTCTTGTAACATCCCGAAAATCGGGGGTTGAGCATAAACTCCACTCCCGAGTTCCAGAACATCACTTATGCAACACTTTTAATGATGGATGAATGTCGACTGTAGTAGTGCATAAAACATGAAGTGGATTAAGCCAAAACAGCATATCATACTCCAGATACAGTTAAGTTTCTCAAGCGGAAGACTATGATAAATATATAAAATGTATAATTGATTGTAAGTCTCCAGATTGTGAACATGTTATCAGGTTAACTAAATACATGTATAATCCAAAAATAAAAAGAAAAAAATATACATGGGTGTTTAAATAAAAGGCATAATACCAAGTATATTGGTATCTAATCAGTAACCCTGTAACCCCGTCGATCAGAATCTGCATATAGGAGAAATCCTCCTCATCATCATAAAGTCCGGCTCTGCTTCACAAGCAACGCCATCATCTGAAACTAAAGCAGGGACTGGTTGGTGTTTCAAACACCGTCCCATAACGTGGGAGTGAGTAACTAACTCAGTGGAAACTATACAGCAAAGGTTAACATGTTATCAATTCAATCAAGTAGTAATGATAAAGCAGTACAATCAAACATGCCTTATATACTCTTGTTAATGTAAGAATGATATGAGGTAATGATGCATGCCCTCACCACAAACTCCCTCATGCGACATCATCTAACGATCACGACATGAATCACTACCACTGTACTCTCACACCAACGCCAATGGCACATGCAGTGCGATATCATGAGTATGATTACCAAGTTCTTATTAGTCCTTTTCATACAGCAGGATTGGAAAGCTAAGATACCTCCCTTGTATCATTTGTCAACGTTGATCCATTCTAGGGTCGTCAGTCCTAGGGAATCTCATACAATATTATGGTTCTAGGTCACTGCAAGGGCTGTCAGGGCTGTTGTGCGCAATCGTTGCTCCTCTCCCACATCACCTTATCAATACAGGCCTACTTATATCCTCAAGACTGCAACAGGACTCGTCGCCCCTATACAGTGTCAGGATAAACTCAAGGTCACTACAGAGGGCTCGTCACCAATCAGTGTAGGCCGACAGTAAGAATATAGTGTCTCATACCACCATAATCTGCTCAGAGTAGGGTGCTCACTGGTCACTACGGGGAGGTTTGTGGCCCCAGCGTAGGCCGACAGCTCGACCACGGTGTCTCATACCACCATGCCCGGCTCATGAGTCTTAGGAGATCATAGTACCACGGTTAACGGGAGTTTCACTGGTAAGCTCGGTGTCTTAGATTCAAACAGTTGCGACCAAACATGGTGATCAAACATCGATCAATCGGGTTACTTGATAAGCTCAACTAGGCCAAGCGTACATTGAGTTGAACGACATGGAATGCATAAGCACTCCGTGTGGCCTAACCACTATCGAACAACCCAAGTACGACTCAGATTCATTAAACTCATCCTGTGTAACGAAAACGACCTTAACCACTATTTACAGAACGATTACCGATTACCTGGACTGTAGCACAGCCCCAATCACATTCAATTACAACGATCTAGCATATGAGATACTCAAGACAGCAATGGAGCAATGATCCAAATCATAGAATCAATTGAGCATGTTACGTAGTACAACATAAACATGTATCCACACTTATGCATTTCTAAGTAAAAGCAATGAGTATGAAATAGAGTAAATGGAGGAAGTCATACACATCATTAGAGTGACTGAGAATCCTATCTCAACACCCATTTAAAGAATAGTTTACAAGTATTTATTCATACGGATCTATTTACAAACACTTAGCATACACATTAGGTCATACATGTATGTATTAGTTAGCATACGTATTAGGGCAAGTCCTTTCGTCAAAGGGTAGTCGCCCATACAATAATCATATATCCACGATAGATTGCCATGGCAAGCACGAATACAAAGTCTATACTCATTCAGTCATTTTCACATACACTTAGGCTACACATACTAAATACATATCATATGTTGGCATATCATGTATTTGGACTAAACCTTTAGCCCAGGAGTTATTACACATACATCTAGCATACATAGACGACAATTAATCATGAGAAATACAAATTCAAATTTTATACGTATACGGTATTTTCTACAAATATGAGGAATACAGTATATTCAACATAGTTAACGTATAACTGAAAAATAAAACGGATTGCACTTTATACATGTGAAATAACATCCTAAGCAAGAATAAATCATTACTTAGCATTGAAAGTCTTGAAAACTATAACCAAAACGTATATAGTCCGCACCTTACGCCATAGAATCACAAAGAACTCTACAGAGACTCTAAGTCTTTGTCTACGGCACAAAGGTAACTTGTAGAATGAAATAGGTTAGTTATTTCATCACTTACGCTATTCAAACCTCTAGAACTTATTAGGATTTAGTTTTCTTACCTAAGAACGAAGCTGGAGTCACCGAAAAAGTGATACGGATAGGTGGATTAGGCACATAGCAAAGCTGGGAAGAATCCCAAGAAGAACCACCAACTTCTCTCCCACTCTCTCTCTCTTTTCTCTCTCTTTCTTAGCTAGGGTTTGAAAATTCGTATGAGATTTGTGAGAGAGAGTTTAAGGCCCTTATATAAGCCCAAACATAATGAAAACAAACTTAAAGTCAAGGTATACTTAAGTTATAACCAAATCGGGTCTGTTCCGATCCAACGGAGCACTTCTGAAGGTCCTGTTACTAAATGTGGTCGGACTTAAGCTCTCTAATATTGGATCTAAGTCAAACTAATTTTTCAGTCCGGTCGGATTTCCAGATCGACCGTGGCAGACCAGTTTCAGTTCAGCGGTCACCGAAACTCGATCAGGGCCACAAGTGCTATGACATGTAAGGGCCACCTATCTTGATCTAAGGGTAAATTTGGGTCGAAATCTAACGGTCAGAACGCTTAAAAATAGCAAGCAAGTGAAACATGCCAGATTTATTAAAAATTGAATTAATTTTTTAAATATTTTCCTTTTCTTACTCTCTTCACTCTGGACTTAGTAAAATGGTCTCAGGATATCGGTTGGGCTTGATTTTTGAAATGATTGTCAAGTCCAACTAGGCGATCATAATGGTCTAAGATTATAGATATCGAACTTTCGATGTATGGTCTAGATCCAATATAAAATTTTAAAGTGTTCCTGAGAACAAACAGGTTTAGAGTTTGATCTTAGGTTTTAGGGTAACGTAGCGTCAACGATTCTATAGATTTTGGATCTTACAGATCGTATTTAAAGTGGTTGGTGCTTATTTCACAGGTAATCTAGTGTAGCGCTAGTTAATTCACGTTAAATTTCTAAAGAATTTCGTTATAAATGATTTCTTTGGCTTTGGAATTGAGTTATGAGAGTGATATGGTTGACCCATTGCCTAAGGACGTCTAACCCCAGGTTGGCAAAAATTCGGGGTGTTACAATCTACCCCCCTTAAAATAAAATTTTATCCCCAAAATTGGCTAAGGGTAATGAGTCCCTAGAGAGACGTTAGTATTGACATTCTAAGGAAGGTTCAAATCCTATTTAATGACCTAACCTTACGTATAACCTAAATTAACTTCTTTGATCCTGGGCCAGTGGGGAAGAGACCAACCACACTTCCGCTGCGCAGTTCTAACTTAACTGTTGTATTAGCTGATCTAACTAGATTGGGCTCATAAGGTTCTACCCCCCTTAAAAATTTATTTCTACTCTCAAGGCTTAAGAATCTATCTCCATCTGTATGTCAGAACGAGGTGTAATTTAGGACCTATCCTTGACATGAAATGGGAAACAATCTCTCACTACATTAGTTTTCCTTTGTTAATGATGCGTTCTATGGCATTGATACCTATGGTTATAGAAATGAGCCGTTGATTTCAGGGGCAGGTGTGAGTTAGTGGCAAGATATCTAATCCTCTACTGGCTATATGTCCTTAACATTTTCTAAGGGTAAAGCAATAACTTTTGGTTATAGGTAGGCGGGCCAGCACGGAAGGAAAGTTGTGTAGTAGGTCTGAGCCAGATACATAGACTTTCTGCCTAGACTCTGACAGAAAATTTATCATATCAGTTCTTAATCCCAGTCGATGCCGATCTTCTGCTTGATCAGAGCATTGGATTTATTGGTAACTACCAGGATTAAGAATTTAGTTCAAACCGCAAATACATTGCTTATATACAGTTCCTTTACTCCGCGTTCCCCATTGCAATAAGTGCTTGGGAGGGCACTTCTAAGGGACATGTTGGTTTATCCTAGCGTTCAATCCGAGGGATATATAAGTTTTCTCTAAGCATGAATAGTCTCTAAATTGGAACAGCTTTCCTAAGAGTTATTAAGGATGCCTATACATATCAAGAGAATCTAACGAAGGAACAAGATCTCACTCAACCAAATCGAACCTACTATTCCTAAATGTATAGCCCGTCTTTACTCTACTTAATAGAACTGGTAGCCTAGTCTATAACTCACTAACTGTAATCCAAATTCTAAGCTTAAACGCTAGATGGTTTCATACCATTTCTAATATTAGGACTTGTCCTATTGCTTAGGGTCAAGATTGTCTAATTGGAATTGGATTTCCTATCAGATCTTTCAAAATCTAGGAGTACTATCTCTAGGTCCCTAGCACTAGATGGTCACTGTTTATGGACTAAGCTACTGTGTTAGATCTCACCCATCGGTAGAAGTGGAGAGATCGAGAAGATAACTATAACTAACTCAAAAGAGCCATGAAAAATGAAGAAAACGAAGGGAAGGACTGCCATGAAAAATGAAGAAAACGAAGGAAAGGACTGAGATCTTTGGGTCTCGGGTCTAGGAAAAAGAAAATAGAAGAAAGAAAAGATCAAGATATGAGAGGTTGAGGGCTGGCACGTTTTAGAGCTCAAATGAGAGCTTTGGGAGCTCCAATCATAGAAAATGGATGAAGTAACTGCTGAATATAAATGAGAACGGTAGAGGGATGAAGGAAATAATAGAAAATGAAAGAAGAAACGATTGAAAGGGAGGTTGGAGAGAGAAACCAGCAAGTTTAGAGGAAAGAGAGAGCTTGGAGGGCTAATTTTTGAAGGAAGTAGAAGATTTTGAATGAACGAAGGATCGAACCCTGTATGGAGGGGTCCCATTTAACCCCAAATAGCATCGGCCCGGGCGGCCCAGCCCGAAAGGCCCGCTGACCGGCGAGGCCTTGCCGAACCGGTGAGGCCCTCACCGACCTCTGGACAAATTTGGCGAGTGATCGCCGATCTGGAGAGGTCCTCACCATCCCGTGTCCAAAAAAGTTGGGGTCCCACCCTGGAAGCCCCTGGAACTTGATCGTTTGGCCCCCTCTTCCGATTTGAGCCGTTTCGGGTCATTTCGAAGCTAATCTGATCTTTGTTCAAAACAAGCAATTTCTAACGGCTGAAATGGAATGAGATGCAGTCTATACCCGTCAATTGACGGTTTAGAAGTGATTTGGGGTCCTTGTGTGTGATCAGAAGTGTGTATGAACTTGATCTCGGTGAGCGTTTCTAGTAAACTTTCACCAAAAAATAAACTAGGGGTCCTAAACTTGTTTTTAGATTGTTCTCACACCCTCCGACATTAAATTGGCGTCAGCCTGCGGTGTATGACCATAACCCAGGTCCAATTTAATCCAAATCAGGCTCTGATACCATCTTTAACATTCCAAAAATCAGGGGTCGAGCATAAACTTCACTCCCGAGTTCCAGAACATCACTTATGCAATACTTTCAATGATGGATGAATGTCGACTGTAGTAGTGCATAAAACATGAAGTGGATTAAGCCAAAATAACATATCATACTTCAGAGAAAATTAAGTTTCTCAAGAGGAAGACTGTGATAAATATATAAAATGTATAATTGATTGTAAGTCTCCAGAGTGTGAACATGTTATCAGGTTAACTAAATACATATATACTCTAAAAATGAAAAGAAAAGAATATACATGGGTGTTTAAATAAAAGGCATAATACCAAGTATATTGGCATCTAATCAGTAACCCTGTAACCCCATCGATCAGAATCTACATATAGGAGAAATCCTCCTCATCATCATAAAGTCCGGCTCTGCTTCACAAACAACGCCATCATCTGAAACTAAAGCAGGGACTGGTTGGTGTTGCAAACACCGTCCCGTAACGTGGGAGTGAGTAGCTAACTAAGTGCAAACTATACAGCAAAGGTTAACATGTTATCAATTCAATCAAGCATTAATGATAAAGCAGTACAATCAAACATGTCTTATATACTCTTGTTAATGCAAGAATGATATGAGGTAATGATGCATGCCCTCACCACAAACTCCCTCATGCGACATCATCTAACGATTGCGGCATGAATCACTACCACTGTACTCTCACACTAACGTCAATGGCACATGCAGTGTGATATCATGAGTATGATTACCAAGTTCTTATTAGTCCTTTTCATACAGCAGGATTGGGAAGCTAAGACACCTCCCTTATATCATTTGTCAACGTTGATCCATTCTAGGGTCGTCAGTCCTATGGAATCTCATACGATATTATGGTTCTAGGTCGCTGCAAGGGCTGTCAGGGCTGTTTTGTGCAATCGTTGCTCCTCTCCCCCATCACCTTATCAATACAGGCCTACTTATATCCTCAAGCTGGAACAGGACTTGTCGTCCCTATACAGTGTCAGGATAAACTCAAGGTCACTATTGAGGGCTCGTCACCAATCAGTGTAGGCCGACAGAAAGAATATAGTGTCCCATACCACCATAATCTGCTCAGAGTAGGGTGCTCACTGGTCACTACGGGGAGGTTTGTGGCCCTAGCGTTGGCCGACAGCTCGACCACGGTGTCTCATACCACCATGCCCGGCTCATGAGTCTTAGGGGATCATAGTACCACGGTTAACGGAAGTTTCACTGGTAAGCTCCGTGTCTTAGATTCAAACAGTTGCGACCAAACATGGTGATCAAACATCGGTCAATCGGGTTAGTTGATAAGCTCAACTAGGCCAAGCATACATTGAGTTGAACGACATGGAATGCATAAGCACTCCGTGTGGCTTAACCACTGCCGAACAACTCAAGTACGACTCAGATTCATTAAACTCATCCTGTGTGGTGAAAACGACCTCAACCACTATTTACAGAACGATTACCGATTACCTGGACTGTAGCACAACCCCAATCACATTCAATTACAACGATCTAGCATATGAGATACTAAAGACAGTAATGGAGCAATGATTCAAATCATATAATCAATTGAGCATCTTACGTAGTACAACATAAACATGTATCCACACTTGTGCATTTCTAAGTAAAAGCAATGAGTATGAAATAGAGTAAATGGAGAAAGTCATACACATCATTAGAGTGGCTGAGAATCCTATCTCAACACCCATTTAAATAATAGTTTATAAATATTTATTCATACGGATCTATTTACAAACACTTAGCATACACATTAGGTCATACATGTATGTATTAGTTAGCATACGTATTATGGAAAGTCCTTTCATCAAAGGGTAGTCGCCCATACAACAATCATATATCCATGACAGATTGTCATGGCAAACTTGAATACAAAATCTATACTCATTCAGTCATTTTCACATACACTTAGGCTACACATATTAAATACATATCATATGTTGGCATATCATATATTTGGACTAAACCTTTAGCCTAGGAATTGTTACACATATATCTAGCATACATAGACGACAATTAATCATGACAAACACAAATCTAAATTTTGTACGTATACAGTATTTTCTACAAATATGAGGAATATAGTATATTCAACATAGTTAACGTATAACTGAAAAATAAAATAGATTGCACTTTATACATGTGAAATAACATCCTAAGCACGCATAAATCATTACTTAGCATTGAAAGTCTTGAAAACCATAACTTAAACGTATATAGTTTGCACCTTACGCCGTAGAATTGCAACTAACTTGATAGAGACTCTAAGTCTTTGTCTACGACACAAAGGTAACCTGTAGAATGAAATAGGTTAGTTATTTCATCACTTACACTATTCAAACCTCTAGAACTGATTAGGGTTTAGTTTTCTTACCTAAGAACGAAGCTGGAATCGCCGGAAAAGCGATACGGATAGGTGGATTAGGCACGTAGCAAAGCTGGGAAGAATCTCAAGAAGAACCACTAACTTCTCTCCCACTCTCTCTATCTTTTCTCTCTCTTTCTTAGCTAGGGTTTAAAAATTCGTATGAGATTTGTGAGAGAGAGTTTAAGGCCCTTATATAAGCCCAAACATAATGAAAACAGACTTGAAGTCAAGGTATACTTAAGTTATAACCAAATCGGGTTTGTTCCGATCCAACGGAGCACTTCTGAAGGTCCTGTTACTAAATGTGGTCGGACTTAAGCTCTCTAATATTGGATCTAGGTCAAGCTAAATTTTCAGTCCGGTCGGGTTTCCAGATCGACCGTGGCGAACCAGTTTCAGTTAAGCGGTCATCGAAACTCGATCAGGGCCACAAGTGTTATGACATATAAAGGTCACCTATCCTAATCCGGGGGTAAATTTGGGTCGAAATCTAATGATCAGAATGCTTAAAAATAACGCGCAAGTGACACGTGCCAGATTTATTAAAAATTGAATTAATTTTCTAAATATTTTCCTTTTCTCACTTTCTTCACTCCAGACTCAGTAAAATGGTCTCAGGATATCGGTTGGGCTTGATTTTTGAAATGATTGTCAAGTCCAACTAGGCAGTCATAATGGTCTAAGATTATAGATATCTGACTTTCGACGTGCGGTCTAGATCCAATACAAAGTTTCAAAGGGTTCCTGAGAATAAACAGGTTTAGAGTTTGATCTTAGGTTTTAGGATAACATAGCATTAATGATTCTATAGGTTTTAGGTCTTACAGATCGTATTTAAAGTGGTTGGTACTTATTTCACAGGTAATCTAGTATAGCGCTAGTTAATTCACGTTAAATTTCTAAAGAATTTCGTTCTAAATGATTTCTTTAGCTTTGAAATTGAGTTATGAGAGTGATATGGTTGACATATTGCCTAAGGACGTCTAACCCCAAGTTGACAAAAATTCGGGGTGTTACAGTTCTGTTATATTAACTGGTCTCAGAACTTCTGAAAACTGCTACATCATTAGTGATGCAAGCTCATCTACTCAATCATGTTACATGGTCCATACCGATGAGACTGAATAATGGCATAAACGGCTTAGACATGTGCACTATCGAAACTTATTTAGATTGAGTAAAAGAGAACTAATTAGAGGTCTACCCAAATTGTAAAGAGTAAACAAAATATGTGGTGAATGCCAATTGGACAAACAGACTAGGAGCTCTCACAAGAAAGTGAACTCTAATACCACATCTAGACCACTCGAGCTTCTCCACATGGATCTTATTGAACCAACCAGATCGGAGAGTCGAGGAGATAAAAAATACATCTTGGTTATCGTAGATGAATATACCAGATTCACTTGGGTATCTTTCTTAAAAGACAAAATTAAAACCCTGGATGAAGTAAAAAAGGTTATTAAACGAATCCAAAATGAGAAAAGTTCTCATGTTAGTAAGATCCGTAGTGATCATTGATCCGAATTCGAAAATAATAGTTTTGAGAAATTCTGTAGCGATCAGGGAATATCGCATAAATTCTCTGCACCCAAAACACCGCAACAAAATGGTATAGTTAAAAAAAAAAATAGAGTGCTTCAGGATATGGCTAATGTTATGTTGAATAGCATGAAGCTCTCTAGAAATCTTTGGGGGCTGAAGCAGTTAATACCGCATGTTATATTATTAATTGGATTTATACCAATAAATCTGATAATAAGTCTGCTTATGAATTATGATTTGAAAAGAAACCTACTGTCAAATACTTTCAGGTTTTTGGCAGCAAGTGTTGTATTTTACGTGATCGTGAAAATTTAGAAAAGTTTGATACGAAGAGTGATGAAGGTATTTTTCTTGGTTATTCTTTAAACAGTCGAGCTTATAGGGTTCTAAATAAGAGAACTGGTGTGATTCAAGAGTCCATCAATGTGGTCATTGATGATCATTTGCATACACCAGCTCCGAGTTCAGATGATGATGAAGCTCTTATTATCGACAATCCAGATACCCCATCAAGTCAAAAAGAGTCTGAACCAAGGACTGTTAAAGATCATCCAACCAATCAAATTCTTGAAAACCCTCTCACTGGAGTTCATACTCGCAAACAACTTGAGAGCATATGTAATTATGTTTGTTTTACATCCCAAATAGAACCGGTCAATGTGAAAGAAGCACTTTCTGACGAAAATTGGATAATTGCTATGTAGGATGAACTTAATCAATTTGTTCGTAAAGATGTCTGGTATCTTGTTCCTAGACCTAAAGATAAACACATTATTAGAACAACATGGATCTTTAAAAATAAGTCTGATGAACTTGAAAATATAATACAAAACAATGCTAGACTGGTTGTACAAGGGTACACTCAGATTGAAGACATCGATTATGATGAAACCTTTGCTCCAGTCGCTCGCCTTGAATCAATCAGACTTTTTATTTTCATCGCATGCTTTAGAAAATTTAAGATTTATCAGATGGATGTAGAGTGCCTTCTTGAATGGCGATTTATATGAAGAGGTGTATGTTGAACAACCTTCAGGGTTTGAAGACCCCAAGTTATCTAACCATGTATTTCGTCTTAAAAAAGATCTCTATGTTCTAAAACAAGCACACAGGGCATGGTATGAGAAATTGACTAAATTCTTACTTAGTCATACCTTTCAAGTAGAAAGTGTTGATAAGACGCTCTTTATTAAGAAACATAATAATGATATTTTGATGGTTCAAATTTATGTTGATGATATTATTTATGGATCAACTTGCTCTAACATGTCTATTGAGTTTGCAGAGTGTAAGACCCGTATTTTAGTCCGTACCGTTCCGTAGACTTTCGCGGTCTTACCGGTCAAATTTTGGCAACCTTCGACCCTAAATTGATATTTGTACATGACCCTGATTCGTATGCCGTCAACCCGAGTCGACTTAATCCAAGACCATTACCATAGCGACCGCGCCATCGTTGCAGTTCTGATACCACGACTCGACGCTGAGGCGATACCCTGGCCAAGAGATGTGGGTCAACGTTCGGTACGAGAAAAACGCCGCGTGTTGCGAAACCTAAGAGAATCTATACGAGATGTCACATCAATCCCATCAATCAATCAAATCTTATCATATCACATGTCAAGTACACATCACTTTTCACTCATACCCAAACAACCAAAAAAGTCAAGAATCTCTTACAAGCCCATGCTTTTCTTACACTAAAGGGCCACAAAAGTCAAAAAGGTGTCTTACACGCCCATCACCACTACATCCATCACTCCATCACCCATCACTATCTCTCCCTTTACAACTCTCTCTCATTTTTAAACCCTTTCCAAGTAACAAAGAAAAATCCCATACACATGAGAATTTCTCCAAGTCTTCCAACTCCAAGTGTGGCCCACCTCTCCATCCCAAGATCTCCCATCCTAGCCATCCATTTCTCATCTCCTTCATTGGAATCAAAGCTAAGGAGCTAAGGAACCCATAGGAGCAAGAAGATCGAATAGTGGGTGCTTGATGTTAGTAGTTTTTCATATTTTTAAGATGGGCCAAGTGAGGCCAACCGATCAATGGTTTGGATCTCACTTGAGACCCTAAGTTGTGGCCGATGGACCACTTTGATCATCATGATGTTTATTTTATTATATTAGGAAGGTCATCTAGATCGTCCATATTAGTGAGGAAAGGATCCT
This sequence comes from Magnolia kwangsiensis, assembly GCA_037074715.1. Lineage (NCBI taxonomy): Eukaryota > Viridiplantae > Streptophyta > Magnoliopsida > Magnoliales > Magnoliaceae > Magnolia > Magnolia kwangsiensis. The sequence goes on from CM073573.1 coordinate 146,443,476, forward strand.
CACCGTTGATTTTCGATTTAGGTGGTCCCATGTGTAAAGGGACCCATTTGATTGTATGATTTCTTCAAGAGAGGGCTCATAGTGGCGGAGCCCTCCATCTCAAGCCACCCTCTATTTTCTCTCTATCTCTTTCTTTCCCTCTCTATTTCATTTTTTTTCTTATGAATCAAGTTATGGTTGTGTGGCCCACTTGAATGGACCCCATCACGAGGCATGAATTCTACCCAACCATCTACTAGTGGGGCCCATTTTGTTGTGTGGTATCCACACCATACTCCATAAGGTGGCCCACCTAAGCAAGGCCCACCTCCAATGTATTTTTTTCATGCATGTCCAGCGTACGCTGGACATGGGTTGGGAAACACAAATATAAGCTTGTTTCCAAGCTTTTGGGTGACCCACTCACATAGGCCCCACCTTGATGAATGTATTCAATCCACGTTGTCTATTCCGTTTCCAAGTTCATTTTAGGTGTTGAGCCAAAGAATGAGGTCAATCCGATGATCAGGCAAGCCATACCATAGAAAACAGTATTTTTTACCCTTCAAAGGCTATTAGGGCCCATCTTGTTATTTCTACGTGCCAAATAAATGCCAAACATTGAATTTTTATGGCATGTTTGGGCCCTAGAATCTAATGGGCGGAATGGATTTCCTAGGAGTGGGCCCCACATGTGATTTTGTTTCAAACAATCAAAAAAAAAGAAGAAGAAAAAGGACGCTGCAGCAGTCAGCGCTGCCAGTACCAGGCGAACGGAACAGCAGGGTCCCACGGCTCTAGCCGTGGGCCCCACCATGATGTATATGTCTTATCCACGCCGTTCATATGGTGGGCCACCCCCTGAGGTGAGCCCCCTCCAAAAATAGGCCTCATCCAACGCTCAGGTGGCCCACATCATAGGAGACAGTGTGATTAAATGTCTATCATTGGAACCCTTCTATGGGCCACAGAAGTTTTAGATCAAGATGAAATTTGTGTTTTTCCTTCCCCGGGTCTATGTGACCTTATGAACGGTTTGGATGGCGTTTAAACATTGAGGTAGGCCCCACATGGAGCCCTCAGTGATGTAGGTTTTACTTCCACTGTCCGCTGGACGGTGGAGCCCACCTAATGCATGTGTTTTGTTCATGCCACCCCCCCCACGCTGGATGAAAAATAAATATTACAATGGGCCTTCCCCTGGCCCACACACTGGATGAAAAATAAATATTACAGTGGGCCTTCCCCCTGGCCCACACGCTGGATGCATGACAATTAAATATTATAGTGGGGCCCCTGGCCCACACGCTGGATGACAAATAAATATTGCAGTGGGCCTAGGCCCATGCGACCTCATGAACAGTTTGGATGGAAATAAACATCATGTTGGGCCCCAGTTTGGATGGAAATAAACATCATGTTGGGCCCCAGTTTGGATGGAAAATAAACATTTTATTAGGCCCATTTCATGTAATTTAAGGCCCATGGGATTGGACCCATTTGATATGTTCCAAGGCCCATGGGATTAGGCCCATTTAATGTAATTTAAGGCCGATGGGAATGGACCCATTTGATGTATTCTAAGGTCCATGAGATTGGACCCATTTCATATATTTTAAAGCCCATGGGAGTAGGCCCATTTGATATGTATAAGGCCCATGGGTCAAGAACCATTTGATGTAGTCTAAGGCCCACGGGTTATGACCCATTGCAATGCACATAAGGCCCATTGGAGTGGTCCATTTAAGTGGCTCATTTGATGAGTAAAAGGTCCATATGATATGGCCCATTTGATGTATTTAAGGCCCAATGGGATGTACCTAAGGTCCATTGCAATGTGTGAGCCCAACACGGATTATGTAACGATGTTTGCGACGATCGTACCTTGGGAGCAATGTTGGTTTGACGTCCACATTGCAAGTGTAATGTTGGTTGGATGTCTACATTACGACTCTCCCTAGGTCCCCTTTGATAGGCAGTACTTATTGTGTATAGGCCATCTAGGCCCATCTGCGTTGTAAGAATGGTTCATCACTTATTTACATGTTTAGTATAGTTTCATGACTCATGATCATGCGCATCATATGTATGTTTGATATGAGAATTGACTGATCATAGCATATGCCTTCGGGCAGGTTGTTTATGAGCCCCCGGTTAGGCGGTGTTGCCCTACATGAGCGCACGATATGCGCAGGATTTGTTGCATGACTGGATAGCGTGATTCATGCATTTCACACTTGTGTGACATGATTATTGTACGCCCTAGCGACATCGGGGCCATAGCCTCCACAGACATATCGTGGTTGGCAGGATTGGATACCGAAAATCTCGTTCTATATGGGGTGCTATAGATATCCCTGGGTGAAAGTCCCTAAACCCTTATGTACCAAGAGATTGATCTAACGTCTAGACCTAGTGGGTTGATGAGCATCGAGTGCCGATTACCAGATGGTTGCGCTTTTCACTGTGTCGTGGTCGGTTGGAAGGGGGTGCGGCCTTACCCGCCCGAGAGTAGGGAGCAATGCTAGGCTGAGTTTGACCAGCTCGAGGAATGGGTCCGCTATCGATGAGTCGAGCCCGATATTGGCAGACCGATAGTGAGGTCTCTTCCACTTACCTTATTACACGCGAAGTGGTGACGATCTGGTTTAGAGTGTACTAGACCCCGGTGATATTCCAGAGTTGAGCTGTATTGACATGTGGACTTAGATGAGGATTGTATGCTTGACTTGCATCTTACATCGCATAGGCTTGGTACAACTCATGATATTTATGGATCCATCTGCATATTCCGCATTACTCTGATATTACATGATCATATTACTACCTTGCGCACACACTTTCACCACCCTCTAAGCTTTCTATAAGCTTATGCACGACCGTTGCGTGCAAGTGATGTTGGGGCGCAGCAGCGCTGAGGCATGAGTGCTTTGCAGATTATCTTGGAGTTTTGTTCATCATCATTGTATTTTCCTTTATGCTCATTGTATTTGTAAAGTTTTTTATCATAGTGAAAATGTAATGGAGTTTTTGGTTGTTGTTTGTGGGTTATGCCTTTGGTTATGCTTATTACGAATCAAACTGACGTTAAAAATCCTCCTTGTAGCATCCCAGGATCGGAACCTGGCGAATGGGAGCTGGGAACTGAGAATGGAGTTATACGGAGGCTGTCGATGCCAGATTCGACGATTGAGAATTTTGTGAGCCCGATTTTCTAAGTTTGGGGCGTGACACAGAGTTAATGAAATCAAGGTTCGAAATGAGCATGGTTGGAGAACTAAACTATTTCCTAGGGTTGCAAGTAAAACAACAACTTGATAGAATTTTCATTTTCCAGACCAAATATGCTTCAAACTTGGTTAAAAGGATTGGATTTGAGAATGGTAAGAACTTTGATACTCTTATGAGTACAACGTTAAGACTCTACAAGTAAAGATATAGATCTTAAACTATATCGTAGTATGATTGGTAGTTTGTTGTATCTAACTGCTAGTCGACCTGATATCGCGTTAAGTGTTGGTATTTGTACAAGATATCAGTCTAATCCTAAGGAATCACATCTTACTGCTGTTAAACGGATTATTAGATATATCGCAAGTACTATAAATCTGGGTCTTTGGTATCCTTTTGATACTGGTGTTCAATTAGTCGGGTACTCAGATGCTGATTGGGCCGATAATATCGATGATAGAAAATCAACCAGTGGTGGTTGTTTTTACATTGAAAATTACTTACTTTCTTGGTTTAGTAAGAAGCAAAGCTCAATATCGTTCTCCACTACTGAGGCTGAGTATATTGCAGCTAGATATGCATGTACTCAACTAGTTTGGATGAAACACATGCTAAGCGATTATGGAATTAATCAAAATTCAATGATCTTACATTGTGATAATTTCAGTGCTATAAATATTTTCAAAAATTCAATCCAGCATTCACGTACTAAGCACATTGACATTAGGTATCATTACATTCGTGAGTTGGTTAAAGAAAAAGTTATTTCCTTGGAATATATACCAACCAAAACTCAACTTGCTAATATATTTACTAAATCGCTCGACAAAAGCAGGTTTAATAAATTAAAATTTGATCTTGTTATGTGCATTTTACATTGAGTATTCTTGCTTGCATGTATCATAGTGTATTATATTTGGTATTATATGTGTTAAAATTTTAATTTTTTATATTAAAAATGTATTTTTGGTCGATACTCGACCGGTCGTAGCTGTACACGACCAGTCATGGTACGACCGAACGTGCACTGCACTCGACTGGTCGTAGAGCTCGTGAACATGATATAATTTGGAGAAAATCTCCTTCTTCTTCATTTTCACTCCAACCTACGACGAGTCGTGGCTTGACCAATCATAGGATTTCTTGTATTTCTTCAAGGTTAGTCTTATTTCTTCATTTTTCTTGAAATTTGATATTCTTTATGCTTTGATTTGATCATTGTGTAGCTTGGTTTCATCTTTTTTTTTGAATTTTTTAAGGGTTTCTTCTCAAAATGTTGATCTAGAGAAAACTCATCCTTCTTTTTGTGCATTTCTCTTGCTTTTACTATATCTTGTTAAAGATGGATGCTATAAGGAAGAAGAAAACATCCCATGGTCTATCCTCATCTAGATCTACACCGATAACAAAACATCACCTTCGGTCACCCGAAGATGATCCTCAAGATGTACGGGATTTGCGTGTCCATAATGTTATCGTTGAGCATACCGCTGATCTCAATCACATTGATCCATATGGTATTGTCCCTCTCCTTAAATGTGTTGGTTGGGCTAACATTTTTCTTTGGGGTGGGCCTGCATACTAATCTATTGCACAATCAATGGTTGCATGTATCTCAGAATTCTCCCTTGACAACTTAACTTTTTCAATTGATACTAGAGAAGGGAAATTTGAAGTAGACCGTCATTTAATATCGGGTATTATGGATATACCTGTTAATGATGAAGGTATTCTGATTCATACTCTATACATCAAACCATCTGAATCGAAAAAACGCATGTTAACAAGAGACTTATGCAAAATTAATGCGCAATGGACACACAAAAGGAATGCGCTCCCTTCAAAGTATCTGTTACCTAGATATAGAGTGTTACATCATTTTTTCATTTCAAATCTGTATCCTCGATCAGATAATAAAATTGACTTGACTTCTTTCATGGTTCGTGTGTTGCATTATATTGCTTCTGATACCAAGGTCTGCCTTCCTTCATTGATCTGTCATTTTATCATACAGTTTTGTCTCCATCCGGGTCATAGTGATATTCCGTTTGGTTATCTTATGAGTGTGTTAGCCACTCATATGCTTGTCGATACACCTATTATTGAGACACCCATTCATCATCTTATTTTCAACAATTTCAATCTTAATAAGATGAAGTTGAATTTGTTTCCTGGTCAAGTTGATGAAGGTGGTGTTGGTAGTGATGGTGGTGAAGCTGAAAATGAAGGGGAAGCTGGCGATCTTCCTCAACAGGATGTTAATATAGATGAGTTATTTGATGAGATAGAAACTGATTCGCCAAATGATCCTGATTACGATCCATCTAGTTATGATGCACGCCTTCGTGCATTGGAGGAGAAGGTTGATAACATGAGTGTAGCCCACGATATGCAGTTTAAATATATGTAAAAATATCTTTGTCGCATTAATAGGGGCTTACACCAGATTGATCCTACTATCCCTGCTCCCTCCTCTGGATCTTATTAGGTGAATTATCTTTTGGATTGTATAACATTATCTTATCTTTTATTTTAGATATTGTATTCACTTGGTTGTGGCTTGATGATTCTGGTTTATATTTTGAAATATGATGTCCTTCCATATTTCTTTCTCATTATCTATTTTTTATTATTCTCTATGTTGTTGTGCCTTTCCTATTGTGCTTTTCCCTTGTCATTTTGTGACAAAAAAGGGGAGTAGTATGGTAAAGGGGAGTAGTATGAAAAGGGGGAGTAATTTGTTTGAATTTATTGATTGAGAAGGATATGTGGATTGAGAATATGCAGTCTTGATGTTTACATGTTGTTTATTGTTTACATGAGCAGTACTCGTATTTATTGTTTACATGAGCAGTACTCGTATCTCTCAGGGGGAGTAGAGTAATTTGTGTGATGTTGCTCTTATTTGTATGATATGTGTTTTGTCACAAATTTGATAAAGGGGGAGATTGTAAGTGCTATGATTTCATATCCCTTTGGTTGTCAAATTTTGTGGTGCCAAAACCTATATCTATGTCTTGTATATCTTGTGTTTCATGTTTGAGACTATTCATTGCTTCAAGACATCATATTTCAAGACAAGAACTTAAATGAAGAAAGTTTCAAGTCATGGATGAAGAATTCAAGAATAGAAGTCTCCAAGTATGCATGTTCAAGATTCAAACAAGTACAAGTATAGAAGAAGACTTTGTCAACTCAAGAAAGGATCAAGCTCGAGAAGGCCTCAACAAGATTCGTAAATTCTCAACCTTCTCTTAAGGGTCATCTGAGTGTACAGACTATCAATGTCCATCTCACTTTTAAGGTTTGTTTGACCTTTGATTGACCTTAGGATGGGCTTTACTGTAGGTCATTCTGGATACATAATTCGTATATTTTAATATGCTTGTTCGGACTGTTCTAAAACCAGTCATAAGGACTTCAAGACCAGTCCTAGCTCTACTACGACCAGTCTTAAGTTTTTCGGGACCAGTCCTAAATTGTTAAAGATTTTTAGATTTTTCTAGTTGTCCTACGACCAGTCCTGGACATCCTTCGACCAGTCCTGTGAGTTGTACGACTTGTCCTTCGACCGATCTTAGCCCTACGACTTAAACTCAAGCAACTAATCTGGGAGTCCTATGACCATTCGTAGGTGACCCACGACTAGTCGTAGGTGGCCCATGATCGGTCATAGGCTACCCAGGACCAGTCGTGGAACAGCTAATCCTTATCCCGCGAAAATCTTTGAAAATCTTTAAAGCTACGACCAGTCCTAGGATCTTAAGACCAGTCGTAGATGAGATTTTTCAGGCTATAAATAGAGCACGAACTTCAAAGTTTTTCAATTCAATTCAACTCAATTCAAGCAATCTTTAGGCTATACTCTGAGATAAGTTTGTGTTTATTTTTAAGCTACTTTGTGCTCATTTAATATTCCTTTTGCTAGCTTGTTTATTATTTGATTTTAATCTACATTCCAATCTTATTTGAAAGAGGAATTTCTGATATTCCTTCTTCTTGGATTCAAAATCAAATAGAACTAGCCCTTTTGATTTAAAATCAATTAGACTTAGAACCATTCTTAAAGTGAGTATTGGACTTTGAACGTTGAATCGAACTTCTATTCCGAATGGTTCTACCGGGCTACTTCAAAAGAAAATTCAGGTATTTTACATTTGTGTAATTTACATTATTTGATTTTGTTTGAGATTTGTTAGAAAAATCTCATTGTTTTGGTTATCTGAGAAGAGCCAGAAAACTCAGATTGTGTGATTTTTTAGATTGTGTAAGCCCGAGATAAAAAGACACAATTGTGAAGGTTTTAAGTAAACCTGTGAAACCTATTTTGATAGTACATGCTAATATCTCCTGTGTGAGGATATTAGGAGTGGAGTAGCATTCTGTGTGGCTGTTGGATAACAGTTGGTGTACACACAGGCGAACCACTATATATCGTTGTATTGTGGATGTGCTTTATTCTTTCATTCCTTTATTCATTCAGTTTTGTGGATTGTGTTTGTGGATGAATGTTGTAATCATTTTATTTCAAGCAAGTGTGGGAATGTTATAATAACTTAGGATTTATTTCTGCAAGTTTTTTGGTTTTCTTGCTTTTTATTTGTCATTGGTTTGTGATACAAAGGACATTCTAGAAATAACGTTGTCCTACCTTAAACCTTTGATTTTTGGTGTAAGGTTGTCCTTAGAACTGATATAGTATCATTCTCTTAATTCTAGGTTATTGAGATTACTTTTAATTCAGTATTGTGATTTATTTCTTTTATTATTCCGCTGTTTTAAGTTTTATTTGGCATTGCCCCATTCGCCCTCCCTCTAGGGCATATAGCTAGGCCCTTTCAACCATCCAGTGGAGTACTGACCAGCTTCGCTACATTCATATTGAACCACTCTAGGACTCTCAATATACCACTCTTGTGACAACCAAAGCTTCCTGCTACTCCTGTCATGGGTTATCTTCATTCTTAGGATCTGTTTAGCCGGGCCTAGGTCTTTCATTGTAAAAGACTTGCCCAACTCCTGTTTCAGTCTGTCGATCTTTTTGATGTCTTTTCCCATGATGAGCATGTCATCAACATATAACAGCAGAACTAAGAAATCACCATTTGAGAACTTGCGCGTGAACACGCAGTGGTCCGACTCCGTTCTATCATACACATGCTGTAACATGAACAAATTGAACTTCTTGTACCATTGTCACGGAGCTTGTTTCAGCCCATACAAGCTCTTCCTCAGCCTACACACTATATATCTTTGTCCTTGACTTCGACCCCTCTGGTTGGTATATGTATATCTCTTCTTCCAGGTCACCATGGAGAAGGTAGTTTTAACATCTAACTGCTCTATCTCTAGATTCATGTTAACCGCCAACCCAAGCAACACCCGTATGGATGTCATCTTCACCACTGGTGAGAATATCTCTTCAAAGTCTATGCATTTCCTCTGACCGAACCCTTTTACCACAAGTCTAGCCTTGAACCTCGTCTGTGAATTCTTCTACTCAACTTTCTTTTTGAACACCCACTTGTTGCTCAAAGCTTTCTTACCCTTAGGCAGTTTCACCATGTCATAGGTGTAGTTCTTATGCAAGGATTTCATCTCCTCTTGCATAGCTTTCAACTACTCCTCCTTATGCTCGTCGGCTAAGGCCTCAAAATAATCTTCTGGCTCTCCCCCATCAGTCAACATAATGTACTCATGTGGCGAGTACATCTTAGATGGTTGTTTGTCCCTAGATGACCTCCTTACCTATGGCTTAGCAGGTGGATCAAGTGGGGGCTGCTCCCCCGGTCCATCTTCTGTAAGAACTCCCTCATCCTCTGTACCTTATTGTACTCCCCTGTCATCAAACACCACGGGAGGAATAACCAGATCCATGTCCTCTAGCTCACCTGAGCTAGGCTGGTTCTTCTCTGGCTTACCAATGTCTTCTATACACTGATCCTCAAAGAATACATCATCTCTACTCCTGCAAGCTTCCTCTCGGTCGGATCCCATGATCTGTAACTGAACTTTTCATCACCGTACCCCAAGAACACATACTGCCTAATCTTCATATCGAGCTTAGACCTCTTGTCCTTTGGTACGTGAACAGATGTCCTGCATCTAAACACCCTTAGATGACTGTACGATGGATCCTATCCAGTCCACACCTTCTCGGGCACTTTTCCATTCAACGGGGCTGATGGAGACCTATTTATCAAATACACCGCTGTGTGCATTGCTTCTCCCCAGAACGTCTTGGGCAATTTTGCATGGGATAACATGCATCTGATTCTCTCAACAATGGTGTGATTCATTCGCTCAGCTACACCATTATGCTGGGGCGTCTTGGGAACCGTCCGTTCATGCCGTATACCCAGGGACTTGCAGTACTCATGAAAGTCGTCGATGTATTCACAACCATTGTCAGTGTGGATGTACTTCAATGATCTACCTGTCTCTCTCTCTCAACCATAGCATGAAACAATTTAAAGACACCAAAAACCTCATCCTTAGATTTCAAAGCATAAACTGAAACCCTCCTAGATGCATCATCTATAAAAGTAACAAAATAAAATGCCCCACTTAAGGTTTTTGTCCTCATAGGACCACAAACATCAGAATAAACTAAATTTAATGCATGCACTTTATTAACATGAGAAGCAGTTTTAATGAATGAAACTCTATGCTTTTTTCCTGATAAACAATTAAGACAGGTTTTGAGGTGTACCTGTCACGTCTGGAAGGAACCGCTTCCTTGCTAGTAGCTGAAGCCCTTTTTCACTCATGTGGCCTAGACGCCTGTGTCACATGTCAATAGCTGAATCTCCCGCTGCGTTTAATTCACCCATACATACACTGACACTTACCTTGTACAGGGTGCAACACTTCTTTCCTCTGGCTGCGATCAACGAACTCTTGATGAGCTTTCAGCGCCCACCAGCAAACCAGCTTTCATAGCCATCATCATCCAACCTTCCCGTCGACATCAAGTTGAGGCGAAGGTCCCGGATATGCCTCACATCCCTGAGAACCAATGTGCATCTCATATCAGTTTTCACACAAATAACTCTGACCCCTAGGATTTTCGATACGTCAAAATTCTTCATCTTTACGGTCTCATAGTCACCTGACTTGTAGCTTATGAAGAAGTCCCTACGTGGAGTCACGTGAAAAGAAGCTCCTGAGTCAATCACCAAGTCAGTGTCCTGACCCATAGCCGTGAGACATACATCGTGATCTATGGAAAGAATAATAACAACGTCGCCATCTGAAGCGACCATAGTGGAATCTGCTTCATCTTGCTTCTCCTGTCCTTTTCCTTTCTTGTCGTTCTTAGCCTTACGACATTCATGCTTGTAGTGGCCCTTCTTGCCACAGTTCCAGCATTCAACATCCTTTTTGTTACTCGACTTGCCACTTGATTTATCTCGGGCCTTCCCGCCCTTCCTATTCTTTCCTCTCCCTCGTTCCAGTGTCACAAGGGCTTCTTGATGAGTAGACCCTTGAGACTTCCTCCTTGTCTCCTCATTAAAGAGACAACTAGTCACCTGTTTCATGGATATCTTTCCGTCTGGCGCGAAGTTACTTAGAGACACCACTAATATCTCCCAACTGTCAGGCAAGGAACTAAGCAATAGCAAAGCCTGCAATTCATCATCCAGGACCATCTTCATAGAGGAGAGTTGGTTCACTATATTGTTGACCTCATTCATGTGCTCGGCGACAGAACCACCATCCTTGTACTTAAGATTCATAAGTCGTCTTTTCAGAAAATTTTTATTACTAGCTGTCATTCTCTCATATAGCCCTTCTAGTTTCAGCCATAGGCTAGCGGCTGAGGTTTCCGTAGACACATGGTGGAACACAGAATCATCCAGCCATTGTCTAATAAACCCCACCACCTTCTGGTCCATCTTCTTCCAATCCTCATCAGACATATCCTTAGATTTTGCTGATATGCCTAAAATTGGAGAATATAGGTCCTTGCAATAAAGCAAGTCCTCTATCTTAGTCTTCCATATGTTCCAGTTAGAACCATTGAGGCTGATCATCCTTGATGAGCCACCTTCCATAATTCCAAACCGATCCTACCCATTCAATGAACTTAGCTCTGATACCACTTTGTTGGGGGCCTTGCACAAAACCTTAGGATCTAGCCCTCCAGAACAAATCAGAATTATGGGATAATAAAAGCAATCAAGTAAATCAAAGCATCCATCACACGACACCAGGGATTTTACGTGGAAAACCCTCAAAGAGGTAAAAACCACGGGACCTCGTCCGGATCAACAATCCACTATAAAGCAGAACGTTACAACCAATCACAAGCACACACCGCTTGGATCAAACCTTCATCACTCACACAGGAGCGGATAAACAGTAAGAGAACACAAGAAGAAAACGGAGAGATCTCACAGATTACGAGGACGTGGAAGCGCTGAGATATGGTAGATCACCTCTACGAGTATAGCCTCCCTTCCACAAGCTTTCTCTCTCTCTTTCTCTCTCTCTCTCACCCTTTTTGCAAACCCTTGCAAAGCTTTTAGAAACCCTAGAATATTCTGAAATACACCACAATCCCGGATACACCCCTTTATATAAGAATAGAAGGAGGTAGAACCCAAATAGAAAATAAAATTCGTAAAATCTGCGTTTCCACAATCGCATCTGCGGAACTCTTCGATGGTATCGAAGGTCTCTCGATAACAGCTTCAATATCATCTAAATGTCTCTTGATGGTATCGAGACAAGACCAAAACTGTCCAGCAACCAGGGATGAAAATTTCAACAATTATCGATGTCATCGAAGGTCTATCGATAACAACCTTAATATCATCTAAAAGTCTCTCGATGATATCGATAGGAAAAAAAAACAATCCAGCGACCAGCATGAAAAAATCCTATAATTATCGATGATATCGAAATTCATTTGATTTCATCGATTCCAACAATGAGGAGAAAATCGCCATCATATATATTCTAAAATTATACTTTAAAAAATAAATGGACGAAATGGATAAGGCCTATACATCACGATAGCCACTAAAATCTCCAGCCCGTTCCCGCCGGAGACCGACGAGGGTAGGACGCAATCCGCGTCCGGATTCCACTTCCTCTCGTGATAGTAACAATCCATAATAAAAGGGTGGGGAAACGCGTATCGTTTATACCCGCGGAGAGCGACGAGGGTAGGACGCAATCCGCGTCCGGATTCCACTTCCTCTCGTGATAGTAACAATCCATAATAAAAGGGTGGGGAAACGCGTATCGTTTATACCCGTCGACGGATCCACCGTTATGTTTATATTCTATCCATGCCGTTCATAAAGTCATTTCCGCTGAGATGAATTTTATATATATATATATATATATATATATATATATATATATATATATATATATATATATATATATATATAAAATTCTGATCTAAAACTTTATGGGCCCACCAATGTTTCAGTGCTGAACGTTCAATCCTCACTCTTTGATTTTTGAATTTACCGACATCCATTGAATCGAAACCGTTGTTTTTGTCACTTTTTTTTAAAGATAAAAATAGCTTATTTGCAGTTCTGCACATCGTTGATGTCAAGGCCAACATGGACACGTGTACAGTGAGATTCGAAACGATATGATGAAGTCCTCTATATTATAGCCATAGATTCATAATACGATAGGGCAACCTTCCGCCAGGCACGTGGCAGGATAGGTGGTGGATCAGGGCCATCCACCTGGTGGGCTCTGCCTTGGATGATCCATGGTTCAATTTCTACATTGATAGGACAATCCTAACCGTCTCTTCTGTAAACATCAATCTTAAATATGTTTGTCACCTTCGATTTAAAGGCCACTAATCCGATACATAATACCATCCATCTTGAATTATTTTTTAACCATGGTCCAATCCACTATATGTACGGTCCCGATCCACTCTTTACCTTGCCACGTGGATGGTGGAAGGGATCTATGTTAGCATACCTCACTCCCACGTAAGCTTGCCTGTTTACTGCCAAAGCCTCTAGCATGAGTTCCTGCGGAAGATGCTGGGTGGGGCCCTCTTCAATGTATGTGAGAAATCCATTCCGTCCATCCGTTTTTCGAGCTCATTTTAGGTCGCAAGGTGGATACAAAACTCAAGCGCGTCACACGATAGGGAAAATTGGGGAAAGAAATTACTACCGTTGAAGCCTTCCTGGGCTCGACCTTGATGTTTATATGCTATCCAAGTCGTTTACAAGGTCATTTCCAATGGTATTAAGTCAAAACACTAAAAATATAGTCTGATACAAGACTTTTATGGCCATAAGAATGCTTCAACGGTTCTCACTAAGTTCCCACTCTTTCCTCTCGTGTGGCTCACTTGAGTATTTTATACATCTAAGTTTTGGCTTAAAGTCCTAAAATTATCTCAAAAAATGGATGGACGGAGTGGATTTCTCCAAAAGATCTATGTGGGCCCCACTCAGCATCCCGAACTTCCTGCCAAAGGCTTTCCGGGAAATCCGCGTCCAATAAATTACAGTATCCCTAAATAAACCACACACTATTAGAGGGTTTTGATAGGGTAGGGTCTGACCTTACCACAATACCCTACGGAGACAGATTTGCACTCCCGGTTGTTCCTTGGAATGATCTGAACCGTTCATATTGTCATTACAACCATAAAGAAGCTACGATATTATCACAGCTCTGCTTCATTGATATTACTACCCTTTTAATTTTGAATTGAATATGATCCGTTAGGTATTCATCTTGATAGCAATCATATTTTTAGCAAATGATTCTTATGGCGGGCCATGTAGCATAGATTCAAGAAAGTGAACGGTTCAGATAATCGTTTAAAATGTATTCTGTGTTTGAAACACGTCCCTACGGTTTGGTTGTAACATAGCAGACTACCTACCAAAACCTTATTAGAGAAGCGTTCATAGCTTCCATTTCTGGTTGAAATTTGAGTAATTTAGGAAGATTTTCATTTGCATTTGGTGCCATGGATTATGTTTTTTCTATTTTAGAGAAATGATAGGATACAAGCAGTTTCCTTCCCTCAAACGTGTCAAACGTATATAAAATTGAGTCCTTGAATAAGGTGGGCCACACAATGATGATCTCCTGATATAAAAATCAAGACCATGGATAGCCAACGGTGTTACTCGATGTACTGATATGGCCAATTCAATTAGTGGATTGATATTATTTTCATATCCGGTGATCATCATGGTGTGGGCCACCTTTTTCACCGATTGGATATTCTACAAATAACATATGTTGGTGGTAAAAGATAAAGAGTTGTACCATAACTTCAAATATATCTGCTGCATTTTATCATTTCTCTTCTTCTCTCACAATCATGAAGATTCTTTTTGAGGAGGGTAGATCACATTTTGTCTTACACGCGGCAAAAGTGTATACGTGTGGCCAAACGTGTTCCGGAAATAATCCAATTATCCGGTAGATTGTGCCTTGAATAGGAAATATACCCAAAATATCGCAAGGATAAAACGATCCTAACCGTTCAATTTGAGGACTTCTATGGAAAGAAAATGGATGGTTATAAAAAAGAATTAACCGATTTTCCATTACCATCGATTTCTTCTGGAGGGTAAGTGGCGAATCAGTGTTAATTTTTTGTCCATGGTCCAACTATGATAGGGCCCACCTAATGAACGGTTCAGATCTCTAATATAGTGTTCTGTTTTGGCTTCTCATAAGATAATGATAAAATTCATTTGGAATATGAAAAACAAAAGGGCAGTTCAGTCATTTCATAAAGTTTAGGGCAAGGTCCAATCATTTAAGAACCTGCTACACATCTTTTGCTTTCTGGTCAAACAGTCAACACGGCACGAAGAAAAACGGACGCGGATTAGATACTGACAGGTTGAGTAGCGAGTCGGCTACTGAAGTGACGTCGCCAAGTTATATGGGCCCACTATTATGTATGTGTTATATCCACACCGTCCATTAATTTTTAGATATTATTTTAGGGTATGAATCAAAAAATGAGGCAAATAAAAAATTATAGTGGACCCTATTAAAGAAAACAGTGGAGAGAGTGATTCCTACCATTGAAACTATCCTAAGACCCATCATAATGCTTATTTGAAATCCAACCTGTTCAAAAGTTAATAAAAACATAAAAAAAGGGAATACACAAATATAAGTTTGATAAAAAACAATTGAGGCCTTTAAAAGTTGTTAATGGAGCCTCTCTATCCTACCGTTTTATGTGCTAGGGTCTGCCGGTGCTTTTGGATATTGCCATAAAATGTTCTCTCAGATTAGATGGAAGGTGCGGATACAGAACATGTATCATGGTGTGGAATTTTTGACGTCACTTTAATAGCTAATCTGACTATTTAACCTGTCAGTAGCTAATCGGCGCCCAAGAAAAACTTTCAATGGAGGGAAAGGGCCCGAGTCCCGGCTGGACGCGGATTAGCTTGAAAGAAGCGAGACTACCTAATGAGGTATGTGAATACGTTCTGTGAGCCTCACCATGATATATGTTTTGCTTATGCACTGTCCATGCATTTTTAAAAATCATTTTGTGAGATGACACAAAGAGACAGGTCCAAAGCTCCAGTAGATCCCACTACAGAAAATAAGTAAGGATTGAACGCCTACCCTCAAAAACATATTAAGGCTACATAAGTTTTCGATATTTGTGTTATTCCTCATTCCATGTCTTTTTTAACTTATAAATAGGTTATTTTAAATAAATGTTATGGTGGGCGCTATGAAAGCTTGAATAGTGGGTGTGGCTGTCCCACTATTTTCTCTGGTGGAGTTCACTTGAGCTTCGGATATACTCATTATTTGGTTCATGCCATAGAATGATTTCAACAAATGTATGAACAGGGCGGATACAACACATATATCATGGTGAGCTCACATATCGTGGTGACATCACTTCAGTAGGGACGGTTGGCTTCGGTGGATCCCTGACACACACTTGATGTATTTTCCTTACGAGCTATTCATTCGTCTTTTCAGCTAATTCTAGGGGTTGAACCTAAAAATGAACCATATCCAAAGCTCATGCGGACCAAACCATACCAAACAGTGGAAATGATGATTTCCACGTCTGGAACCTTTTTAAGGCTGGCAGTGATGCTTATTTGTCATCTAACCTGTTTATAAGATTATATAAACATGGATGAAGAGAAAACACAAATATCAGCTTGATCCAAAACTTCCGTGGCCCTAAAAACAAATCAACAATAGACATTCAATTCACATTGTTTCTTGTAGTATGGTCCACTTAAGCTTTTGATGTGCTTCATTTTTTTTTATAAGTCCTAAAATTATATGTTAAAGTGAATGGATGGAGTGGATAAGATATATAAATCATGATGGACCGCACAGAGTTTACTTAGTAGGTAATCTACTTCCTTTCCTCACATCCATGCGGACCATCCCTTTCCACACCTCAGTGGGCATGATCCCAACATGAAACAGATCAAAATCTCAGGTAGACCACACTACAGGAAACAATGGTGATTGGCCATTAAAATCTCTTGTAGGGTACAAAAGTTTTGAATCAAGCTGATATTTGCGTGGTCCCTTCATCCATGTTTGTGACCTTATCAACTGGTTGGATGGCAAATAAACATTCTCCTGGCCGCAAAAAATGTTTTTAATGGTGGGTATTTGATCATCACTGTTTCCTGTGGTGTGATCCGCCTAAGATTTTGATATACTTCATTTGTGGGATCATGTCTTAAAATGATCTGTCAAAACGGATGGACAACTTGGATGTAAGGTACATATATCATGGTGGGCCCACAGTTGAGGATCTAACGAAGATGCATCGTTACTCAAGCCTGTTAGACTATGACCTATAGTCCTCATAGAAGATAAATAGCATGTGAAATCCAACCTTTCAAATAGGTTAACCCCACCATGCAAATCACCTTGAGCAAAATTTGGCCAGGTCCACTCATCAAGTGATGAAAACAGTTGAAAACGATATATAGCCATTGATAGAAAGAAAAATACAAGTGTCATCCACTCGATGAGTGATGTTTACGGTCATTTTTGGTGCCTTGGTGTCAATCAATGGAAAGACACCACATGTTGACACTATGGGTTTGGTACTCATGAAAACTTTAATGGATCTTCCTTCAACCATGATTATCGAGTCAATTTATGCGACAGCATGCTCAACACATCTATAAAGACCCACTGAAAGAGGATGAATTCTATCACGGATCTAGTTATGATATACTCAATGATGCTGTCTCTCACAATCATTTTTAAAATTAGAGATTTTGCTAAAGACGTTTGGAGAATTTTCTAAGACTTAAAATATCTCAAATATTCAAAGATCGAACCGATATCTGAGCAAATTCGGTTGTGATTTAGACCCAAAATAGAAAAAAGGAAATATTATGCAAACTGAGTCCCAAGTCGTACAATAATTGAAATTAAGAGAATGAGAGAGTTTGATGAAAGATATGATTCGACCCATTTGATAACGGATCAAGATCAGGTGGCCTCAGTCCATCAGCCCCTCCAAGATCCCTATCAAAAGGGAGAGAGAATTCAAGATAAATGCAAGAGGAGGTTTGACTAGGTCATACAAATGTATGATGATGATCCAAATGTATGATGATGATCAATTTTAGGTCTAAGATCAGTGCTAGAGATTTTCCTAATGGATTCTCAAACCCAGAAGTAATTATACAATTGTTTCCTAAAAGGGATCAACTACGAGAAGAAGATCGAAGCTAGAAGTTTTGGATCTATCTGGAGATCTTTTTATGTAGAATGCATGCTATAAACGTGAAGGATCTGGGATCAGCAAGGCAACATAACGAGGGTTTATCCATCTAGACAAGCTATAAAATGAACATGTGAAGAAGAGCTCGAGGCCTCACACCAAACACATATATCTACTTTTATAATTTATCTTTCATTTATCATCTATCTTTACTTCTATCTAAACGTAACCTAACCTAGCTCTAGCATAGATCGCTATTGTCTAGTGTCCACCAATACAGTACCGTAGGATTAGATTAAATACCTACAACCATAAGTTGTTGGATCCTGATCAATTGAGTTCTTACTTAGGTGATCACAACTATTTAGTCAGATCTTGCTGACCATTCGCCTCAATCATTTGTTCTTACACATGGATAAGGTATTTATCTCTAAGTTGTTGATTTATACGTTATTTTTAATACTCTATCAATTGTAATGGGCCACATATTCAAATATTAATAAAATCGACATTGTTTAACATCTTTTTTGTTTATTTATTCATCTTCATTCATTTGAAAATTTTATTGCTTTTTCCTGTGAAAGAACACATCCTTAAACGTAAAGTAAAAAGAATTTATCAGGAAGGATTAACCCCATACCCTTTCACAAATTGTCTAATTGCATATCACAACTGAAGGTTAATAGGATAGCTGGATCTTGCGTCTAGTCCCTAATCAGTCTGACTCAACACGGAGAGGCACCAGCATTCAATTAAACATTGAGTAGAGTATGACTCTGGCATGCCCGCATATCATAATTACACATGAAATGTAGATACAGGCTCTCGATCACAC
This sequence comes from Magnolia kwangsiensis, assembly GCA_037074715.1. NCBI lineage: Eukaryota > Viridiplantae > Streptophyta > Magnoliopsida > Magnoliales > Magnoliaceae > Magnolia > Magnolia kwangsiensis. The sequence continues at coordinate 146,462,231 of CM073573.1, forward strand.
GTGTAGCCTTGTGTTTGATTGAATTCGGCCAACATTTTTTTTACAATGCCCTGTGAAACCCAATAAAGCTTTATAGTTCTCAACAAAATAGGATGTCACTTAAATTTTTAAAAAATTGACAAGTTTTGTTATTGATACTGCGGAAGAGTAATAAGACTTACGCCTACATCAAGAGCCCATTATCGATGTTGAAGCAAGATCATCTTTCCAATCTTATTCCAATGACCTTTCTGCATTATTTAAGTAATTCGATGGATATATGCAACATGTCACTAGAGTATCTAAGTCACAATTAGAGATATTTGAGAGAATATTGAGAGTCTTCTCTTGAGACTCGATGCCATTGAGATGTGCTCTGCTCTTACTCAATCTGATATGCGAAAGATAGACTGTTCCATTAAGCTTCCAACAAGAGCCACCCAGATGTAACCACAAGGTTGACTTTTACCATCTTCATCAATGACGAGGAACGTCCAAGACGATCGGTCATATAACTTGCCGGTATACCCTAATCAACGAAGTTATTACTCATTCGTGAGTCAATACCCGGTCGGTGCAAGTAACTTGGGAGGGCAGCCGACTGCCTAGCTGTTACCATATGGTCGCATGGTTGAATCTCTTAGGGGAAACCTTTAGCTGTGTTAGCTGACCATAATGGATCCTAGAGGGTCAAGTACCAAGGGAGGTAACCTCGTGTAGCGTCGGCTATCCATCAGGGGTAGAGGCACCCAATGGGTGACTGTTGGTCACACCATCATTCCACAATGACGACCATACGATAAAGGCACCCGGAAGGCAACCTTCGACCACGCCACCACTCTATCAAGGATACCATAGGACAGAGGCGCTTGTGGGGCAACCTCTGGCCATACCTCTCCAAACGATCATTCCTTATGTGGCTCCATTCTTGATGATTTTTATATAGGGTGATTCTCATAATAGGGCCAACCTATTTAGACGGGTTGGATGTTTTACACACATGACATGTTGAAAGTAATCCACTGGTGGACCATAACTTTATAGATCCAAGTCATGACCTTTCCCCCTTAAGAAAGAGAGAGCTCACCTAGAGGAAGCAAATTGTGTGTAACCCAGGCAGAGACATTCCTATGCCTTGCCCTGTATGTGGCCCACAAAGATGTCCGTGACGAATCCACTCTGTCCATTTATTTTGTAGGACCACAATAGGACATGAATCTAAATATTAGGCAAATCCAAAACTCATGCATGCCATACCATACAAACTAGTGGGGATTGAATGCGTTGGAGTAACAAAAGTTCTGTATCAGGATGATATTATGTTTATAGTTTATCTAAGTGGTAATAATCCTATGAGCGGTTTGAATGACATATAAACATCATGGCCAACTCCAGGAAGGTTTCAATGGTGGACATTTTCATTCCCACTGTTTCATTTGGTGTGGTCCACTTGAGTTTTGGATCTGCCAAATTTTTAGATTCCTATCCTAGTATAGTCTATCAAAATAAACGGACCGAGTGGCTTTTCCATGGACATCTATGTGGGCCCCATATAGCCCCAAGCAATGAATCTATGTGCCCAAGGTTATAGGCAATCCATTTCCCACTGTGGGGGGGGGGGGGGGGGGGGGAGGGGGGGTGTATCCTCTGGCACGGCATGGCCCAAGATCCTTAAATTTATTTTATCCACACTATCTATTTAATTTTCTAGCTCATTTGAAGGCATGAGCCCAAAAGCAGTGCAAACCCAAAGCTCAAGTGGACTTTATAGAAAAAATTGGAGATGAAATGCCCACCATTGAAAACATCCTAGGGCCTACTGTGATGTTTTATTTGCAATTCGACCTATTCATGAGGTCACGGAAACCTAAATGCAAGGGGAAAAAGCAAATAATATAAGTTTGATCTAATTTTTTTGTGACCCCCAAGAAGTTTTCAACTGTGGGTGTTCAATCCTCATTATTTTTGGCAGTGTGGTCCACTTGAGCTTTGGATTTACATCCTTTTTAGGCCCATGCCCTAAAATGATCTTGTAAAATGGATAGTGGTGTGGATAAGACACAAACATCACGATGAGCCCCACATAGCCTGGGCCACGTGAGGTTGTAGGGATATCCCTGCGGCGTAATGTGGCTAAAGGGTACCATAGCTTGCAACGTATTATAAATTTTTTCTGCCAATATACCAATTGTCTATAATATCCATAACAAGAAAATAGTAAGCCCTATAGACGTCACTCCTACGAGGCGGGCAGGCCCACCTGAATGCGCTCCACACGTTGTAGTTTTGACTCAGCTTTAATTAGATGTAGGGTGGGCTTAAAATAATGTGTTTGAAAGACTTAAAGTTACCACTAGAGAAGAGAGGCTTGGAATCTACAACCAACTAGACTTATAGAATAGCCTTGTGTTGAGGAATCAAAGACTCCCCAACGTAGGATGACTCATGGATAAAGTTTAACACCGATAATTCTAGGTAAGGACCTTGGTGACGGTAAGGGAGGAGGTTAGGCACCCTCAATCACTCATGCCTGCTTGCGGTCTCTACTTTCCGAGGTCTAAATTTTTTAAACGATTCTCGAAGTTTTGGAAGGCCTTATAATAATAGACTATGTCACGCCCCAAACTTGAAAACCGGGCTCACAATAGCCTCCGTAGAACCCCATTCTCGGCTTTCAGCTCTCATTCGCCAGGTTCCCATCATTCGCCAGGTTCCGATCCTGGGATACTACGAGGAGGATTTTCAACGTCAGTTTGATTCGTAATAAGCATAACCAAGGGCATAACCCACAAATAACAACCAAGAACTCCATTACATTTTCACTGTGATCAAAAACTTTATAAGTACAATGAACATAAAGAGAAATACAATGATGAAGAACAAAAACTCTAAATTGATCTGCAAAGTGCTCCTGCCTCAGCGCTGCTGCGCCCCAACGTCACCTGCACGCAACGGTCGTGCATAAGCTTATAGAAAGCTTAGAAGGTGGTGAAAGTGTGTGCGCAAGATAGTAATATGATCATGCAGTATCAGAGTAATGCGAAATATACAGATGGATCCATAAATATCATGAGCCGTACCAAGGCTATGCGATGCAAGATACAAGTCAAGCATACAATCCTCATCTAAGTCCACATGTCAATACAGCTCAACTCTGGGATATCACCGGGGTTTAGTACACTCTAAACCAGATCGTCGCCTCATCGCGCGCAATAAGGTAAGTGGAAGAGACCTCACTATCCGTCTGCCAATATCGGGCTCGACTCGTCGATAGCGGACCCATTCCTCGAGCTGATCAGACTCAGCCTAGCTTTGCCCCCTACACTCGGGCGGGTAAGGCCGCACTCCCTTCCAACCGACCACGACACAGTGGAGAGCGCAGCCATCTGGTAATCGGCACTCGACGCTCATCTACCCACTCGGTCTAGACGTTGGAGCAACCTCTTGGTACCATGAGGGTTTAGAAACTTTCACCCAGGGATATCTATAGCACCCCATGTAAAATAAAATTTCTGGTATCCAATCCTGTCAACCACGATGCGTCTGTGGGGGCTACGGCCCCGATGTCGCTAGGGCGTACAGTAACCATATCACACAATACGAAATGCATGCATCATGCTATTCAATCATGCAGCAATCTCGTGCACACCATGCGCTCATGTGGGACGCTCCGTCTCATATGGAGTCCCGTAAATGTCTCGGCCCAACGGCTTATGCGATGATCAAACATTCCTCATATCAAGCATTCATATGATGCGTATGGGCATGAGTAATGGAATTATACTAAGCATGTTACAAAGTAATGAATTATTCTTACAACACGGATGGGCCTAGACGGCCTACACACAATAATTACGACCTATCAATAGACCTAGGGAGAGTCATAATGCGGACATTTAACCAACACTATACTTGCAATGTGGACGTCAAACCACCATTGCTCCCAAGCCATAGCCTGTAGTAAACATCATTTCACAACCATGATGGGTTCACACATTGCAATGGACCTTAGGTACATCCTATTGGGCCTTCATTACATCAGATGGGCTACATTAGTGGGCCTTATGTTCATCAAATGGGCCGCATTACTGGGCTTCACCAATGGGCTTTAGGTACATTGCAATGGGTCATAACCCATGGGCCTCAGAATGCATCAATGGTTCTCGACCCATGTGTCGTATATATATCAAATGGGCCACACCGACTGGGCCTTACCTATCAAATGGGCCTAATCCCATAGGCCTTGGAATACATCAACGTGGGTCCAGTCCCATGGGTTTTATACATATCAAATGGGCCTAATCATATAAGCCTTATATAAATCAAATGGGCCTTAGAATACATTAAATGGGCCTCGATCCATGGGCCGTGGAATATATTAATGGCCTAATTTCATGGGCCTTAGATTCACATCAAAGTGGGCCCCCAATGAATTACCACAAATATATTAAGATGGACCTCAAAACATGCCAAGGTGGGGTCCACTTGGAGTATGGATCTGGCTCATTCTTTTCACCCATGAGCTTCTAAGATGGTTAGACGGATTGGATGCAACTCATGCATTATGGTGGGGCCCACAAGGCCCACCATCAGGTTTATTACATAATATATAATATACAATATAATATATATATACACACACACACACACACACACACACACACATACACATGCACAACCCCACACGTACACACACGCACCCACACGCATGCACACATGCATACGCACCACAGTGGGCTCCACCGTCCGCTGGACGGTGGATGCAAAACACATACATCATGGTGGGTACCACCGTCCGCCTGGACGGTGGATACAAACACATACATCACTGTGGGTCCCATGTGGGGCCCACCTTAACTTATATTTTCCATCCAACCGGTTGATAAGGTCACATAGACCTGGATAAGGAGGAAAAATAAATTTCATCTTGATCTGAAACTTCTGTGGCCCCTAAAAAGAATTTCAATGGCAGAGGTTCAATCCACTATTTCCTGTGGTGTGGGCCACCTGAGATTTGGAATCGGCTGAAACTTGGAGGGGGCCCACCTCATGAACAGTTTGGATCTTACAAATACATCATGATGGGGCCCACAGCAGCAGCCGTGGGATGCTGCCCGGCCGCCTGCTGCACGTAGTAGCGTGCTGCTGCTGCAGGGCGTCAGAGAGGCAGAGCCTCTGATTTTTAAAAAAACTTGAAAACCCGTTATTCCGGGGTTTTTGGCATCTAGAGCCCGCAACAAGAAAATCCACCCCGTCCATTGGTTCCCTGGCTTGTAACAGATCCAACGAGTCTAATAAAGGATATTTTTTTATGTTTAGAAAATAAAATAAAATAAGAAAATGATCTTTGAATGGTAATGATGCAATCTTCGACGCTATGGCCCGCCAGATCTTCCAATCAACCCCATCTCTTGGCTCAACGCTTAAAATGATCCAAGGAATAAGATGGATGGTATGGATTGGATACAAACATCAAGGTGGGTCCTATATAAGTGGCCCACCTCCAATGCTTTTAAAAAAACTAATATTTGTGTTTTCACAGCCACGTCCAGAGACAGCGTCTCTGGACTGGTTCCTTTCTTCTTCTTTTTTGGGTCTAGGAATTAGATTAAGGTGGGCCCTGCTTAGGTGGGCCATCACATGGCTACCCATACACATACAAGGTGGGCCCCATCTATAAATGGATTGGATCCAATACATGCATCCTAGTGGGGGCCATCCAAGTGGGCCACACAACCATATTATAATCTCATAAAATAATTAAAAAAAATGAAATGAAAGGGAGAAAGAGAGATGGAGAGTGGGACACGCGTGTGATGGAGGGCTCCACTACTATGAGCCCTCTCTTATAAGAGATCATACAATAAAATGGGTTCCTTTACACATGGAACTAACAAAATCGAATTCAACGGTGGAGATCCTTTCTCCATCAATTTGGACGGTCTAGATGACCTTTAAATGTAATGAAATAAATATCATGATGGGGTCCATGGAGAATGGCCCCATCATGGATGATCATGATGATCAAAGTGGGCCATCGGCCACATCTTAGGGTCTCAAGTAAGATCCAAACCATTGATCGATTGGTCTCACTTGGCCCATCTTTAAAATATACAAAACTACTATTATCTAGCACCCACCGTTCGATCTTCTTGCTCCTAAGGGTTCCTTAGCTCCTTAGCTTTGATTCCAATGGAGGAGATGAGAAATGGATCGCTAGGATGGGAGATGATGGGGTAGGAAAGTGGGCCACACTTGGAGCTTAGAAATGCTTGGAGAGCTCTCATACGTATGGAGTCTTGCTTGAATTTTTTTTTTAGTATGAAAATGAGAGAGAGAGTGTGTTGTAAAAGGAGAGAGAGTGATGGGTGATGGAGTGATGGATGTAAGAGACCCTTTTTTACTTTTGAGGCATTTTGTGTAAGAAAAGTATGAGCATGGAAGAACTTTTAGACTTTTGTGGTTACTTGGGTATGGGTGAAAGGTGATGTGTACTTGACATGTACTTGACATGTGATGTGATAAGATTTGATTGATTGATGGGATTGAGGTGACACCTCGTAGAGATTCTCTTGGGTTTCGCAACGCGCGGCGTTTTTCTCGCACCGAACATTGGCCCACATCTCCTGACCAGGGTATCGCCTCGGCGCGCAAGTCGCAGCATCGGAACCGCAACAACGGCGCGGTCACTATGGTAAAGATCTTGGGTTGAGTCGATACAGGTTGACGGCATATAAATCAGGGTTGCACGTAAATATCGGTTAAGGGTCGAAGGTTTTTGGAATTCGACCGGTAAGACCGCGGAAGTTTACGAAACGGTAGGGTTTAGGATACGGGTCTTACAGACTAGCCCAATTTTCAATGGTATCAAGAACCGGTTAACAAGACACTATTCCTCCAAATCACTACCAAGGAGACCGACGATGTCTCAACCTAGGGTATGTTTGGAAGAGATAGTAGTAACAAAGAAAGAATTGAAAATGCAAATGCAATGTATAAGGATGTAATAATATATGTGTATATATAATAAACATATTACAATTCCACCTAAATTATTGGCTAGGGAGATCACATGTATCTTAACCTAGGGCAAACTTAAGGAGTCAATAATTACTTAGTAAAGCTAAATAACTATTGTATGCCAATGATCAAAGAAAAGTGAAAAAATATAGTAAAGAAAATTGATTTTTAATGCACCGGGATCTAGAAAGATTGACAAGGTGTAGAACACATGACCACAGATCACACAACTATAAGTAGGGGGTATACAAGAGGAGGGATATGCAAAGTGTGAATGGAAATATAATGGTGGACAACCAAATCCCAATGCGCTTAGAAGTGCAGGAGAAGGAAAAAGGAGTTGAGATATCTTACGGAGGAGATGACAGTATATATTAGATCCCAACCCTACTCCATTGATCTTGAATGGTTAATGTGACTTAGATGCTTATATAGACTAAGATGGATGGTAAGATTGACGATTGAGGTCGAGGGTTGAGATAGATGGTCGACATGGGCAGTTGGGGTTGAGGCAGAACTCTCAAGTGTGGCAAGAGTTGTGTATTCTCTCTCCCTAAATATCTCTCCTCTAGCCACATCTTATCTTTAGGGCTCTCTCTCTCTCTATCTCTTTATATATACATACATAGAGAGAGAGAGAGAAAGGAATGCTTACATGTGCACCAGTTCTCATGAGAACTTGTGAGAACTTTTTCAGAACTTATCATACATGATGTGGGCCCAAAATTTGAACTGCCCATGTGATGCAGCACCTCATGAAACCCCTAGGCCTGACTCTTACCTTTATCCAAAACTTTGGTGGGCCATGGCAAGAGAGCGAAAAAAATCAAGGGAAGAAATTGTTTCCTTTTTCCATGGCCCACCAAAGTTTTGGATCCAAGTGAAAGTTGGGCCTTGGGGGTTTCATGGGGTGCTGCATCACATGGATGGTTCAGATTTTGGACCCACATCATGTGTGATGAGTTTCGAAAAAATTCTCATGAGAACTAGTGCACATGTGAGCATTCCTCTCTCTCTCTCTCTCTCTCTCTCTCTCTCTCTCTCTCTCTCTCTCTCTCTCTCTCTCTCTCTCTCTCTCTCTCTCTATATATATATATATATATATATATATATATATATATATATATATATCTTAGTATATGAAAATGAAAGGGGTGGGCCTCTATTTATAAAGGTTAGCCTTTGTAATTTAGTAATTTTTAATAATTTAGGAAGAATATTGATACACAGTATGATCTAAATGGATAGAGGACACATGACATTGTGGATTCACTTTGATAAGTGGTAAAACAATTAATTTCACCTTTAAGGAGGATGAAATGGCCGTTTTACCCTTAAGTAAAAATTGTATTTCCATGCTGCAATCTGTTCAAAATTGCTAAGATTCGGCAACAATGCCATTTACGCCCTTTCACAGCCTTTTTTTATCATTTATCATAGTGTCCATTAGCCCCTGTTCATTTTTTAGGCTTGCTGAAATGGGCTGGTTGGTGGCCTTATTGTCACCAATGCCTATAGTGAACTAGTGGTGGGCAAATGTTTATGATGAGTGACCTAAGGGATGGTATGGGTCACCCTCTATTATATACTCCAAATTGCACACAAAAGTTACTAACCGGTTAGATCTTATTGGTGTTTTTGTTGAAAATCAATGGTTTTTTCAAAATAATAAAAATGAAAATTCAAATTTTTCAAAATTTCAGAATTTTCCCACCAAAGCGCTTTTTGAAAATTTTTGAATTAAAAAGTGCAGTGTGTGCTTTGTCCCACATCAGAAATGGTTAAAATCTTTTTGTGGTTTATATGAGATATTGTGAAGAGTATTCTTACTTAAAGCTTTTGGAGGAGGTGATACTCGGGCGAGGGCGAGGGCACGGGCGTAGGCGAGGGCATGGACAGTGTGGCTGTAGTAGCACTAGATGGCACAATTTACACTTCGCACGTGCACAGAGTGGTCGCTCCCTCACGAACCGGCGTGATGGGACTGGACCACTCCAGTCTGATTTCATCATCTCAACACACCATCTCTCCCATCAAATCAAACACGAGCCATAGCTCCATCATAAAATATTGTGATCATCTCTGCCGTCTAAGTCTGCCAGAAGAGATCTACTACGTTAAAATTGTTCCATAGTGGACCTATCGTGATTGCTACATGTTGAATCTAGAGAAGGCTTGTCTTATCCTGGAAGCAATTCGCCTGTAACTCATCAACAGTTGATAAGGGGGAAAATCACGCTTTAAGGGCAGCGTATTTTATACGTGATTCAACCTAGTGAAATTATTTTTTCAAATTATTTTTATATTTTTGGTGTATCCAAACTCAGATTCACAACAATCTTAAAGCGTGATTATCATGAACACCGAAAGTGTTGCATCAGTCAAACTGATGAACCAGGATTTGATCTGATTGGATCGATTCGACCACTTAAATTTCACTAAATGACGGGACAAACTGAAATTCCTGTTGACCGCTCTGAAGATTTTCTACATCCTGGACCCAACTCTCCAGCCTCTGCCTAAAGCAAGGACACTGATACTACAGAACAGGTTGTTGCTAGAATTAATCAACAAGAAGATGAACTGCTTTATCATGGCCACATCCTTAATGCTCTCTCTGATCGATTATATGAATTGTACACGGGGACCACATCAACGAAAAAAATTTGGAACGCGCTAGAATATAAATACAAGGCTAAAGAAGAAGGTACATAAAAATTTCTAATTGCCAGGTATTTCAACTTCATGGTGGTAGACAATTTACCGCTGCTTGCCCAAATTCAAAAATTGCAACTTACTATAAACAAAATAAAAGCCATAAAAATTGATCTTCCTGAATCCTTTCAAGTCGGAGCTATAATCGCAAAATTGCCTCCGAGCTAGAAAGAGTACAGGAGGAAACTACTGCATAAATCTGAAGAATTCACCCTGGAACAAATCCAGAAACATCTTCGTATTGAAGAAGAATCCCGTAACTAAGACAAAAAGAATGACCCTAATGGTGCATCCTCATCCAAGGTGAACGCAGTAGAACGACCATCCCAAAATAAAGTTTATGAGAAAGCTGATTCCCTTAAACCTAACAAAAATCAAGAAAAATTCAAGAAAACCCAAAAGAAGAAAAATGACAAACCTAAGGGAGCTTGCTATGTCTACGGCAAGACCGGGCATTTCGATTGAGTCTGTAGGGACCGAAAAAAGCCTAAGAAAGAGGGTAATGCAATAAACGATGAAATTGTACCCATGGTCATAGAAGTGAACCTAGTTCAAGAGAAAATTCCTGGTTGGTGGTATGATACAGGTGTCATAGTCTATGTATACAATAATCGATCTGCCTTCAAAACCTATGAAGACGACACCAATGGTCAAGAGGTTCAAATGAAAAATGAAGGACGGTCGAAAGTTGTAGGCAAAGGAACTGTGGAATTACTCTTTACCTCTGGAAAGAAGGTAATCCTAACCAACATACTGCATGTCCCAGACATAAGGAAGAATCTTATCTCAGGGGATCTCTTAAGCAAGCTTGGGATTAGGGTTGTGTTTGAATCAGCCAAGCTAATCTTATCTAAGAATGAAAACTTTGCGGGAAAGGGTTATGCTTGTAATGGGATGATCAAACTTTCTTTAAATGAAAAAGAATTCTTCTGCTTATGTGATTGAGTCTGTGACGCTATGGCATGGTAGACTAGCCCATATTGGCTACAGTACCATAGAACTCATGGCTAATAATGGCCTAATATCATATAATGATAGTGATAAAGATAAATGTGAAGTATGCATACGGTCTAAAATAATCAAGAAACTATTCACTAGCGTTGAGAGATCATCTCAAATATTAGACCTAGTGCATACCAATATATCTAAACTAAATAGCGTTCTTACCCATGGAGGTAAAAGGTACTTTATAACGTTTATAGATGATTGTTCAAGATATGTATGTGTATATCTGTTAAAATCGAAAGATAAAGCATTTAATGCATTCAAGATCTATAAATCCGAAGTAGAAAATCAATGAGTTAAAAATATTAAAATCCTTCGTAGTGACCGAGGAGGAGAATATTTCTCTAATGAATTTTCTAATTATTGTGAAGAACACGGCATAATACATCAGTGCACAACACCTTATATACCACAACAAAATGGTATAGCAGAGAGAAAAAATAGGACATTAGTAGAGATGGTCAACTCAATGCTAATACAAGCACAGTTATCATTAAACCTATGGAGAAGCACTGTTAGCTGCATGTCATGTTTTAAACCGAATTCTATCTAAGAAAATCAAAATATCTCCATACGAAATATGGAAAGGAAGAAAATAAAACATAGGGTATCTTAGAGTGTGGGGGTGTCTTGTATACTGCAAAACATCAGAACTTAAAAGAACCAAGTTATGACCAAGAGCTATCAAGTGTGTCCTTGTAGGATATGCACAATATAGTAAGGCTTATAGACTTTTAGACTTAGACACCAATGTAATCATAGAATCTAGAGATGTAGAGTTCTTTGAAAATTTTGTATTCACGGAGAAAAAGAATGTTGAGATTCAATCTCCTGATGAAACTATAATAGAAATACAAATAGAAGAGAAAACTCATAGTGAACCTCGTAGGAGTCAAAGAGCAAGAGTAGAAAAGAGTCTTGATCTTGATCAAATAGATTCTTAGCGACTCTCTTTTCATCTAGTTGGTGATAGAGAGAAAGTGATTAGAAAAATATCCATGGTTTTAACTATAAAAGATGAGCCTAAAACTTTTAATAAAGCTATGACTTCAAAAGACTCCGCTTTTTGAAAAAAATCATTAATGATGAAATAGATTCCATAATGTCTAACCAAACATGGGAATTGGTTGATCTACCTCAAGGTTCTAAACCAATAGGTTGTAAGTGGGTATTTAAGAAAAATATCACATAGATGATACAATTCAAACCTTTAAGGCAAGATTAGTTGCTAAGGGTTTCAGACAAAGAAGGAATTGATTATTTTGACACTTATTCACCAGTAGCTTAAATAACATCAATTATGATCTTATTCGCTCTACCATCCATACATCATCTTCATATCCATCACATGGACGTAAAAATAGCATTCCTGAATGATGATCTCGATGAGGAGGTTTACATAGAGCAACCAGAAGGGTTTGTTCTACCAGAAAATGAAAGAAAAGCGTGTAGACTTGTTAAGTCTTTGTATGGATTAAAGCAAGTACTAAAACAGTGGCATGATAAATTTGATTCTAAAGTTCTGTCTTATAGTTTTGAACATAATATTGCTAATAAATGCATATATTTTAAAATGTGTGATGATTATATTGTAATCATATGCTTGTATGTAGATGATATGTTAATAATCAGTACTAAAATGGAAGGTGTAACTGAAACCAAAAAGTTTCTCTCTTCAGTTTTCAAAATAACGGATCTTGGACAAGTGGATACCATATTAGGTATCAAAGTTAAAAATATAGTCGGGATTTCGCATTATGTCAGTCTCAATATATTGAGAAAATAATAAAAAAGTTTAATCACTTGAAAATTAAAGAGGCAAAGATCTCATTTGATCCAAGTATCAAGTTAACAGAAAACAGTGGAAGAGCAGTTTTACAATTAGAGTATGCTAGTGCTATAGGCAGTCTTATGTATACAATACAATGCACAAGATCGGATATAGCATACGTTGTGAGTAAACTAAGCAGGTTTACGAGTAATCGAAGTGTTGAACACTAAAAAGCAATAAGTAGAATTCTAGGTTATCTTAAAGAAACTAAAGAACTAGGGCTATTTTACTCAGAATTTTAGCAGTATTGGAAGGATATACCGATGCAAGTTGGATATCGAGTGCAGGAGACAACAAGTCCACTATAGGGTAGATATTCACTCTAGGAGGTGCAGCTGTATCTTGGAGATCCAAGAAACAAACTTGCATAATGCACTCAACTATGGAATCTGAGTTCATAATTTTAGCTACTACAGGCAAAGAGGCTGAGTAGTTAAGGGATCTTCTATTAGAAATCTCATTCTATGCGAAGCCAATACAGGTAGTTTCACTTTATTGTGATAGTGAAGTCACTCTAGCTAGAGCCTTTAGCAGTACCTATAATGGGAAGTCCAGACACATAAGTTTGAGACATTACTATATAAGGTAATTGCTTCAAGATGGAATCATTGTAATATCATATGTAAAGTCAAGTAATAACTTGGCTGATCCTTTTACTAAACCTCTAACGAGAGAGGTAGTAAGGATAACATCTAGAGGGATGGGGTTGAAACTCTTTACTTAAAGTTTCACCAGTAAAAGAAACCCAACACTAAATTAGAAAATCTCCGAATATTGGATTTAGTGGGTAATAACAATTCACTGATAAATGAAAAGTTTCAGCACTAAATAAATTAATAACCTTATATAGGATGATAGTGCTGGCCATTATAAAAGAGGGATGAGTATTAAAACTCTTAATGAAGTCCAGTCAAACAGGACAAGTGTTTTAACGGAAACACTGAAAGGATTTCACCTATTTGAACGTAGAGTAGTGCCACTTCTCAAGAGAGTTAGAGTTATCTCGAGATCGTTCATAAAACAAGATAAGTACATGGCCATTAAAAGTGCTAAGCAAAATTATGAATGAACACCTAACGCAGGAGCTATTACGTGTGTGGTATTTTCCGTTATATCATATAGGAATAACTGGTTCAATGTTGCGGCAACCAAAAATTTTAAAATTACTTTAAAATACTTACACTAAGGAAAGATTCAAATCACAAGATATCTTTCTTTATGCATAATAACTATTATTATTCTGGCAGAGTTTTTCATTATTTTAAAAAAACCAGTGGGGGATTGTTGAAAATTAATGATTTTTTCAAAATAATAAAAATGAAAAGTCAAAATTTTTAAAATTTTAGGATTTTCTCGCCAAAACGCTTTTTGAAATTTTTTGAATTAGAAGTGCGGTGTGTGCTTTGTCCCACATCAAAAATGGTTAAAAAAATTTTGTGGTTTATATGAGATGTTGTGAAGAGTATTCTTACTTGGAGCTTTTGGAGGAGATGATACACGGGTTGTACACACTGGAACACACCCATGCATGTGCGCGCGCGCTCGGGCACGGGTGTGGGCGAGGGCATGGGCAATGAGGCAGTGTTGCTGTAGTTGCGCTAGATGGCTCACTTTACACTTTGCACGTGCGCATCGTGTCACAAAGTGATCGCTCTCTCGCAACCTTCCGTGAACCGGTGTGACTTCGATGCAATGTGTTGCAAGATGTCTTAAATCTGAGTCCTTTCGTGTCCTTTCGCAACTGGGATGCGAAAGGAAAGTTGCCTAAACTATAAATAGGTATTCCTAGAGCTTTTCTAGGGTATAGGAAAGCTTTCTAAAGGGGTTCCAGGGAAATTAAAGGGTGTAGCAAGGGTGAGATTTGAGGTTGTTCGAATCGGGTAAGTCCTCTCTCTTTGTAATTTTTATTTTCATAGTGGAGATCCGTCGCTTTGTGCCGTGATTTTTTCCCGAAAGGGTTTTTCACGTTAAATCTGGGTGTTCTCTGTGTTCTCTTGTGTGCTTAGTGCTATTGGATTGCTATCCTATATCTAGATCTGTGTGATTCCGCAGCCAAAATTCCCAACATAATGGGTCTAGTGCGATGGGTCTGGTCAGAGCCTTACGGCGGTATAGATTTGAAATGAGCTTGAATTTTTATAGGTGACTGAGAATAGTCATATCTTAAATCCAAAACGTCCATCCATTTCTAACAACAGATAGCTACCTTAAAAGGTACAATGGTCCAAAAACGGACAGGCCAAGATGATCCAACGAACAAATCTTCTGATCTAACGACCAGAAATGTCTGAGATTAATGGATAACGGGCAGAAACTTTTTTTAAACATTATAGACCATTGAATATCACACAGCAGCGGTACTATACTTGATGCCTATATAAACTGGACCATTTCAGTCCGATTTCATCATCTTAATACACCATCTCTCTCATCAAATCAAATACAAGTCATATCTCCATCATAGAATACTGTGATCATCTCTACCGTCTAAGTATGTCAGAAGAGATCTACTGCGTTAAAACTGTTCAATAGTGGACCTATCGTGATTGCTACACGCTAGATCCAGAGAAGGCTTGTCTTATCCTGGAAGCAATTCGCCTGTAACCCATCAGCAGTTGATAAGGGGACGAATCACGCTTTAAAGACTGTATTTTATACGTGATTCAGCCTAGTGAAATTATTTTTTCAATTTATTTTTAATTTTCGATGTATCCAAATTCAAATTCATAACAATTTTGAGACTTTATGGGTGGCTTAAGCTGTATTCTTAAGGATTTTTCCAAACTCATTAGTCTTCTCACATAATTAAAGATAAGACACATTTTTATTTGTTACTATGGTAGGATGTCTCTAACCTCACCATGAAGATTATCATTATTAAGAATTCTTGATTGGTTTGCAGGATTAAATGGTATGAAATTATATTAAATGGGATTAATACTATTATTGCACAATGATAGCATGTCTCTAATTACCATGGTATTTAGGTCATCCAATCCCCATATTTGGGATAAATTTCTTTCTAGGGAGAAACATTTGATTAAACAAAATTCTATTTGGTTGACCATGGAATTGTAATCAACCAACCAAATTCATAATGGATATCAATCACTTGTATATATATATATATAAGTATAAGTAGAATGTCGGATATAAATGGCATATATAGATGAAAGGCATTGATAAAACACATGCATCAATATAGGCCCACGTGTAAATCCCACATGGGACCAAATGTTCTATCTCACCTAAGTCCTAAACCTTACTCCCTAAATGCTTAATTTGCACGGGACCAAATACAATATCCATGTAAGCCCACCTACCAAACAGGCAATTAATAGATGGATCACACGCGTTTGCGTTGAGTCTGGCTATCGGTTGTGCGTTGTTTCTAGTTGTGTGGTCCACCTGATGAGTGGAACGCCCTGATATTTTCTGTTCCAGATTGTCTTCATGCAGGCCCACCGTTTCCAAGGCACTGATGTCCTAGACAAGTGGCTAGCAGGAGATGGTACCGTACCACAAGTTGGGGTACCTTACCTGTATCTGAGCAGTTCTCCTTTTCAATATTGAGCAATTCCATAATCCACTCTCTTCTTTTCTTTTTTCAGTTTGTACGGGACTATGGTTTGACGATCCAGATCAATGCTATTTCAGGCCCCACTATGAATGGATCATAACCCAAAACCCCCCAAAAGACCGGAATAGTACAATCCCAACCTTTCAGTATGTGGTTTGCAAATAAACGGTGGAAAAGAAAGATACAGCAAATGGTCCGCATTCAACTGAAAAAAAGTATGTGTGTGTGTGTGTGTATATATATATATATATATATATATATATATATATATATATATATAAGGTTTCAAGATTGGTGGCTACGATCTGGGGCATGGTCTAATCCCAACAAATCAACGGTCTAGATCACGTAATCATAGACTTCACTGGTACCGTACAGACTACAAACCAAAAAGCCCAAAAGACCGCATGTGGGGCCTACCAGGTTGTGGTATAAGATCTAACCTGCAATACAGGTTCATCCCCATTTTCATGTGGGACGACCAAAAATCAAGCTGGTCCAACCAGCATGTGGGCAACCATGTGAGCCTGGAGGGAGCGGATCAGGTGTTACCCTTACTGTGGGGCCCACCTTGATGATGCATTGTATATCCACGACGTCCATCCATTTTCCAGCCCATTTTAGAACGTGGTCCAAAAAAATTAAGCAAATCCAAATCTCAGTTTGATAATGCATTAGTAAACAGTAGTGATTTAACGTCCACCGTAAACAAAAACTTAGGGATCAACTTAAGCAGATCCATAATATTTACTTGCAATCCAACCCGTTGATGATGTCAAAAAGATGTGTGTGAAAGGAAAAATACAAAGATAAGCTTTATCCAAAACTTTTCTTGCCTACAAAAAGTTTTTAATAGTCATTCACTACTTTTTCCAGTGGTGTGGTCCACCAGAGAGTTTGATCTACTTAATTCTTGGAATACGTTCTAAAATGAACTGAAAAAACGGATGGACGGCGTGGATATAAATAGATTCATATATGTGGGCCTCACAAGGCAAGGGTAACACCCACTATTTGTTACCCGGGTAACACCTAATCGACTCCCGAGTCTGGAAGTCTTCGAACGATTTCCATTTTTTCCTTAGAGAGTGGCCCACTTAATTATGGTACAGGGCTCATTTTAGGGCCGCCCAACATAATGGAAGCAGATTGCGCCATGATTTATGTATTTTATCCACACTGTCCATTCATTTTATCATATAATTTTAGGGCCTAAGCCTAAAAATGAAGCATTTAAATGTTTAACCACATTATAAGAAACAGTTGAATTGAACCTCTATTGTTGAAAAATTTTTGGAGGCCATAAAAGTTTTGAATTAAGCTTATATATGTGTTTTTCCTTCATTCATATCTGCATAATATTATTAACAAGTTTGATGACAAATAAACATTACTTTGGGGCGTATAAAGGTTTCAACAGTGAAAATCATTATCCCCACTGTTTCCAGTATGATTCAGTTGATCTTTGGATATGCTTCAATTTTAGGATCAACTCCTTAAATTAGATGAAAAAATGGATGAACTGCATGGATATAACACATACATTCAATGTGGGCTCAATTGAGTTTACTCAGTACGATAAGAGCAGAAATGAATTGGCTACCTGTGGCCGCCAATGACCAACGGATGGTGATTGATACTCCGTTGGCTCCACCATGATGTATGTGTTTCATCTATGCCATTCATCTATTTTTCTATATCATTTAAAAAAAAAATAATGATGTATGTGTTTCATCATTTTAAGGTATGAGACAAAAAATGAGGTATATCCAAATCTCAAGTGAACCATATTACAGAAACAGTGTTGAATGAACGTCAACAGTTAAAAACTTTTCGGGAGCAATAAAAGTTTTGGATCAAGCTAATCTTTGTTTTTTCCCTTCATCAATGTCTGTATGACCTAACTAACAGATTAGATGTTAAATAAATGGTACATTGGGCCTTAGAAGGATTTTAATGGTGGATATCCAATCACTATTGCTTTCTTGTGGTGTGGTCCACCTGAGATTTATATCCCTCTCATATTTGTGGATCAAGCCATAAAATGATATGTAAAAATGGATGAACAGCATGGATGAAACACATACATCATGGTGGGGTCCACAAAGCACTGACCACCAGCCACTATACTAGTGGCAGGGGGAGTAGCCAATCCGTTTCCGATACGAGCTTACTGAGTAACTCAGTACGACGATTCGATTTCCATCATAATGACCAGTCCCGTAATGCACGGGTTGGATCCGCCTGACTTTCTTACAGGCGGGCAGTCTAGATGGGCGCGGATTCGCTACTGACAGGTTAAGTAGCCAGACACGCTACTGAAGTGACGTCACCAAATTCTGTGGGTCCCACCATGATGTATGTTTTGTATCCACACCGTCCATCCATTTTGAGAGAGTATTTTAGGGTATGATCCAAAGAATAATTCAGATCCAAAGGTCGAATGTACCCCACCATAGAAAAAAGTGGAGAGAGTGACGCCCACCATGAAAAACAGATGGACAGAAGGGATGTCACACAGACATCGTGATGGGTCCCACAGGGAGTTGGATTATAGGAAAAAGGCAGGCCTCCCAGACGCATAGCAGTTAGCTATGAGGGATAAAGACATACAGCCAATCAAGAAGACGGGAATCCTGTAAAAACACAAACACCCAAGCTAGGTGGGGCCCATCGTGTTGAATATGTAAAATCAACTACGCCATCAGGTCATATCCTCGATTCTAGGTCCTGGAATAAAAGAATCATTCTTATCCATAGCTCAGGTGGACCACACCACAGGAAAAAAAATAGAGATAGGATACCAGCTGTAGTCTATGTGTGGGGCCACTATGGCATGAAACTTTCATCAAAGCCATTAATCAGCTGTAACACGTAAGGATTAAGTGAAGATACAAAAATCAGGTGGGCCATACGGCGTGAACTTAAAGATAGTCACCTGATGGAAGGAGTAGAATTACATGTACAACATGATGGGCCCACATGGTTCTGATGATGCTGACACACGTGCCACGTCGTTATTCACATGAGGCGACTTATGTGCAATGACAATGTGACAGGAATAATTGCAATTGTCTTTGGTAAGAAAGCAAAATGATTAGAACAACTGCTTAAACGATGGTGACAGGATTTGGATGTTTTTTAAAAAAATAAGGAAATAAGAAAATTCCAAACGTGGTTCATACTTGTTTCAGATCTTCCAAAATCTTGATGACCTATGATTATTGGTGGAGGAAAAAAAAAATCTCCTTCATAAGAAAATGGGCCCCATGTTATGAGAGAGAGAGGGAGAGATGGGCCCCATAAACATGAGAGAGAGAGGGAGGGAGAGAGATGTGTCCCATAAACATGAGAGAGAGAGGGAGAGATGGGCCCCATAAACATGAGAGAGAGAGAGGGAGGGAGAGAGATGGGTCCCATAAACATGAGAGAGAGAGAGAGAGAGAGGAAGGGAGATGGCCCCCATAAACATGAGAGGGAGAGAGAAGGAAAGATGGACCGATTAACATGAAAGGGAGAGAGGGGCCCATAAACATGAGAGAGAGGGGGGGAGATGGGCCCCATAAACATGAGAGAGAGGGAGGGAGAGGGATGGCCCCATAAACATGAGAGAGAGGGAGAGGGAGAGGGAGAGAGGGAGGGAGGGAGAAGGTCCCATAAACATGAGAGGGAGAGAGGGAAGGAGATGGACCCATAAACATGAGAGGGAGAGATGGGCCCCATAAACATGAGAGAGAGAGAGAGAGAGAGGGCCCCCAAGAAATGATAGAGCATCATCATATATCATGATTAACATGAGTAACATTTGTATGCATTCCCTTTTAGTGAGAGAGAGAGAAGGCCCCCAAGAAATGATAGAGCATCATCATATATCATGATTAACATGAGTAACATTTGTATGCATTCCCTTTTAGTTGGTGTCTTTTTACCTGAAGGTTGGCTGCTCAACATGTCCTTAAACAATAAGATTATTCTACAAGTTTCGTCGGACCCACCAAGATGTGTTTATGGCATCCAACCTATCTAGTAGGTTAACCCACCATTTTTTATCCATTGCTCTCTAGCTTTTTGTCTCCACATGCTTTCTTCCTCGCATTTCTTCATGTATTCTAACTTCAAAGCTCTTACCTCATTATCGAATCTAGAGTCTAACTATTCAACAAAATCTTGTTTTTAATTAGTGAAATCGAACCAAAATATTCCCTCCAGATGATGCTTTGCCATAAGCTTACAAGCGAAAGATTGCCACCACCCTTGAACTAATACCATGGGCCCTTTTCCTCTAGCCAAATTAACTCCAGTCTAAAAGGACAAGGGTGTAATGAGTCATGAGTCTAAAAAGGAGAAGGGTGTAATGAGTCTTGAGTGTCAAGAAAAAATAGACTAGTCCAACCATCATGCGGTTGACCGTGTTTTTTGGGGCATTGCATTATCGCAGACTCATGTAATTAAAGCACAGGTTGGATAGATCATACACAACACAGTGGGCCCCACTTTGAACAATAATAGACAACATCATGGAGGCATATGCGATCATTAGGTGAAATACACTATAGAAAACAATGGACAGCTATCCAGAAACCTCAAAGCTATTTTGGTTCCCATGTAATTGGATTGGCCTGATTTTTGAAGCATCTAACTTTTACAGTGGGTTAACCTTGCTGGACAATAGGTTGGATGCTATGAACCCACCTTAATAGGTCCCACACATAGCACTTAAAAAATAAGCTTATTTTACAAGGGTGGTAGAGAAACTGCCCCTTTTTGTTGCCTATGACACTTAATAGGCAAGGATTGAGAACTTGTAGACGTAGCATATATTAACTCAAACTAGTAGGGATGGCAGGTGCAATCCACATGTAGAGAGGAAAGAAAAAGATACAAGAGAAAGATTGGAGGAAAATGGTGAGGCGATGATAGGCTACAAATAGAGAGAGAGAGAGAGAGAGAGAGAGAGAGAGAGAGAGCTGTTGGAGGGATTTCAACGGTAGATGTCTCATCTAATTATTTCCTATTATTTGCCCATTTGAGTTTTAGATATGGATAAGTTTTTGTGTCCCATCCTAATATGAAATGCTACAACTAATGGACTAATTGATGTTACAATGTATTACGGTATGTCCATGTATTTTTTATTTTATTTTATTTTTTTTGTGTTAGACAAAATTCATAAAGAGTTGCGTTTTGCGTACGGTAAGCATGCCTGGCCCATGAATCAGAATGCTCAAATATGAGTTTGGTCTGTGTTTCCAACCCTATTTTACCAAAGCCATTGATCAGGTGTTTTCAATGTTCAACGAGGATGGATTGAAAACAACCTAACACCAAAACACAAGGGGCCCACCCCCAAAAGTATCCATCATAGGAGTTCCATGCCTCTAGCCTACCGCACTCAAACCTAACAATGACGTGTCAATTTTCCATTCGTTGATCCAAAAATGGGGTCCATCACTCCTCCCTGTCCCTTTTATGCATGATTTTAAGACGAGGGAACGATCTAATAGGTTCGCACGTATGTGAGTTCCCATGTGTTCGAGCTGTGGAGCCATTGTCAGACTCCCCCAGAACTAGATCATTCCATAACTCAAATGGGCCACACCACGTGAATTTACAGGCTCCATACGAGGCCTGATTTTATATTGTTCCATGTTGTGTGGCCCACCTGAGATTTGGATCAATCTGATGTTTCGGACGTATAGTGAAGATGAGGCAGCACACACCAATGCATGGTTTGGATTCGATCACACATCATAGTGGGCCTCACATCGATCACGTCTATCACCATCACATCGCGGGGCACACCTTTCAGATTGGTTGGATGACATACACACCATTTAAAATCCCCATTAGAATCTGTAGCTTCAGGCTGTCTAGAGCATGGCCCACCTGATGATTGTACTCATCTGAAATTTTAGGTGGATGCACATCATGGTGAAGCTGAACTCATGGTCAGATGTGCCCTAGCCATGAGCACCGGTCGGGTCTAAATGAAAAAATCACTCATCCAAGACTGCCCGGATCGTTACGCCTTTCGTGCGGGTCGAAACTTACCTGACAAGGAACCGCTCTACCACCGAGCTAATGAGGAGATTAGATCTCATAGAGTTCAACTCGCGTTCTCCACCCGTGCTATGACAGAGCACGGGAGAGTGGCGTTGGGTCCGGCACAGGCTAGTCAAATCCACCATCATCTGCAAATCCAAACCATCCACAAAAAAATGAACAGCCCAGATTGATCCTCATGTGAACTACTACACATCTGATTACCTCTGCCTCTCGTGAGGGCAGTGTTTTAAGGGTGTCCTAATTAATCAATTGTCAACGTCCAGAACAAATTATTTTTTACATACAAGTGGGTCCATGTTTCAGGCAATCCAGACCGTTAGTCCATCGAGTCCCACCCTAGCTAGAGCATCCAAATCTCTTCTTAATATGACAACCCCTATCTTTCAAATTTGTGGCCTCGAAATCGACAGTTAAGAAGAGATGCAGTAACTGTCTGCATTCATCTAAAGAAGAAGTCCAAACAAAAAGTCGGCAGCCAGATCCAATAAAATAGATAAATAGATATAACCGAGTGGAAAAAGAAAGGAAAAAGGAATACTCTTCAAGTATGACCTGATCCTAATATGTATAGTGGAATCAAATTGATTCCTACTTTATGCATTTGATCTCGTCTCAGTTGAGAAGGGTCATGGAAAGAACAGGTTTAAAATCACGATCGATTCCTTTTTCAAATCCCGCTGCAGCTGCACGGGCCCTTCCCGCATGCCACAGATGACCCACAAATAGGAAGAATCCTAGAACAAAAGCTTAGAATCTGCAGATTTTTGCACATCTGAATACATGGCATGGCACCATCAGATGAATAGTCTAGATTGCTTAACAATGGGACCCACTTTACTTTGTACACACTCCAAGCATCAAGAGTCAAGACACCATCCTGATGCACCACAATCCTATATTTTAGTAAAATTGTTTCGAGATGCTAATACTAGAAAGTTCCCACGGTCCATTGCTTTCCAAAGAAGAGAGAATTTTTCCTTACCTTTTGTGTGTAAAATGTGAATGTAATGCATCAAAGTAAGTGTAATTGAATTACACGTAAAAACTACATGTGGGCCATCATCGTATGTTCCCATCAAACATCCATGCTTCCCAGAGAGAGAAAAGATCCTCGATTGGCCCATGATGACTGAACACAACAAGCCTCTTGCAGCACCGATGATCTATTGGGCCATGATGACTGAACACAAAAAAGTTTCTTGCAGCACCGATGGTCCAATGGACTTGAGGTCGATCAAAGGAGGAGTGGCTTTAATATCCTGTATCTTTTGCAAATGAATGGTTGAGATTTTACGGGTCGAGTTAGAATCTACCTTGATTGATATGAACAGCTTGGGGCCAATGGGTTACAAGTTGAACACCATGACTCCCTCCAACTTTACTCTGGTATTAAAAGTTGACTTCGAAAAAAAAAAAAAAAAACAAACAAAGAACAGTGCATGTCAGTTAGAATTCGATGATTCGAATAAACCCAACTTATTGTTATCAGATAAGCAAATATATGAGTGTTTCCTCATTACCACAGTAAGTTTTTATCGCCATAACGCCTCTTTCTTCCAATGGGAACAGATGATTTTAATACGAACCATCATTTCCAATGTTCAAGTCTACAGAGAATAATGGTCACTGCAAGAAAATAAATAAATAAAAAGAAGCCATAAAGCAATGCAATTTTGTCTACATAAGCCGAAAGATGCATGATTACCACCGAGGAACAAAATAACAAACATCAGAATTAAGCTTCCTAGCACAGGTGCTGGGTGGAACGTTTTGTGACCAATCCCACTCCCTCAACATGGGTTGATGTGGCATGTGTTCAAGATCAGGACTGCTCATCACGTGGCATGTGCACCGTCTATTTGTCTGGTTGTCACAAGTTTACAGTCTAATATGGACCATCAATAACCAAACCAGCCTGATCTTGGTCCACCGAACATAAACACTGGGGCACACATGATGAACAGCACAGGTGTGGCATGCACGTCGGAGAGTAGCCTTTGCATTTCTCATATAGAAAGCTTTAAAAAGCACCAAAAATAGACAAACAACAAATTGTGAGAAGTGGGTCCCTCGTTCTGATAAAATGATTTTGAGCACACAGCATTACACTAGAATTGTGATATTGATTGATTCTCAAGATTTATAAAGGGCAGCACAATATTTTATGAATTCAACAAAAGAACTATGGCTTTGGGTTAGTTATGTTCATTACCTAAATATATTGGACAATCTTTAGGAGATGCATCTGAGAGTTCAGACAGCCCAGATACACACTGATTTTGGATTTAAAAAATTCGCAGAACTCTGAATATAGGACCATCTTGAACCACCTGCAATTAGGATTTCGTGGAAAACTTTGATACCCCAAAAAACCAAATGCCACCAACCCAAAATATTTATATTCGATTGCTTTTGGGAATAAAAAGTATCCAGTTAAGAGCATCTTATGTAAACAACACGACGACTGGAATGCCCTCGAATTCATATTTAGACAGATTTGATACTTTTACCAGTAATAGCGAAGCTAATACAACACGAGCGCAAATCTGTCTTCAAAACACATGGCATCTATAGCTTCAATGTTAAGACGCAAACTAAGGATACCATGCATATCCCTGGGCTAAGCATCACAAAAGAGAACTACCATTTCCATCAAACCTCTAAACAAAAAACTGAAGAGTGAGGTGGGAGGAGCTGTTCAAGGGGATGAAAGAGATTCAGATCGCAGTTGCAGATTCAAGAGAAGATTTACTGAGCTTCGAAAGAAGACACCAAAAACGGATGCAAGGGAGGAACAGAATACTTGCAGATAGGGAGGGTAGAAGGATCAAAGATATGAATACTTGCAGACAGGGAGGGTAGAAGGATCAAAGATATGAAAAAGGCAAAGGGGTGGAGCTCAAAGCAAGGGGGGATTACAACCAGTGGGCCTGGGAGGAGGGATGATTGGTGGTAAAGAAGAAGGGCTCAGTTAGGGATACCGGGGGAAAGAAGGGGAGAATTGATCGAATAGATAGTTCCCAATGTTGTTCGTTGAGTACTTTCTGATCGAATGGTCTGAGAAACATCAGTGGGGAGCCTTTGGAAGCTGCGGGAAGGTGATGGGCATCGTTATTCCGAAGGATAGGAAACTAAGGACTCCAAGGGGTTTGGTGTTTGTGAGAATGGCATTACAGGAGGAGCTGGATCAGGCCATTGCAGCTTATTACGGACCAAAAGCTGCTAACAACACTGCATTCATTAGGGACTTGGGGGTGTAAGGAATGGTAGAGAAACTAGGGATGGGAATAGATTTTATTTTTTCTCTGCTCTTTATCAAAGCAAGCCCTTGCCAGCTATATGCAGTTGAAAGGAAGAGCTTCAAAGAAACAGCATTGCTGAGGTGAGAAGATCATCAAGCTGTGTCATTGATTCAAGCAGAAGTGACTCCTGCAAAGGCTTCTATTCTCTCACAAGTGCTACTGGAGATGGAGCTGGAGCTGGAGATGGAAGAGCAAGTGATGGCATTGGTGTTATGTGAAGAACAGACTCTGGATATAGCAGAAGAGGAAGATATAGGTCAAGGGGAATCTGACTCAATGTTGTTGACGACAGACATCTCCCCCATTCAAGAAATCAGAGAGATTATGAGTGAAAATCACAACTCTCTGCTGCTTGGGGTGGGGTACGGCAAAGACTCAGAAGCAGATGCAATTTGTTTGGTGGGAAGAAGGGTAGGTGTATCATTTGGTAGAGGGACAGGCATTAGATGGCTCTGTTTAAATTTGTAAAGAAGCAGGGGCAGAAAAATGCTCAAAGGGATGACTTATTGTCTCCGAAAGAAATAAGGGAACTGCCAAGGTTAGAATCACCTGTCTATTACAATGCAGGGGCGTCATCTAGAAATCGGAAGAAAGAGGGGGGAAGTGCAAAATGTTTTAAATGAAGATACTAATATGGAATGTTAGGGGGTTGAGGTGTTGGCAGAAGAGGGTGGAGATTAAAGGATTTTTGCGGGCTCTATGGGGTGTTAAAGATAAAGAATGGGTGGTGTTGGATGTTGATGGTTCAGCAGGGGTAAGGTAGTGATGTGGAATTCAAGGGTTTGGAAAATGGAGGACTCTTGGTATGGCAAATTTTCTGTCTCTGTTTTGTTGAAAGTTGAAAGGCTCTTCACAGTGTGCAAGATGGGCATTTACATCCCATATATGGTCCAAATTTGGCAGCGGAAAGGTCAGCATTTTGGGAGGAGCTTGATCCAATTAGGAATAAATAGCAGGCTCCGTGGTTGTGGGGGTGACTTCAACATAATGAGATTCACTTAAGAAAGATCGAATCAGAGTCAAATAACAAGAAGCATGTGGGCTTTCTCAAGCTGGATAGACGGACATGAAATGGTAGACAAACCAAAGGGTAACATCAAGTTCACATGGAGTAATGGATAGGAAACTCCAACCATGTCAAAGCTCGACAAATTGTCGGTATCATTTCATTGGGTGGATAGGAATCCTCTCATGAGGCAAAGAGGTTTATAAAAGCCGGTGTTTGATCATTTTCCGGTGCTGTTGGAAGTGATAAGGAAGATTGGAGCCTGAAGTCTTTTAGATTCGAATTGATGTGACTGAGAATTGAAGGCTTCTTGGATTTGGTAAAGGAATGATGGAACTAATTCCAAGTCACGGGCCAAGCCAGATTCATTCTGTATATGAAAAAGAAACTACTCAAAAACAAGATTGTTGAGTGGAAAAAGGATGTGTTGGGGAATAACAAGGAGGCAACGGAATCCATTCTACACAAGATACAGGCTCTGGCCGTGAAGGAAGAAAGTGGTGCCTTAGCAGCTGAAGAGAGGGCATTAAGGCTCAAACTTTCCCAGGATTATATGAATTGGTTTATAGAAGAAGAGATAAAATGGAAGCAAAGGTCATGTGCCACGTGGTTAACTGAAGGGGATAAAAATAAAAAATAATAAAAATAAAAATAAATCCATAGTATTGCTAGTGCGCACTCAATGAATAATGGAATTCAGTGTGATAGTGGAAGGAATAAGGTTTGAGGAAAAAGAACAAGTCTGCAATACTATTACACATTTCTATGAAGATTTATTGACAGATGAAGGGTGGAAAAGCCCTAGGTTGGAACATTTGCCATTCAAACAGTTGATGCCGATGCAGGCAAAAAATCTCGAGAGGCCGATCACAAAGGAAGAGATCAAATTAGCCAATGGATTCACATGGGGGAAGACAAAAGCTCCAGGACTGGATGGTTTCCCAATAGCATTCTTCACAACTTTTTGGGAATTTGTCAAGAAGGAACTTATCAGCTTTATAGAAGAATTTTTGAAAAAGGGTTGTCTTGTCTAGTGCCAAAACTTGAAGCCTCATTCATTGCTCACATCCCAAAAATAGAGGGAGCAGAAAATCTACGTGATTTTCACCTGATTAGTTTGATCAAAGGACAACATAGAATCATTGTAAAAATACTAGCTATAAGATTTAGGGCAGTTCTAGATGAGGTAATTTTGCAAAGTCAACGAGTTTTTATCAAGGAAAGGCAAATATTGGATAGTGCACTCATCGCTCATGAGTACTTGGAAGCGAGGCACATAGAAGGGAAAAAAAAAAAAGAGGAGTTATATATAAACTGGATACTGAGAAGGCATGACCAGTGGACTAGGGATTTCTTGACTATATTTTGGGCTGATTGGGTTGTGGTTTGAAATGGAGGATGAAGAGGAGTGTCAGTTCCGCCAGATTTTTTGTCTTGGCTAATGGCTCCCTTAAAGTTTTTCTTAAGGGATTCCAGGGGTTTGAGGCAAGGGGACCAGTTACCTCCTTTCCTATTTGTGGTGGTGACAGAAGCACTAAGCAAGATGCTCAACAAAGGTTAGGAAATAGGGTTGATTAACAGTTTCACGCTGGGAAATTTGGAGCTTCTGATCTCTCACCTTCAGTTCATGGACCACACAATCCTTGTGACACAGATGTGCAAATGGTGGACAATTTGAAAAAGCTGGTGAGATGTTTTGAGGTCGTATCAAGTAGAGTTAACATATCTAAAAGCAAGGTGATTAGTGTAAGCGCTCAAACGAAGAGGCGGCGGAATTGGCAAGTATTTTTGGATGTAGGGCTGGGTCTCTTCCATCTACATATTTAGGTCTTCCCTTGTGTTGACAAGCCTACTAAACATCCATGGGATAAGGTTATTGAAAAGATAGGAAGTTGTCGAGATGGAAAAGCAGAAGCCTATCGTGAGGGAGGTTAAAATAGATCAAGGCTGCCATATCAAACTTACCAGTTTTCTTTTTATGTCCTTATTTGAAAGCCCAATATCGGTGATTAATAGATTGGAGAGGGTACGAAGGAATTTTCTATAACCAAGGGTCAGGGTAAAACAAGCGTTCCCCTTATTAAAGTGGGAAGAAGAAGTTTACAAACCATATAGGGAGGCGGACCTGGTATTAGAAGTTTGGCGCAAATGAATCAAAGCTCTATTTAGGAAAATGGCTATGGAGGTTTGGGTTGGAAGAAGACAGGTGGTGGAGGGAAGTGGTAGAAAGTATGGCCTTCAGGATAGGGGTGGGTGAAGGAATCAACATGTTGTAGGCCTTTGCCTTTTGGAAGGGGGTATCTTCATTAACGAACAAGTTTTAGGGAGATGATCCATTACTCATCGGGGGATGGGAAAAGAATTTGATTATGGAAGGGAAATTCCCTTATTGGAGACATTTCCATCATTAGCCAGAGTGGCGGAAAATCTGGACTTGAATGTACATCTATTCTTCACAAGATCTGGTGATTATGTGGTGCGGACACCCCGATGTCATAGAGACATTGGAAATTGAAATGGAGTAGGGTCTGTCTAATGGAATGGCTACATCGGCTACAACTGGTTCCTGAATAAAAAGACTCAATTCTGTGGTCATCAGATAAATCAAGTCAAATCTCGGTTTGGTCTTTTTACAGTTCAATTGGCCATGCAAGTTCAAGTGAAGAATCCGGTGCTTTATCGGTTGTTTGGTCTAGTGGGGTACCCTCAAAACTTGCTGCTTTCCCATGTTGGGCAGGAAGGAATAAGATTCTCACCATCGACAATCTTCAAAAAAGATCAATAGTAATTCCTAATTGTTGGTCTTTATGTTTGAGTGGGGCAGAATCAGTGCATCATCACTTCATTCGTTGTTCCTTTGCAAGAACAGTATGGGAAAAGTTCATATCCTTCTTCGAGTCTCCATGGGTAATGCCAAGGTCCAAGGTCCCTGGTGGGATCCTATTAGCTTGGCTTGGAGGCAGGGTTTTTTTTTTAAGTAGAGGGGATTGTTCGGAAGTTAGTAATGATGAAGATCTTCTGGGCTATTAGGGGGACTGGGGAGAGAAATGGGAGATGTTTCCAAAACAAGAGTGGCTCTATGATGGAAGTTTATAAGAGGACAAAAAATGAATATAATAGCGTAGGCTTTCTATATTAAGAAACTCAACTAGAATGTATGTTATTCTTGGGAGGGATGTAATATATTTGTAGTGCTTGAGCTTTTGTGCTCCATTAACAAATTACCATTACCTTCAAGAAGAAGAAGAAGAAATACCATCCACACCAAGGGTCTAGGATTGCATATTCCAGGGCTATTAGAGTTGACTTTGAACTCCACCTTCTGTGAAGGTGTTAGCACCTCTACCTGTATGTGTGTTCTGTAAATTCATATGATAATATACTATGAACGGACTTGATTGGTGTGGAATGAGTTATGCGGTTATCTTTTAAACTTCAACTGCTCCAACATCCAGACAGCTAAACCATTGGTGTAGAAATGTGGAGCTACAAGACAATGTAGTTCACCCACATTTTGCATCCACTAGGTTTGTGGCATAAATGTTCCAGAATCTGGACTGCCAAAATCATGGGCCCCATTCTGAACGGAACATAGCCCAAAAATAATATATGGACCCCATACTGGATGGAACATAGCCCGAAAATCATACTGAGATGATATCAAACATCTGATTCCAGCTATTGAATTTGAATATTTGACCACCGACCACTTTATGTTTAACCACCCACTTGATAGCCGATGGTCATGATTTTTCGGTTAGGCTGATAAGCTATGATCCATCCACAATGAGTATACAATTTGGATAGCCTGGATTGCTGTACGTGTAGGCCATGTGTGCGGCAGATGCGTCACCACAATTTTTAAGATGATGGTGAGCAATCACACCACTGCCCACGAATGTGTATTCTGTTGATGAGAAATCATGTGATCCTTTGGCTGTGGAAAGTGCATTATGTACATGGGTTTTTTGTTTGGACAAGTGGAGCCCATGACTCATGATCCAGACTAGATGTGGCGGTGGGTCAGGATCAGTTCAAGCTTGAGGTCGGTGGCTTGGCCATGGTCACATTCATTTACTAAATGGGCCAAAAATTGAAATCCAAGCTCAATCTACAACCCATGGCCTAAGCATGACGCTTTTTTTCTTTTCTTTTTTTTTTTGAAGATTAAGCATGCATATACTAAATAGGTCTAGAATATTAAGTTGAGCGACCCAAAATAAATTATCAGGCCCAAGCCCCACTCAAATGTACCTATTTACTTGGTGGACCTCATTTTTAGGCCCATTAGCAGTATTTAAGAGGTTTACGGATTTATAACCATTGTATAATTTGATCAGGTTACATCAGGTCAGCTAGAGCCCGCCCTGTTGACTAAATAGACATCTAAACCTAACCAAAAAGCAAGGTCGGATGAGCTGGCCTGTGGACCCGACTCAACCCATTGCCTGATCTTAATCCAGACCATCAGTCTGCTGGACCCACATTAAATGGATCACACCTAAAATCTCCCAGATTAGAAGATCCTAGCCACCAGATCTTGGAACTTTTTCCAGTTGCATGTGGACCTCATCCCTCTCTTATTAACTGCCTATTTGTAGGCCACAAATTGAAAGGTCAGCATTGTCATATCAAGAAGATTGTCAGGGCATAGTCCATCTGCGGTAGCGCACAAGAGACCAATATTTTCGATCACTAACCATAGGTCCTGCTTGTCCAAGAAACCCAAGCATGCTGTGCATATCTTCAGCTTAAGGAACCTATAATTCCTCTATTTTGATTTGCTTGCAGAAACTAACCATACTCTAATTCCTTGGCTACGATAAATTTCATAGAAGAGAAGATAAAACCTTAGGCACTAGCCGCTTGGATCTCCTAGGAGGCAGCTGTTCCCTTGCTAAATTCTTTGAACTTCTTAAATTCTTCATTGTGGATTCAGTGTGGGCATTGTCATGATTTTGACCGTCACCGCACTGTCTTTTACTCTGGAGTTCTTCTGGGAATTCTGAGTCATGAGTTCTTTTACCGGCTGTGCCCAACGGGTTGTCAAATTGCAAAAAGCTGAAGAAAAATGCAAGTTTTACATTTGGAATAGTGAATCAGAAGTAATAGTGAAATAGAACTTTTTTTGTTTTTGATTTTTGTTTTTGGAAAAGACATTACTCTGAGCTCTCTTTCTCGTTTACTAGTGCGCCCCTTCCCTGCATACATGAAACATATGAAGTTCATTTCTAGCATTCAAGTTGAAAATTGAAAGAAAAGAGCCAACAAATGTCAATAGGTATGGGACCCATGCACCAGCTGATCCCAAGCCCATGTGAAGTAGAAGCATTGATATCAGGTGGGCAGCTGTTCATAGAACTTTGCCAAGAAATCACTAGAATTCATGTTTCGACTGTAATTGGAAAAGCAAGATTGATCTCAAATAGCTAGGACAAAGCTACAATGATGATGGTGATGAAATACTTTGTCAGTTCTAATTATTGTTTAGTTAAAAAAATTGGTACATTGCCCATATCCTCTACATGGATACCACTCCCATACAAATGTATCTCATGCCCAAATGAGCACCCTATAGGATTTGAACGGTCCAGGTAGGTTTCTTGAAAAGAACAAATGTAGAAAACTGAAAGGGACTCCGTAGAAAACGGATGCATAAAAGAGAAAAGTTAAAGGGACTAAGTATTGCAACTTCAGCACCAACAACGCATCACACAATTGTATAAAGACCTGCTTAAAAGTTTGTGAATAACATATACAAATGAAAAAGAAGACTTGAATAGATACTATCATTGGATTAACTTGAATAGATACTATCATTGGATTAGGATATTTTGGACGTGTGGGTGATACTCTGTTATTTTGGTCAACAAAGTTGTTCAACAAGATTGTAAGATCGAAGAAAATGCCAGACGAATGGAGGGGAAGTATCGTGGTATCTATTTATAAAAATAAAGGAGATACAAAGCTACACTAACTATCATGGGATTGAACTTATGACCCATACCAGGATGTTTCGGGAGAGAGTCAATAAGCAAGGACTGGGGCATAAAACGAATGTATCAGAAAATCAATTTGATTTCATGCCTGGGAGGTCTATCATAGAAGTTAATTTCCTACTTAGAAAAGTGATAGAGACACATAAGGAAAGAAGGATGGATCTCTGCATGGTCTTTGTTGACTTAGAGAAAGCATAAGACAGAGATTTAATCTAGGGGGTGTTGGTAAAGGAAGAAGTTTCTAGAAGATATATTGACATGATTAAGGATATGTACGAGGAAAGGCCCAAACAAAAAGAAAAAAGCTAGATTTATGGAGGGGTGCTTTACAATCTAAAGGATTTTTAGTCGAACCAAAACAGAGTATAAGGAGTGCAATTTTAGTAATAATACCAGTGAAAATGAGGAATTAGTTAAGATTGCGGACAAAGAAGTTTCCCAAAATGGCCACTTTCGATACCTTGAGTTAATAATTCATGAGCACGGAGAGATTGAGAAGGATTTTGCCATAGAATTCTAGCTGGCTAGAAGAGATTGAGATGTGTGTCTGGAGTTCTACATGATCATCATGTAGCAGTCGAATTGAAAGGGAAATTTTATAGGATAGCTATAAGACCAACCATGCTTTATGGGACAGAATGTTGGGCAGTTTACGAACAAAATGTTCATAGGATGGGTGTAGCTAAAATGAGGATGTTGAGATGGATGAACTGCAAGACAAAGGACATAATTAGAAATGAATGCATCAGAGGGAACTTGGAGAAGCACCGATAGGTAATAAGATGAGGGAAATTTGACTAAGATGTTTTGGTCATGTGCAACAGAGACCAAGAACCGTGCTGGTTTGGAGTGAGTTGGTACAAGTTTGACAGTTCTAAAAGGGCAAGGGGAAGGCCCAAAAGGAAGTGGATAGAGGTAGTAAGAAAAGACTTGATCACCTATAGTCTACTGAAGGTACAGCCCTTGATAGTGGAATGGTTGTATAGGATTCATGTAGTTGATCCCAATTAATTGGGATATGGCTTAGATATGATGATATACATGTTAAAAAGAAAATTGATCAGATATAGAGGATGTAACATAAGTTATGATGCAACTAATTTTCCCCTCCAACATGTGCTTTTGAAAACGGTTACAATACGGCAATATTGGTCCCCACCGTCACATGATAGAGGGGTGAATCGGCTGACTAGAAAAAAGGGGTTGTATCGGTCCGTATTGACCAATACGGCTTTTTGCCAACAATATAGGGCCATACAACCATAAACGGACACTTTTATTTATTTTTCTTTTATTATCTTTTATTTCACTTTTCCTTTTGTTTCAACACTAGAGGAAGCTAGAAACTTCAGATTAGATCTAGGCCTATTTTGGGAATCAAAACTTACTTAAGACTAGATTTGAATGGGATTCAAGTATTCCACAAATCCAAACGGAATGGAACATTTTGGGGAGAAGTGAGTAAAAGGGTAAACCATCGCTTTTTTTTTAAAATCCTCTTTTCATTGTATTTCAATGCAATGGGCCATACTCAACCAAAAATGAATGATTTCTATTTGATTAGGGCATAAATGGTCGACTTTTAGTAGGTCAAGCCAACATACAATGTTCTTTTGGTGTTTTACATTTTTCCTACTTCCCAATCATTTTTCAAGATTGCTAGGGCCAAAAAAAAAAAAAAACATATTTCGTCGAAGCAGATCTGACAAGGTCTATATGCACCGCATAATATCGATTTTAGACCCGGCAGATACGCCCGCCGATACATTTATTCAAAATCTTGTTCCAACATGTCACATGTTGAATATCCAATCCACGAAAAGGCTAGCCACACCATGATAAAAACCTATTATGGAAATTAGGTTGATCCAAATTGATCAGGACATAACATCAAAATCAATGGGCATCCAACAGTAGAACTCAATGTACTGGTTTGGCCCACCCAATAATGTAGATTGTCCTAATTTCCATTTCAGGTGATAATCATGGGTTTTTTTTAAAGATAGAAGATAATCATGGTGTGACCCAACTTTTGAACAGATTGGATTTTATAAGTGCTTATATGTTTAGCACACATATGGTTGTCAAATTTCGTGAAACAAAAGTGATACAAGTCAGATCGCAAGCATGGAATCGCAACTACTCTAAATGTCTGAAGGTCAGCTCAAGATCGGCTTATCATCTTCAAAAAGACGTTACCCGATTTCAAGACAAGTTGAACTATGTATTTGCTAAACCTAGAGAGACCTTAGGTTAGGTACATTCAAAAATCTATTTCATTTTTGGGTTATTAATAGTATTTTTGCTCTGGAGTTCGGCCAGCCTAACTTCTGGTTCAACCAACCTAACTTTCTCGACTGACCTACCTTCAAGTTCGGGCTAAAAATCAAAATTTGTTGAAAATTCGGCCAGCCTAACCTGAAGTTTGACCAACCCTAGTGAAATTTCGGTCAAATTCCGACAATGCGATCTTTTGGAATTCGCGAGAATTTGGCCAGTCAAGTTTCACCTCAGGTCAGAAGAATTTGAATAAATCTTATCTCACGCAATCCGATAGCCATTGGAACGAATCCGGTGGAATCCGGCTAATGAAAGTTATTCTTAGGCTAGCCGAATTTTTAATCTTTTTGACTATAAATAGAGACCTTCTTTCATTCTAAACTACAACGAAAAATCACTTTAAACCTTCTACAAGTGAGAGAGAAGCTCAAGTCCTCGGCAAGCTAATTGTGTGGTATTTATAAATTCTTTTTAAGCTTATTTAATTCCTTTATCAAGATTATTTCAATCTTATTTTAAAGAGTAGTCTATACTCCTCTTGAGATTTAAGAGAATTGAATCACTAGCATTTGGGTGTTTCATTTCTAAAAAATCTTTAGAACCCTATATTCTTTCCATTTGAGCAAATAATGCCTCCTCTAGATACAAGAATGAAGAACTCTGCTACAAGTTTCTACTGCATCTTCGAATCTACGTTTGAAGATAAGTACTCTATTATTCTATTTCATTTAGGTTTTTCTGAGATGGCCCGTGAAAATCTCAATGGGTTGATTTGTGATAGCTCGTGAAAATCACAAAGGAGGTTTTTGTTTGTAATAGCCCGTGAAAATCACAAAAGGGGTTTTATTGTGGTGAGCCCATGAAAATCACAAAGAACTGTATTAGGTTGTTAAGGTGAACCTGTGAAAACCTTGTTATAGTGAAAGCCAAAATTACGAGCATAGTAATTTTGGGATTGGAGTAGGTGTGGTTTTTTAAAATACTGAACCACTATAACCCCTTATGCCTTGTGATGAATGCTTTATTCTTTTTTGTAGTGTATGCTATTTATTTCATTCTTGTGGTGAATGTTGTAATTATTTTATTTTTCCTTACTAGTTTGAAATATTAATTTTAAAGATATTTGTAAAATAAGGTTGTCATGCGTAATATTTTAGGTGAAGCTTGTCCTCGAATTATTTGGAATCAAGGTTTCAATACTTGGGCGATTGAGAATTATATTCTTTATATATTCCGTTTTTATTTCGACTATTTAGCATTGTCCTATTCACCCCCCCCCCCCCCCCCCAATAGTTCCTTTTGTTTTTTTTTTTTTTTTTTTTTTTTAAGGGGGAGTGTTTAGCTTGTTAGTACAAGCCCCACTGTCAGTACACAGTCCACAGTTAGCCACCCCCACCAGGGAATCGATACCAAGACCTCAGTGTTGAAACGAGAGTATCTTCACTTAGTCTACCACTTGAGGCCCTCTAGGACATCGATAGCTCGCCTTTTCAGATTTTCTACACATGTAGTGACATGTTGTGGTGAATGTTGTAATTATTTTATTTTTCCTTACTAGTTTGAAATATTAATTTTAAAGATATTTGTAAAATAAGGTTGTCATGCGTAATATTTTAGGTGAAGCTTGTCCTCGAATTATTTGGAATCAAGGTTTCAATACTTGGGCGATTGAGAATTATATTCTTTATATATTCCGTTTTTATTTCGACTATTTAGCATTGTCCTATTCACACCCCACCCCCCCCCCCCCCCCCCCCCACAATAGTTCCTTTTGTTTTTTTTTTTTTTTTTATTTTTTAAAAGGGGGAGTGTTTAGCTTGTTAGTACAAGCCCCACTGTCAGTACACAGTCCACAGTTAGCCACCCCCACCAGGGAATCGATACCAAGACCTCAGTGTTGAAACGAGAGTATCTTCACTTAGTCTACCACTTGAGGCCCTCTAGGACATCGATAGCTCGCCTTTTCAGATTTTCTACACATGTAGTGACATGTTGGCAAGGAAAAGCCTAGTTGTATCATCACTTATAAAGCCATTGTGTATGATCATTTCTCTGTTAAATGTTTCTGAATAAAGGCTGCACACTTCTACATCACCATTACAGGCTATCATCGTTACCTAATGAAGAAACAAAACTTAGTTTGATATGAACTTTGCATATATATAAAAAAGGAAGAAAGAAAACGCATACTGAAAATGCACTACACTTCCCAAATCTCAACACCCACTTCCATCATTCTTCAGTTTCTGGGCATCGTTAAAAAGTTGGAAATGCCTAAAGTAAGATATGACAGGCGGTTCAGCAAAACTACAGTTTCCCCACACCCATGATTCTGCATCTCTGGGCTCATATTCCAGTGATCTAAACCGTTGGTCTGCTGGACTCCACAGTGGACAACGGATAACCCAAAAACCTCCCCAGATTGGGTAGTCCCAAACTTTTCATCAGTGCCCTAAAAATTGGGGTGGCGGCGGCAGCAATGACAAAATGGTTAGGAACTTCCAATCTAGGAGATTTGAGGCATCCTTCATCTAAGGCCCATCAGATAAGCTGTATAAAAGACTGAACCACGGATCCAAATGCAAGGAATCCTGCAGTTTCTGCTGAGACTCAGTACCATATAATTCCTCTAAGATGAGAAAAGGATAGTACCTGTTCTTCAGGAAATGCAGATGTTGGAGCCTCAGCAATAGGACTACTGCATCTCTCGTTGTCAGGCTGATGTTCTCCAGATCGTCCCTTTCCTGATGGCATCCCCTCGAGTGGAGAATCCACTTCTGGTTGGCCACCAAATTGATGGGGTGAAGCTGACACATCATCACAGTGAGCAGTATGTCTCAATAAATGCATCTCCATGGTCCCACCTGCTGAGGATCCTTGACACACTTCACTATGTTTCTCAAGACAGCCCAAATCATAGGGGGACAAACCCTCACAAGTTTCACCAGACAATGGAAGACTGTTTTTCTCTGAAACACTACTAACCATATCCGAAATGCCCACAAATTGTGCTTCAGCATTTTTGTGATAACTGCTAGTAGATTTTGAAGTCCGCCACTCCAATGAGTTGGGGCAATGTAGTCTGTCCGCCGTTGTAGTCATTTTAACAGAAGCAGCAGCTGAATTTTGGGGTAACGCACAAGTGGGTCTCACTTGAATTTGTACATCAGAATCAGATTTACCCAAGGATGATGAAACCACCCTCTTATCCTCACCCGGATGTCCTGACACATTTATAGGATTGCTACTTGAAGGTTCATTAGCTGCATCTTGACAATGGGCCCCACAATGTGAAGTCTCTACGTCAGTTGAACTCAAGGAAGATTTCATGCAGATGGAATCAATGTTCCTCTCGACGCCTTTAGTTTGTAGGGTCATCTCTGGACACCCTGCCACTTTAGTCTTCATGCATTCACCACCATCTCCTAAACACCCAAGCTCCCTATGAAGAACGCGAGGCTTGCTACGGTGCACTTTCCGGTACATACACACTTCATCCCTCAGTCTCTTGACCCAATCAGATGGGCTTGAGCTCAAATCAACATGGAGGTTAATCCCCTCTTCTGACCTGACAAAGAACTGGAAAGAAGCAGGAGGTGCTTCCATGGAGGCCTCGCTTGAGGAAACGACACCACTCTCTACAGGATGTGCACCAACCTCTATATTCCTACATTGAATTTGGGGAATGCTACTGACCCTGTTGTTAATGGGATTCGACAAGTGGCCGTCAAAGTTTCTCGGCTCCCCATGATTCAGGGACTCGATCTTTCTACGTATAACACCACTTTCCTCGTGCCCAGAACCACATTTTGAGCACACTGTGATTGCTTCAAGATGGGACATGGGTTCTGCCTCCTTGTTTCTAGGATTGGAACTAGAACATCGGAAGCTTTCAGTAGTTCTGTTATCAGAAGGATGTGTACAGATCACATTTGCAGAGGTATCTGATAACTGCATCAAGTCATCAACATGACCAAAATGTAAGAATTAAGCAAAAGGAACTTGCCAGATAAAAGAAAATATATGAGAAATAATCAAGAAATCACAAAATGGGTTAAGCAATTCAATTCTGCCCAGACTCATTTTCCAAAGAGACGAAGGAATTCAATGAGAAGTTACGGAAAAGGGAACTATTTTGCAAAACAAGTACAACAAAGGAAACGGAAACACAAGGGAACTATTATCAAAATAATTACAAATAAGGAAATGCTTCAATTGCGAATCATGTGCTCAAACCAAACCTGTACACATGTCACATGTGAATGAAATCAGGACCATTCATAAAATGGATCCTATCATGGATGGCCCATAGCTTGAAATTTTCATTGACTAGATGACCCAAGCCATCCAGGTACTTGGGATTAGATAATTTGAATGCTTGGTAAAATCGTACACTCTGGACTGTCATGAACAATCCAACTCTTGCTCACATGTGCCACACGTATGGTTTTGGAACACACACACAGTTGTAAACAGAAATTGTTCCCTTATTTCTAATAAATTCACATTAAGAGGGTGAGTATGCTCAAGAACCGTACCTCATCCAAAGGGTGAGCTGCCCCGTGACTACTAATTTCTGTGCGGTTAACAGTTTGAGGATGCATCTTATCATCACCTCCCTTACCTTTGGAACAAGAGGATGGTCCATCACAATCAGCATCAGAAGATTCCACTCTTCTTTTACACACTGAACAGCAATAAGACGGGTTTCAAAATAAGATGTACACTCTTTTTGGTGCATGCATGAACTAGTTATCTTCCTGGGGCTGGACTAGGTAAGCATTCTCCACGTTTCTTAAATGGT
Source organism: Magnolia kwangsiensis (assembly GCA_037074715.1). Lineage (NCBI taxonomy): Eukaryota > Viridiplantae > Streptophyta > Magnoliopsida > Magnoliales > Magnoliaceae > Magnolia > Magnolia kwangsiensis. The sequence goes on from CM073573.1 coordinate 146,501,818, forward strand.
GGATCTTCATCCACAATGGATGTGGCATACATGCACATCAATCCTACCATCCATTTTGTGGAACATATTGTGAGCAGCGCCCAAACATCACACTGATATTAACCATTACAGACTGGCTGTTGAATTTGGATTTCTGACCATTTTCTAACTGTTCATTGATGGCCAGCAGCAGGTTGGCTAGAATCACCTGATCAGTGTGGTTTTTGACTTACTCTTCATCAGATGCAGATGCAGCAGTGTCGTTGACATAAACGCACGGCACATATATGATGGATCAGTCGCCACATTTAAAAATTGGTGGAAAATACACAGTAATCTGGACTATAGTTGCACGAAACATGAAGGAAATCACAAAGCAATTCAGGTACGGGAGCAGGGAAGCATCTGTTTCAAAATGTTTTCAAGTATACACAGGTAGGAAGGAGCTGGAGGCACAATTCGAAGCAGCAGAGGAGTCTTGAGAAGGGTCATGCAACTAAGATCTGGAGTGTCTTACTAAATGGTTCTCAATAATATGCAGATGATCTGTACCTCTGTTGGGTTCTTCCAAAGATTTCAATGGTACTCCAAGTTTCAAATCTGACACAGGTAATGCAGAAGGCAAGACCTCTTCACGGGATCTCTCCTCCTGTGTGGGTGCTGGACCAGCATCTTGACCCTGTGCAGTTAGAGAAAGTCAGAAATGGGTATAACAGATGAGATCATCCAACAAACCAAAGAATGTCATTACCTCTCAATGACCATTGAGGTTATATGAATGTGACTATGAAAATCAGGTCCTGATGCAACTGGATGTGAACGATACCCTGATGTGCCCAGTCCATCCAAGTGGGGTCCATGGTTTGGTGATCCAGAACACAACTAATAAGCCCCACCATTTAATCGGCAGCACACAAATAAATGGTTAAAAAAAATAAAATACAGCAATTGCCCAGCAATTTTTATTTTTTATTTTTTTTTAAAAAAAAAGAAAAAGAAATAAAAGAAGCCAAGACTAACAGTCCATAGTGGGGCTTTACATATCAACTGTCACATCTTGTATTGGTTGGGCAGATAGGGATAGGGTAACATTCACATCCAGATGTATCAGGGCCCAATAATTCCTCTGCATACAGATGCATGCATGTTTCAAGCCATCAGACCAATATATTGCAAATATGAAATGGCAACTGGGGTACAGAAATTACCTTGAAAAAGGAGATTAGCAACTCAGCCAATTGAGAATTTGTTTTATTTGCAGAAAGACCATGTTTCTTGCATAACCATTGAAGTTCTCTGCGTGGGAGGTTGAGGTAATGATCTTCATCCTGATTCACCATCAGCTTGAATCCAAAGAATTAAAAGCTAGGCCTGAAACAGTTTCATTCAGTGTAAATCCCAATCCACTTTGAGGAACATTATTTGGTGATTCACCACTATAGATTCTGTTGCAGTGTTAAAGTCACTTGATATACAATGATATGTCATCCTCTAAGGGATAGGGTTTTTAGATCAACTGGTTGTTTGACATGGTATCAGAGCAGAAGGTTAAGTGTTCAAATCCTGGAAGTAATAAATATGCCACCAGAATATACTCCCACAGGGGACTGTTTATGGTGTGAGTTGTAAGTGTACCTCCACCTAAGTATGAGTTGTGTCCCTCCACCCTTGCCCAATATGTTCCCGTGCGACGTTCCCCCTCGCACGTGTGGGGGAGTGTTGCAGTGTTAAAATCATTTGATATACATTGATACGTCATCCTCTAAGGGCTCAAGCTTTTAGATCAATTGGTTGTTTGACAGATTCTAAAGTACACAAAATCCTAAATTTCGTAGACCACTCATTAACGTCTATTTGGAAAGTGAACTAATCATTAACTTTTTGGCATGGAAATACTTTATAATGTCACTGGTTTTATTGAACTTTAAACATACTCGGCCTGAGTGTGTGAGCAGGCATGTACATTGGCAAGTTATGAAGTACTCTGATTGAACTTTGAAGTTTGAACATGCTCAGGATGTGCAAATGTGTGTGCGTGAGGTCTAAGGAGCAACTAGTTGGATAAGTAACTGTCCAAACAGTATAAAGGTGTCTACGTGTATACAGCATCCACCTGTCCAAACTCCAAAGCTTGGCCCCGGCATGAAGAACACCTCATGAGAAAGTCGGTCTCATTCACTCATCATGTGGGCAGCAGTGTAGAAAACTATGGATACCTGCTGATTTGATCCACAGTATACATGTTGCCCTCCTGATGAGTGGATTGGCCTAATTTATGCAGTAGGTGATATTCATGGTGGGGACAACCTTTTGGATGGATTGGATATGTATGACATGTTAGCAATTATGTGCTAAACTTAGTGATCCAACTAGTTGCATTTGAGGCACTGTTTGGACAGGATCATCCTACTAGGGCAGGTTTATGCAAACCATCCATGTCACTTAATTGTTGAGACAAGTTTGGAGAATCGGACCATTTTTGGAGCAGAAATGACCAGGCTGTTTATGTATCTTTTTGCTATAAAACTGTCTAGGCCAAGCGAGTCAACCATTGGACTGCCCAACCTTGGCAGGTTTAATCAAACTGTCTAGGCTGTTTAATTTCTTAAGTTTTCTTTGCCTCCAAACAAAAAAAAAAAAAAAGAAGCAAAAGGAAAAGGAAAAAAAAAAGACAATCATAAATGCAGAAGAGGTCACTTAATTGCTTGAGTTACGTCTTCTTTTACCCGAGAAAGAAAAATTATTCCGAAGGCATTCCCCAGTGGATATCTAGCACCTACCTCAGCGGGTATTCAGCATCTACTCCAACCTCTTGGCCGACATCCAGCAGGGTATATATCCTCTACAGTATTTGGTAACTTGTTTTTCTTTTTCTTATTTTAAGGTAATGAAATTTTATTAAATGAAAGCTCCATAAGAATCTGAGGCAAGAAAAACATCAACAAACCAAACAAGGAAAACAAATTACAATCATCGAGGGCCTTTGAACATGAGGCCAATCCCACTATATCTAACTTAGCCCTCCTGGACCCCTCCCACACCAATCTACTCTGATTCTGAAAACACAAATTGCTCCTTTCTCCCTAGATAGCTAGGGGTGTACACGAACCAAGTTAGCTCGGTTAGCTCGCTCGATTTGAAGCTGAGTTCGAGCCGAGTCAAGCTGATTTTTTTAGCTCGAAAAAATTTCAAACCGAGTTTGAGCTTGCCCGAGCTCGACTCGACTTAGATCAAACCCCCACTCGAATCGAACTCAGATCGAACTAGTTCGGTGACTCGGTCACTTTGATATTAATGTTGCTCACCAAGTATTTGATGAAATGACTCAACGAAGTGTCGGCTAGTGGCAAGGAAGGCATGTGTATGAAACAAATACCATTTTTCCTTAATTTTGATGTTGCATATAAGGTGTTTGATGAAATACTTGTAAACAGCTACTGTTGTTTTACATATATTGAGAAATAGAAAGTACACTGCATGTGTTTGTGAAAATGCCACAGAGGCTCGATTTTGGCTCGAACTGCCCGAGCTGCTGACTAAACCGAGCCGAGCCGAGTTCGAGATGGGGTAAGCTAGTGGTCGAGCTGAGTCGAGCTAAGGCCAGCTCGACTCGATGTACACCCCTATAGATAGCACATAAGACTGCCATTAAGACAAGCCACCACACAAACCTTGCCAATAGCAACACTTCAATTGACCTCGGCACCACACAAGGAACTCTAAGAACATCAAGGAGGCATTCCTATATCCTTTGAGCAAAAGGATAGTAAATGAACACGTGATTAACAAATTTCGCATCTTTCATGCACATTTGCAAAAATGTTCGCGAGCACCATCATCGATCCTTTTGAAGATTTGTCTGTTGCGAAGACATAGAACTGCTATCTTAGGAGGCGAGCCATAGAACCAAACATTGAAGTTGCGACCACATCTCTCTCCTACCAAAGATTTCCAAAGCAACTTGTGGAAAGAGCAGACAGAGAATCAACCCAACTTGTTCTTGTTCCATGATGGCCCAAAAAAAAAAAAAAAACCGCACGTACGCAAGGAGGGTCCCACCATCGAACTAGATCGATGACGACGTCCAGGGAGGGCTTCTTAGTTAGAGGGCTACGTTTTGGTTCGTTGGAGTGGACCCGATAGTCATGTGAATCCCACCATGGGTTCTCATAATCATGGCCACTATTCTAATTAATCTAGTACCTTGGATTTTGCTTATTATTGTTATTAGGAATATCATCGACAATTTAGATTGCTTTGATTAGTTGTTATTTTCTATTACTTCGTCGCCAAGTAATAAGTTGCGCGCATGACTTGAGTTTTGGGGCATAGGATTTTATTATAAATAGGCACCCCTTGTAGTCTTTTTCATTCAATGAAGATTAATAAAATTGCTGCGTTTTTCTACTCCTCTGAGTTCTTGAGTTGTGGAAATCCAATTGGGTGAGAAACCCTCCACTCATCGAAGGGCTAACTACCGTGGTGCGAAGCCACATCTATCCCAATTCGCCCCCATCCTCTACCATCTTTACTTCTCATCTCCTACAACCATCCATGCTTCAAATTTGTCCTTTATTCCAACAGTTTTCCTCTTTACAGCAGAATTCCAGATTTTTGCCCTGCAGGAAGGCTGAAACTTCGGCGGAGCACCATGCACAACCCACAGTACCTTGGGTTTTGCTTATTATTGTTATTAGGAATATCATCGACAATTTAGATTGCTTTGATTAGTTGTTATTTTCGATTACTTCGTCGTCAAGTAATAAGTTATGCGCATGGCTTGAGTTTTGAGGCATAGGATTTTATTATAAATAGGCACCCCTTGTAGTCTTTTTCATTCAATGAAGATTAATAAAATTGCTGCGTTTTTCTACTCCTCTGAGTTCTTGAGTTGTGGAAATCCAATTGGGTAAGAAGCCCTCCATTCATCGAAGGGCTAACTACCGTGGTGCGAAGTCACATCTATCCCAATTCGCCCCCATCATCTACCATCTTTACTTCTCATCTCCTACAACCATCCATGCTTCAAATTTGTCCTTTATTCTAACAGTTTTCCTCTTTACAGCAGAATTCTAGATTTTGGCCCTGCAGGAAGGCTGAAACTTCGGCGGAGCACCATGCACAACCCGTAGTACCTTGGGTTTTGCTTATTATTGTTATTAGGAATATCATCGACAATTTAGATTGCTTTGATTAGTTGTTATTTTCCATCACTTCGTCGCCAAGTAATAAGTTACGCGCATGGCTTGAGTTTTGGGGCATAGAATTTTATTATAAATAGGCACCCCCTGTAGTCTTTTTCATTCAATGAAGATTAATAAAATTGTTGGGTTTTTCTACTCCTCTGAGTTCTTGAGTTGTGAAAATCCAATTGGGTGCGAAGCCCTCCATTCATCGAAGGGCTAACTACCGTGGTGCGAAGCCACATCTATCCCAATTCGCCCCCATCCTCTACCATCTTTACTTCTCATCTCTTACAACCATCCATGCTTCGAATTTGTCCTTTATTCCAACAGTTTTCCTCTTTACAGCAGAATTCTAGATTTTGTCCCTGCAGGAAGGCTGAAACTTCGGCGGAGCACCATGCACAACCCGTAGTACCTTGGGTTTTGCTTATTATTGTTATTAGGAATATCATCGACAATTTAGATTGCTTTGATTAGTTGTTATTTTCTATTACTTCGTCGCCAAGTAATAAGTTGCGCGCATGACGTGAGTTTTGGGGCATAGGATTTTATTATAAATAGGCACCCCTTGTAGTCTTTTTCATTCAATGAAGATTAATAAAATTGCTGCGTTTTTCTACTCCTCTGAGTTCTTGAGTTGTGGAAATCCAATTGGGTGCGAAGCCCTCCATTCATCGAAGGGCTAACTACCGTGGTGCGAAGCCACATCTATCCCAATTTGCCCCCATCCTCTACCATCTTTACTTCTCATCTCCTACAACCATCCATGCTTCAAATTTGTCCTTTATTCCAACAGTTTTCCTCTTTACAGCAGAATTCCAGATTTTGGCCCTACAGGAAGGCTGAAACTTCGGCGGAGCACCATGCACAACCCGTAGTTTGGATCAACCTGAAACTTGGGGGTTTTAGAGCCCACCCCTGGCCGACTAGACTCAAGGAGTCGGTTTCCAGGTGTGGGACCCTCTCGCACGTGCGGCCAGGCCCCTACGCATGTGCGTCAGGCCTGGCCCACTACCCGCACACGGGGACTATTGTCCGGTTCAGGTTTTCTTCTTATTTCCCCCCTCTCATACTTGTTTTTCATAACCCTAACCCTAGATTGCGTTATCTTTAATTTGTTTGCCCATTTTTCTACCCTAGAGTTCCCTGAATTGAAATTGGTGAATCCTTTGGATTAGAGACTGATTGTTATGCAAGTGTGGATGATTATTACTTACCTTTAAGTATCGTTTGGTTCATAATTTTTACTGATCCAGCCCTAGCCTGTGTAGGCCTGTACCCGTGCAAATTTCCCTTGTTTGAATGTTTGAACTTTTATGTGGGATGTGGAATTATTATGTGATTGTTTCTGAATTAGTATGATATAAAGCCTAAGATCTTGTACATCATATTTAATTTTCATGTCCTGCATTATTCCACACCATCACATCCCTTACACTTAGAGATAGTTAGCAACAATGAAGACACTCCAAAACCTTATTGGAATTCATCCGCTTCCTCATCCCACAAATTCCTACAACCAATGTTTTCAGTATTAGTGTCGACGGATGTATCGCACCCTTGGGATACGAAAACAATTTGGGGATTGCATGGAAAATATCATATGTATCATGTAATGTATTGTTATTTTTGGAAGACATAGGGAAATTGGTCAAAATTTTCAATGGAACTTCAGGGGGATGTTAAACAAAACACCATTGTACACTTAGAAAACAAAAGAAAACAAAAAACGAGTGTTCATAATAAGTGTCTTTTCTATAAGGTCCTAAACAATGTGCCATTTGCCAGAAGTGATGTAACAATAATCAAAATCAGTTTATATCATTTATAAATCTAAATAAAAACATAAACAATACATTCAAAAAGTCAAAAAAGAAATAGAAATATAACTATGATATTTTTTTAATTAAAAAAAATATTTTTTGTCAAAAAATACTAAAACCTCTCTCGATCTATAGATCAGCTTCCAACAAGTCTAATGCATACTCTAATTGCAATTTAAATGGTCAAAATGAGAAAAAATTGGATTTCCCCCAAATTCACAAACTATTGTATAATTGCTACTAGGATCAGCAAACACTCATAAACACTGACAAAGTAAGGTTAAATGACCATTGATCAATCTACAAATTTCTAGAAAAAAAATTATTTTTTTATATATTTTTAATTAAAAACATTTTTTACCAAAAAACTCCATCAATTGGTAGGTCAGCCTCTAAAATGGTCCGATGTGATGCTTTCATGCTCTAATTGCAATTTAAAGAATGAAATTAGGAAAAATTTATATTTTACCCAATGTCACAAAATTAGAGGTTGAAATCCATGATTTAGCATGTAAAACAAGCAAAATCATGAATTTTCGTCTTAGTTCTAGTGATTCCAGGTGATTTACAAAAAAAAAAAAAAAAAGATCAAAATCAAAAAATTTCTCACCGTATGAAAATTGGACCCACCCGTTGTCTAATCTCAATTTCCACACAAAAATCAAGTCGTTTCTCCAAAAATGGAAGAGAGTTTGTCAGAATTACCTCAAAAATGAATTACAAGCAAAAGATTTAAGGAAAAATGGAATTTTTTAGGTTTTAGATTTTTTTTAGAAAAATTGAAAAGACATTGCCAGTTAGGAAAACATCGACGATACTATCGAATGTATCGTCAATGCCAAGTAGTATATAACAGGCTATATTTTGAAAATATCGTTTTGTATCGACATATCGCCAATATAACGCTTTATTTAATGACATTTCGTATGATATCAAAAAGTCCATAGACTTTCAACTTGTTTTGTATTAACAAGCCTTGATACTGATAGCATCGGCACAATTACTATTACAAACATTGCTTATGGCAAGAAGACCAAACATGATGCGGAACAATTAACCATTTGCTCTAAAAGCTCGAACTGATAGAGCATGGTAAATCAATCCCTTTATCTCATAACCAAGGCCACACATCCCATGGGTTGGGTCCTCGGCCGAACCCCCCTCGTGGGCCCCAAATCACATGGGTTCCGCCTCACACGAGCCACCTGCCTCGAGTGTGCCCCTGCATCCCACAAGCCAACCCACTCGAGCCTGGTGTGAAAATGCACCTGCATTAAAACAACTACATCACCACTTGCAAAGAAGCATTGAGCAATAGGGATATTCCTTTTTAGAAAAACTCGAGCTAACCTTGGGACTTCAATCTGGAGCGATCTCTCTCCAACCCACACATCCTCCCTGAAATGGATCCTTTTACCATCCCCAAGAGAAAAGCTAACCACCTTAAACTCAACTGCAAATCTATTAACCTCCTTCCACAAACCCGATGCCCTACATAATGAAGATTCTTTTACTCGCCATCCCCCGTCCTCAATCCCATACTTGTTTGCAATTACCTCCCTCTGCAACCCCTTCTTCCGTTCCAAAACTCCATAACCATTTGCTCGAGACTACATTTGGTCAGGTTTTATGGCATCTACTCTAACCTCCATGCCAACATCTCATAGGATTTTCTACTTCTTCACCACTTGTTGAAGGGGGTTTTTTTTTTAACAAGTTAACGAAGCATTTACAAGAAGAGGTCTCATGGTGTATGTTGTTTAGAGATGATATAGTTTTGGTTGACGGGGCGAGGGAGAGGGTAAACATAAAGCCAGAACTATGGAGGGACCCCCTTAGAATCTAAAGGTTTTAAAAGCACGTGATCTAAAAAGTGTATATTGAATGCAATTTTAGCAACATTGGGACTAAAAACAAGGAATTAGTTAAGATTGGCAACTAAGAAGTATAAAAAATAACCATTTTCAATATCTTAGGTCGATGATTCATGAGAACAGAGAGATTGAGAAGAATGTTGCTCATCAAGGTGTTCGGTATCGGTATCAGTGGGCGTAATGGTGCCCACCGTTACCGATACGGATACGCCCCGTATCGACCGATATAGGGGCATAACAGCCGATACGGGGTGTGTAACGGTGCAATTTAAAAAAAAAAAAAAAAAAATTGTCAAAAAATTATAGAAAATATCCATTAAATCCAGAATATTCTAAATATTTCAAATATGCATTCAGTTATAATTTGGAACATGTTTATGGCGGTGTAACGGTCCACACTTTGGTGAGAATGCTATAACGGGTTGTCTGGTGGATTTATGAACCTAACAACCTGGAATTAATTGCAAACCTTTTATATTTAGTTGTCTAACTATATAATATCTACATAAATTTACTATAATGAATGTAATACCAAAACATCTTATATTTTCAAGTTTTCCTTTTATTTATAGTGCTAGCGCATTGCATACTTCATGACTCACGTGCATTTTATTTCAATATATAGAGTTTAGGGACTTCTGCATCCTATTATGTGATTCATATACATAATAATTTGATATCATTTTCCTCCATAAATCTTATAAAAAATTAAAATTAAATTGAGGTAAATTGTGTTGTCGATTTGGGGCTGGTTTGGGGACCATTTGATGCCCCAAACTAGCCTCAAATTAATGCAATCTATTGGCACTTATTCCACTAATGGATTGGTGGACATTTATTGGGCAGTGAAAAATGAAAAATATCAAATGGTCCTATTTCAAAAAACAAGTGTATGCAAACTAATGGTAAAAATTGTAGGAGTTATTTAATTTTGGGATTGTGACTTAGCAACATTAGTCCCAAAATTAAATTGGTTAATTTTGAGTTAATATATAAGTCATGTATAAATTTTTTGGGCCTGTACTGGGGTCCACTCAATTATGTATTATATATACATGTCATCCATTCGTTTTCGCAAATCATTTAAGGGCATTAGAAAAAAAAATAAGGTAAATCCAAATCTCAGGTGGAGCACTAGTGGGCCAGGCAGGCCACCTCGATGTATTTGTATATCAATGTCATCAATATGTTTTGCCAATTCATTTTAAGGCATGGTCCAAAAATTCAGGTAAATCTAAATCTTCGGTGGACCACTAGTATCCCTTTAAAAGTGGGGCCCACCTCAATGCATTTGTTGTATATCCATGTGGTTCATCCTTTTTGCCAACTTATTTTTGGGCATGGTCCAAAAAATAAGGCTGATCCTAACTTAGGTGAACCACAAAATAAGGATTTAATTCCCACCATTAAAATTTTCTTAAGACTTTTTTTTTTTGGATCAAGCTATTATTTGTGTTCTCCCTTCATCAAGGTCAAAGTCTATGTGAGCTTATGAACAGGTTCGATGGAAAATAAACATTATAGTGGACCGCATGGATATACTACACATAAATCAAGGTGGGGCCCACTTAACAAAACAGTGCAAATGCACTGTGCAACATGCACCGTATCTCCGCCGAACATTTTAAAAATGAAATTTGAAGTGCGTGGCTGTGAAGTCCATTCGTTTTTCAAGAACGAAATGAAAAGAAGAGAGAGAGAGTGAGAGAGGGAAACCAGAAAAAAAAAGGGGGGGGGGAAGGAGAGAGAGAAGAAGAAGAAGGGCTGCAGGCCCATAGCCGCAGCCGCAGCAGCCCGAGAAGAAGAAGAGGAAGAAGGAGAAGGAGAAGGAGAAGGAGAAGAAGAAAAGAAAGAAAGAAAAATGTAAGTTTTTTCTTCTTCTTTTTTTCAATTTTTCCTATTTTCTTTAGGCCCGCAACAGTTGTTACGGTACTTTAACGGCCGTTATGGACTGTAACGGCCATTTAAGGCCCCGTAACGGCCCTTAATGGGCACAAAAAAGTGGGGGTGGCTGTTACAACCCCATAACGTGTAACGGTCACAGTCGTTACTGTTACGTATCGGCCATTACGGCCGAAACGTAACTGTTTTTGAACACCTTGTGGCTCATAGAATCAGAACTAACTAGATGAAGTAAACGTGTGCCTCTAGAGTATATTATGTGATCATTGCATACCAATCAAATTGAAGGGAAATTTTGATAGGATAGCTATGAGACCAACCATAATTTATGGGACAAAATGTTGGGTAGTCAAGGAACAACATGTTTATAAGATGAGCATAGTTAAAATGAGGATGTCGAGATGGATCAGTAGTGAGATGAGGAAAGATAGAATTAGAAAGGGATGCATTTGAGGGAACTTAGAAGTAGCACCAATAGGTAATAAGATGAGGAAAAGTAGACTAAGATGGATTGGTCATGTGCAATGAAAACTAAAAATGGCATCAATTAGGAGTGAGTTGGTCCAAATTGAAGGCTCTAGAGGAGGAGAAGGCCCGAAAGGATGTGGGTGAATGTAGTAAGAAAAGACTTGATGACTTGTGGTTTAATTGGGGATATGATCCTTGACATGAATGGAAGAATGGGATATTTGTAGCAACTCCAATTAGTTGGCATAAGGCTTACATTTTGATAATGACGACGATGATTAGAAGGCTTCCTTATTTGTTATTTATAGTTAATTATGACATCACGTGGACTTTTGGTTCAGGCCAATTGGACTAGTTTGGATCATGGGTGCAATGGCATAGTGCCTAAAGTTTTTTTTTTTTTTTAAGTAATGCCTAAAGCTACTAAATGATGCATGAAACAATCCAATCATCAATGTAAGTGTGAAGTGGCAACAGATTCAGGTGAGGGAGCAAGGAAGCAAGTCTTCCAAAATATTTCAAGTATAAGCAGGTATGATACGAGAGTAGGAGCTCACCTTCAAAGTGCAATTCAAGTGTTGGTACCTGGTTAGAAGGATTGTGGTTGGTCCATTTTTCCATGCCACTATTAGCAAGGCGTGATGCCTAAGTAGTTGATAGAAGGCTATAATGATGATGATGAATAATCAAAATACATATGTGACCATGTGTGCACATATTGATATACCATGTATGATTCAAAATTAAGACAACAAAATGGCACTTGTATACAACAGTGCTTGCAATATCAATAGTAAATTTGTTGATACTATAGATATTAAGGCCGATCGATATGAAACAACTTGGAAGTCATTGATTTATGGGTATCGAATGAAATATCGTCAAAGGTCGCATTGTATCGACAATATGTCGATACAATGCAATAATCTCAAAATATTGCTTATTATATACTACTTGATATCGACGATACATTCAATAATATCTTCGATACTTTCCTAACTAACACCCCCTTCCTTTTTCTAAAAAAAAATCCCCTAAAAAACCTAAAAATCTTATTTTTCTTCAAATCTTTTGCTTGTAATTCATTCTTGAGGTAATTATGACCAACGCTCTTCCATTTTTTAGGGAAACAACTGGATTTTGGTGCAAAAATCAATATTGAACAGTGGATAAGCCTAATTTTTCAAATGGTGAGAAATTTTTTTATTTTAATCCATTTTTTCTATAAATCACTTAGAAACACTAGAACTAATATGGATATTCATGATTTTGCATGTTTTGCATGCTTAATCATGAATTTTAGCCTACGATTTGGGGATTTAAGGAAAATGAAAAATTAGAAAAAATCCAAATTTTCCCACAGTTCACCCTTTTAAATTGCAATTAGAGTATGAAAAAATCACATTGCACATGTTGAAGGCTAATTTACAAATTGACGAAGGTTTTTGAATTTTTTGAAATAAAAAAATGTATTCAAAAAATCCATATTGATCAATGGTTTAGCCTAAATTTATAAGTGTCTACGAGTGTTAGCTAATCTTAATATCAGCTACACTCTAATTTGCGAATTTGGGAAAACTGAAAAAATTCACAATTTCTCCTATTTCACCCATTTAAATTACAATTAGAGTATGGGAAAATCACATTAGACATTTTGGAGACCAATCTACATATTCACAGAGGTTTTTGGGTTTTTTGAAAAAAAAAATATTTTTTAAGATTAAAATATCAAAAAATAATCAATTTTAAAAAATCCAGATTGATCAACGGATATTTAGCCTTAATATTTATGTATTTAGTGTATTGAATGCACTAAGATCCTATTATTTAGTACATTAGTTTATGTATTCACACATTGCATAGTTTAGGACCTTCCACAAAGGAAACTTATCATGTGCACCTGTTTTTTTTTGTGATATTTTCATTTCTAAGTGGGTAATGATGTCTTTTTAGACATCCCTGGAAGTTTCATTGAAAAATTCAACCACTTTCCCAATATTTTCCAAAAACAGCAATACATTTGATATTTTCCATGCAATACCTGATATGTTTCCACATCCCAACAATGCAATACATCTGTTGATATCAATACTGAAAACATTGGTCTACAAGCAATCTATGGTTGCTAGATGCAGACATTCACAAATGTGCCAATGTGGCACTTGCGTGGGATATTCCAACTATTCATCAGGTGGGCCCGCTTTTAATGTACCCTAGCCTAAAAAAATCCAACCAGTCCGCTCAAGAGGTAGGCATACATGTATAATGAATGTGAACTGTTAGTTATATCTTCTAGTTGTACTTTTTTCTACAAACTTGAACCGCCTATGAGTATATTGACCTGATTTTTTACCTGCATGGGTGTTGGGTTGGGCTGGGGGTGGTCACTTGTTGAACGACTTGGATCTCATATATGCATGCCATTTTGGCACATAGGCGCCTGCATTTGGCAATGGCAGATGCATTTCTGCAAGTCACAATTTCGAGTTCAAACAAACAACATGCTAGAATGACAGAAATTTTTGCACCATCATTAGTGATTCCCATGCCAATAAGTTTTGAGGGACAAAAAATGAGGTATCCAAACTCTTACGATGAGAGAGAGAGAGAGAAAGGGAAGAAAAGAGCCAATTGATGCTTGAATTGCATTTGCTCCATTCAGCAAAATTTAGTAAGGTTTGTTACCACCTTATGAAATAACTACGCCTCTTTACCATAGATTTGCAAATAACAAACCTAGCCATCTGGATGTTGGATGCCTATGCCTTGGAAGGTCAATTGTTCTTGCTTATTGGAGCTGGCCATTAGCAAACACCTTGTGACGAATGGAATGAAATAGTGACCTATTTTTATCAACTGTGTGGAACCTTGGACATATATGCTTAGTGGGTTACTGTAGATTCCTTTATGGAGTATCTAGTAGGCCCTTGAAGAATGAATGAAGTGGACACTACAGCCATGATGGCTGAGAGTTGTGCCGCAGTTGTTGAGTATCCTATACTCCATAAACACTCCATCATAATTGGCTACCCAGAATTGGTTCCCAGTTATCCTGAGTGAAGTGAACCGATGACGAGTTAGGATGGCTTCGTCTCCATCATCAAGCATCTAGCTGCTTATACCCTTTACCAAACGGGAATGCAAATCTCATCTACATTAGTACATTTACTGTATTGCATCATATCACCTACCAAGAGGCCGATCATGTTTCGCACGGTTGATTTGATCGTGCACCAGCTTGGACTTACCCTTAAAACCTGAGGTTATGAAGGGGCTTCGTGGTCTTAGTGTAATGGCTTTAACAAACCTATTGATGCCCAGCACACAGGTGTGATTGGGCACATGCATTAATTCGGTTGAAGCCCAATATACTCCCATATGGGATCCACTAGCACCCGGAACTTTGTTTGTGGCTAGATCTTGGCTATTAGATGGTCCATCAAGCTATACATATTCAGTCAGCATTTCCAATCGTTCCCGAAAAGTTTTAAAATTGATTTCAACAAACTTTTGATTCATCGTTAAAAATTAAAATGCTTTGATCAAGCTTGATGGAAATTAAATGGTGGGACCATTTTTGTGGTCCACCTTTTGTGCTAGTATGGGACCTTGGGCAAAGAGTAGATGCACTGATGGTGGAAGGATTTGGTTCATTAATCATTACAGTGCATAAGATATGTACGAATATGGACTCTTGATGTTGTAGGACACCATACTCCATAGGGGTTGGGAACACCACATTGTTTCCATATTGTACTCATACTAGGAAACTCTTGTCTCCTTGCGAGATCCTATCCAAGGAGGATGAACCCAAGAGCCATACGTCCCCTCCTCCCTTGGATGTCCAAACAAATAGAGAAGGGGGAGGGGGGGGGGAAGAGAGACCCCCTCCCTTCCCTCTACATCATCATCAGTGTAGTCTACCTTGTGGACAATTTTCAGTCTCCTATTCTAAAACAACCCTATAGTGTAGTCAGAAGAAGACTCTTGACTCCGCACTTGTCCCTTCATTGGAGATAGATCAAGGAGAGACCTTCGTCGAAGAAGGAACAACATCAAATCATCACTCTTATTGACAAGTGAAGGCATGACCTCAACCATTTGTTTTAGATCTTTTTAGAAACTAATTATATATACAGGGGAACAAGATTTGAGGGTTAAAATTTTGATTTTTAAAAGTTGATGCTTTTTCCTTTAAAAAATCTATCACCAAAGGATTAAAAGATGACTGTCCTAGGCAACAATAACACTCAAAAGGACTAAACAAGTTAAGGTTGGAACTTGGAACTTCTAAGGTGGGATTTGCATTTGGAACAATGTGGAAAACATAACTTAGATCTATCCAAATTTTCTGCTCCAAATCACAAGTTAAATATGTACATAAAGGCCTGGAACATATCTCACATCCATTTTGGCATTATTGTATCATGTCAACAACAGGGAATGGGAACTTCCAAACATGACGTAAATTTCTAATAACTGGACACAAAATAACATGAAGGAATCTTCATGTCAATCTATGATAGTTGAACTGACTAATCTAAGGAAACTAAACATTTAATTACGAGAATCCTATGATAAATAAGCCAAGTCAACTATACACTAGCCACTTCACCCATACTAGTGAACCGATTTAGTTATTCAAGGTTTTTCTTATTAAAAAGAAGATTTCTTATTTAGAATTCAAGTTGAAATAATATTCAGAAGTTAGTGGAGTTTAACTAGTAAGTTGAACTACAATTAGATGCATTTATATATATTGAGTGGAAGTTAGTGTCTAGCAAAGTAACTACATAGCTATTTGACTTGTCACTTTGTCCAGAACACCGTTTAAAACTCGGAAGGTAGATTCATCAAATGGACAAGTTGGATCAGCATAAAAAAGAACCAATTTCCAATATGATAAGACTGAGTCTATACAAGAACAGGCTGATTCCTCCCAAAATTCTCCAAAGTTTGGCATTGACTCAGGTTGGCCAAGTTATGCATGACCCAGACGAGGTTTTTCTTTTCTTTTCTTTTTTTTCTTTTTCCTCTTTCTTTTAAGGATGAATGACCAGGACAAGTTCGATAAAAGTTGTTGTGTTTGACAAAAATACTAAAATGAGGATTTGAAACCTCCCACCTATGATAGGTAAAGAGGGTCTCTTACCACTAAAACACACGCCCTGTGCAAAAGTTGCCTTGATTATTTAAAATTTAAATATAATAGAAGCCCATTGCTCCCAGGGCACATTTGAAGTAGAAAACTAGAGACACATACTTTTTATGTACCTTGAGTGGAGGTTGTGCATACCAAAGAGGTTGTGTAGAAGTTTTCTTGGTCATTTCATTTAGATCATTGTCTGAAAACTCAGGGACTCAACCCGGGAATTGGCCGACTCGGCCCATATCAGCCTCAAAATGAGTCAATTTCCCACATGACTCAACTCCATACAAGAAGTGGCTAATTCCTCATAAACATGGCCGAATTTGGCACTGAATTGGTGGATCAGCTGATTGTATGACTTAGGCAAGTTTGGTAAAATTGTGTTTGACAAAAACACAAAAATGAGGATTGCAACCTCCCACCCATAGTAGGTAAAAAAAGGTACCTTACCACTAGTACATTTGCAAAAATTGCCTTAATTGTATGCATAAGGAAAAAGTGTATAGCTCCTAACGCACATTAATGCTCTTAACATCTCTCGGGCCCACTAAGACATGGATCATCTAATTATCCATTAGTTTCACCCCACTTACCACAGGCCACCATGAAAAGCTCATATCCATCAGAAGACGTTAACCTTGCAAACATTGGCTTTTCATTTTATAACCGTTCAATTTGCCAAGCCACAGATTGGATGATTATGGTGATATAAAAATAGCTCCTTGAAGACATATTAGCCAAATTGAACTTCATCAGATAGACTATTTATATTACTTGTTAGGCCTTTTACCCAAACTGGCCATTTTTTATGGCAATGGTAAGGTTCCTCTAATCAGTCTGAATTTTTCATCATGGCTCATAAATAATTGTGTGAATTTAATGGACAATCCGAATAAACGATTTGACCATCCATGCACTTCAAACCAGGGTGTCCCGTATCTATTACGATACAGCCGTATCGGCCGATACGTATGGGTAACAGCAGTGGCCGTTACGCGATATGGGGCCGTAACGGGGCACCAACCGATTATGTAGCCGTAACAGTCAAAAAATGGCCATTTTTATTTTTATTGCTTTTTAAGGTATGTTTTTTCACTTTTTTTGAAACTTTTTTCTTTCAAACTCTTCTTAAATCATTCTATTGCTATTTTCGACCACTCTTAGCTTGATATTATATATAAAAACAACTTATATTAGGGAATTTCTTGATTCGAAGCTCCGTGGGCCACTTTCCAGAAATTCCTCAAAAATAGGTATTTATATTTTTTTATTCAATGTTTTACTATTTGAATGGTAGAATATGATGTGTTAATTATAATAGAAGATATTAATGTCCATTTTACAGATTGTTGTTGTCGTTTTATATTTTTTTAATTTTTTTCTATTTACACACTATTTTCGGCCTCTTTTTTTTAAATTCGAAAAATCATTTTCTATTGAATGTTTTGTTATTTTAACAGTAGAATATCATGTGTTAATCATAGTAGAACATGTTAATGTCCATTTAACAGATTTTTGTTGTCATTTTATATTTTTTATAATTTTTTCTATTTACGCACTATTTTCGGCCCTTTTTTTAAATTTGAATATATTACGCATGTAAGATATTTTCATATTACATTCATTCTAATATATCTATCATTGATAGTAGATAGTTAGAAAATTAAATATATGAGTTTTGTAGTCAAATCTAGGTTGTCTGGTTCATAAATTCATCAGACAATCCAATACAACTTCTCACCAAAGAGTGGACCGTTACACCACCATAAACATATTCCAATTTATAAATGAATGCATATTTGGAATGCTTAGAATATTCCGAATTTAATCCATATTTTTTTATATTTTTTTGGTAAGAAAAAAAAATTTGCATTGTTACGGGCCGTTACGCCCCCGTATCGCCGTTACACCTACGTATCCGTATCGGTATCGGAAGGCAGCATTACGCAACCGATACCGATACGGGATACCTTGCTTCAAACACAAGGCAATTAAGAGCATTAATGTTCCCAAGGTCTACTAACGTCTCATCATCATTATCATCAACTAAGCCTTATCCCAATTAATTGGGTCAGCTGCATGAATCATGTTCTGCCATTCCACTCTATCAAGGGCCATACCTTCGATTAGACCATAGGCATCGAGTCTTTTTTTCCCTACCTCCATCCACGTCCTTTTGGGCCTTTCCCTCAACCTTTTAAAGTCTTTAACTTGTACCAACTCACTTGTTCTAACCAGCGCTATTCTTCGGCCCCATACCACATGACCAAAGCATCTAAGTCCACTTTCCCTCATCTTATTACCTATTGGAGCTACTATTAAGTTCCCTTGAATGCATGCATTTTTAATTCAATCCTTCCTTGTTATGCCACTCATCCATCTCAACATCCTCATTTCAGCTACACTCATCATATGAACATGTTGCGCCTTCTACCAACATTCAATCCCATAAAGCATAGCTAGTTTTATAGTTATCCCATGAATTTTAACCTATAAGATTTGGTAGAGTTTGCCCCGACAAATAAAAAGGATGGAAAGGAAGAGCTGATATTTGTCGCTCAGGGGTCGATAAATGCTTATAAAAGCAACAATGTCAAATATGCCGGTCTACTTCATGTCCTTATTCAAATGCCCAAAATCAGTGTTGCATGAATTGGAAAGGCTAAGGCAAGACTTCCTTAATGGAAGATTAGGAGAAATTACATTTACTTACGTGGGAGAAGGTATGTAGGCCATATGAGGAGAAAGGGGCCAACATTCAGAATTTGGAGATGGTTAACCAAGCTTTAATAGGAAAGTGGATCTAGAGATTTGGAGCAAAAAAAGAAGCATTGTGGAGAAAAGTCATTGAAGAAAAATATGGTTGCCAGGAAGGAGGACAATGGACCCAAAATTCATCTTTATATAGGACTTCATGCATTTGGAAGTTGCAGTGTTAAAGAACATTTTTTGTGAAGGAATCAAATTCGTAGTTGGCAAAGCTGAGTTGTATAGATAGCTGGTTTATTTGTTTACATAGTCTCCATTCTCCAGACTGTAGTGTTATCTCCTCTATTCTAGGCTTGTAATGGGCTGGTTGTTTCTAGTCTTGTGTGTTTTTTCTGTTTCAAGTTGTATGGTTGGTTTAGCTTTCTAGTTTTTGTTTTCCTTTTGTTTTTGTTTCTTTGCCTCACGTTGCATAGTTGGCTTTTGTTTTGTTTTGTTGGTTTTGCTTTGGCTTTGTTTTCTTTTGGATTGTTTTTGGCATCCTTTAATAAACTTCAATCTTTCAAAATAAAAAAAGGTTGACAACGTGCGGTTTTGGGAGGATATTTGTATAGGAGACAAAGCACCTAAGGAGATCTTTCCGAGACTGGCAATCTAACAACGGTGAAAAAGATTAGCATATCCTGATGCTTTTCCAGGGTTGGCAACATGATTACTTGGACGCCTCCATGCCAAAAGGAACCTTGCAAAAGAGGAAATTGAGCTTTGTGAAGTTCCAAGGCCTCCATTAGAGTTGCTCACCATACATGGCAAAGTAGGATAGAATTGAGTGGAAGGGGGAAATTTAGGACACTTCTTGGTTCACTTGTTTTATCACATTCTCCGGCCTCGGGCAATAGATGAGAGGTGTGCTTGTACATCTTTTGTTTGGGCTAACGGTGCTTCCCCAAAAGAGTTGGCATTTGCTTGGCTAGTGGAGAGGATAAGGGTGTTGACTGTGGACAATCTGCAAAAATGATCAATGGTGGTTCCCAATATTTGCAAGATGTGCTACGAAGATGAAAAAAAAAAAAGGGAAGAAGAAGTAGACCATCTCTTCCTTCATTACAGTTGTGCCCAGAAGATGTGGGCTACATTTCTAAGCAAATTCAACATCCAATGGATGATGTTGAAGTCACTTGGGGATTTCCTCTTGGCTTGGCAATTGGCATACAGTCGGACTCAAGGAAAATAGGAAGGTAACTGGTGTTACTGGTTCACCTTTGGACATTATGGAGTGAGAGGACAGGCAGATGCTTCTGAAATACATACATGCCGGTTAACAAGTTGTTGACCACAGCCGCGCTTCAAGTGGTGGAGTGGGCTGCACAAATTTGATGTCGGAAGATTGTAATTTTCTTTTATTTTAGGCTTGTTTCGTTTTCTATTTCTAGCTTTGCCTCTTGTTTAATAAAATGGCCGCTGATTTTCAAAAATTAAAAAATAAAATAAAGTTTGCCCCTACAAAAACTTGAAAGTTGCTTTTCAAATTTAAATCACGTGAGTCAACCCATCACTAGCATTTTATATGATAGGGATCACGAATATAGTGAGTCACCCTATCATGGATTCGGGATTTCTAGTTAAATGATCACAAATGATCATTTTTAGCAATAACATCAGTGGCAAACAATCAATCTTAGCCATCGCAACCTCGACCCGACGAGCACCATCATGGATGGGCGATGTCACAAAATGCTATTAGGTTGGAAGGTTTACATTTTTAAGATTTAATAAAACCTTTAATTTTTTCCATGTTATATTAATATATACGATAAGTCTTGACACTTTGTGTTGAGAAAGATTAAATCTACCTTCCAATTTCCCATTTTTATTAATTTTTAATTACACTTGGTCAATATCTATGAAACTATATCGCATCACTGGGTCCACTAATCAAAATTTTGACTCATCGGTCAACGAAGCCAAGTCTAAGTGCCAAGTTTGGAAGAGAAATAAGAGAATGGTGAAGTGAGATAGAGTACTCGATACAAACGCTTTAATTGCAGATGCTTTCTACCAAGGTGCCACTACTGCTCAGGACTCACTCCCCACTCTTGTTTAGCCATTTCAACTTGGAAACATTTTGAAACAGATGCTTCCCCGTTCAGCTGTTCCAGAACCTAACTTTACTTCCCCTTACACTTCAATTGGAACTTGCTACACAAAATAGCTTCACCTTCTTCAGTTCAGCACATTGATCTTAGTTGCACTTGCTGAATCTTCAAAAAACCATAATTCATAAATTTTTGGTGAACTGTGTGATATTATTAGTTGAAAATTAATGTCTAGCATCATAAAGACACTAGAGCTTCTATAACACTGCCCCATAATCTTCCATGGAACTTTGATTTATTCATTTTATGCAGGATTTCGAACCCTTAACTTTCTTTCTTATTCTTCTATAAAGAAAATAGGTTATTCCTCAATGCAACATGATTTTCAACACTTCCAACAACCTTCAATTAACCAAAGCTTTCAAATCTTTACCTTCCCAAGATTCAAAGGCGTATCTTGAGCTCACAGGAAGTACTAGCACTAGGTTTGATGATTAACACCACTGAAAAATCAACCACGATGCGGTCAAAACGTGATACGTGTCATTATGTGGAAAAAAAGGGAGGAAAACTCACAAACCTTTGCATAACTCTCCATAGTCTTGCATACATGACTTGTTCCACCATATTAACTCCAAATCAAAGCGGATCACAATCTACCAATCAAATTGTCAGCACCCATGTTCTCCAAATCAAGGTGCATCACAATCTAACAATCGATTTATCAGCAACTATGTTCAACCTTTTGAACCGATTTGGGTTTACGTTCTATTTCATCCTCGTATAGATCAAAACTGAAAGTTTTCCCCTTTTGATCAATAAATTCTATATCATTTTTGGTCGTTCAATTTTCTGGAAATTTTCAAGTGTCAATGTGACTGAGATAATTTTCCCATCATCCACTGACATAAGAACATGTTACGTCACCCAATTCATAGGAGACTAGCATCTAAATCCTATGGTAAAAATTATAATGACAATAATACAGTAGACAACATATCAGATCTGTGATAGGCCTGATTAGTTTTCCACTAAGCAAGCATTTGCTCTCAAAATAAATTAGTCAAAAGCTATGGTCAACCCCTTATTTCATTCCAACAAAAAGACATCTTACACCAGAACTGTAATTATATCAGGCCATCTCCATGTCAGCCATGGCAACATGTATGATGACCTAGACAAACCCCACCCCCCAAAACCATGCAAATTGGACCATCGTAACAGTCCAATTGGCAGCCTGCAAATGTGCGGCCACAAACTCCTAAAATACCAGCAGCGCGCATTCAACAAGCAACAACTCACTGATCACACTTTCCAAAATACAGTTTCTGGGCCATGGCCTATCCATGGCAGGGCCCACTGGGAAACACTCCATACCTCTGCGCATAATGCCATGTGTATAGATGGACCACATGTAATCCAATTCCTCTCTTACTAGAGAAAACCATAGGCTGCTTGGAAGCCCCAAAAAGGCCTAGCAGAAGGTATGCTCTTTCCACAGAAATTATCATCTAAAATATTTCTACTGATTGGATGGGAAGGCATAAAAGTGGGAACCACGGAAAAGTACTCCCTGAAAAATCCTGCCTCAAACTCACAGCATAACAAAAAACCACCCATTCCGGCAAAATATCCACTCCACCGGCAATATGCGCCTAATCCAAATGCACCATAATGCAGCTACTTGGAACTCCTAAATATTGTAAATCCTATTTAACAAGCTAGAAAATTAGAAAAAATGAATTATTCCTTTCACCAATCTAATGCATCTGAAAATTCCCATTTGGGCCCAAATTCAAAAATTCTAAATAATAAGCGGGAAAAGAAAACGATTGCCTTTGACAAGACGTTTTCACCTGTTTGATATGGAAAAATAAAAATAAAAATAAAAAACACGAATTCCACAAAATAAACATTAGCCTTTTCCACAATTGCTATTCTCTAGACAAGATACGAGGTGACCATAGTCTAATAAATCAGAGATTTCCAATTGCAAAACAAATACACTTTCTCAATAGTATCAATGGAAATTATCATTGCAGTTATCCATTTCCACACCGTGGATTCCTTTTCTTTCCCGCTTATGAAACAGGCTGTAAACTAAAAAAGAGAAAGAGCCCATCAAGAAACAGTAAAAAATATTTGAAAAACTCAATTTCTCAGCAACAACACAATACGGGCACAATCATATAAATTGAAAATATAGAAGAATAAATTCAAAAAGAGTTGTAGCACTGACAGATTTGTGAACAGATTTTCAATCAAATTCCCCCAAGAAGCCAAGTAATCTCTTCCAAACATTCCAAAAGATCAAAAAAGGCACAAGAAACAATAACCAAACATGCAAGAAACCTCTCAGTACAAATGAGTTTCTGAGTACTTACATCCTACCACTGTTTTCTCAATCAAAACCCCAATCAAAGCTGAAAAATCTCTTCGAAATGTCTCTAAAAGAAGGAAAAAAAAAAAACCCAAGAAGCACCAAGAACCAGACACTCAAAAAACTCAACTAATTTACAAGAACACCACCTGGCCACAATCAAACATATGAGAAAGGCAATGAGCTCGTTGGAAATTGAAAGAATAACACTAGAAAATACCTGAAAAAAGCACTGATTCTTCTGGTTTTTCCTTCTTTTCTTGAATATTTTTATGGAAAGCAGCAGCAAAAGAATACCAAGAAATCAAAAGAATCTTTATATTGTGGGATTGAAGATAGAGTATTTTTATTCCATTTTCAGGCATTCGGTTGAAAAAGAACCCCAAATGTCCGAAACCGAAATGCTTGGAGCGTTGAGATTGGCTTTTTGAACTGCTAACCTGCGGGAGTATGGAATCGATGGTGCACACCACCTGAATAGAATTGAAAAGGCTCATATGCCTCTTCAAAATATCGAAAGTGCCACTTATCTTGATTTGGAAATCGGATTGCACGGTACCCTTTTATCGTAATGAGCAAACTCTGTTGGGCCCACCTTTAATGTATGTGGTTTATCTACACCGTCCATCCATTTTTTCAGATCATTTTAGTGGTAAATCCCAAAATTGAAGTAAATCAAAATCTCAATGGTACCATACCACAGGAAACAGTGGGAACAATGATTTCCACCGTTGAAACCTTCCTAGTCCCTGCAGTGATGTTTATTTGTCATCCAACCTGTTCATAATATTCCATAGATATGGATGAAGGGAAATCGAAAATATAAGCTTGATCCAAAACTTTTGTGACCCCCTAGATTTTTTCAACGCTAAATATTTTATTCACACTGTTTCATGTGGTGTGGTCCAATTAATATTTTTATATGCTTCATTTTTGGACTCAAGACCTAAATTTATCTTTTAAAATGGATGGATGGAGTAGATAAAATTTATAAATTACATTGGGGCCCACATCCTACTGAGTTACTCAGTACACAATCCGCTTCCCTCGATTTGATCCTTATCGTCTGATTTCGGATTACGATGCAAAACTGCAAATTTCAAATACATGACGGAGCACAAGTTTTCTGTAACTCATCTCACATATGTGTTAGATATAAGCAGCTCATAATGTTGCAAATGTTGATGGATTCTGTCAAAACAAGATGAGTCGTTCATCAGATGGGGCAACACGTGTACAATATAAAAGAAAGACTAAGATAAATTGACGAACCGTCCAGATTGGACAGAGGTTTGTGGGCCACATGATAATTCAAATATCGTTTCTTTTCAAAATGAAATAAAAACGTACGATGCGCATGATGAACGGTTTGGATCTTTACTAAAGATTATATGTTGTCACGTGTGAGGTGCGAGAGTTCCAAAAAAGCATACTTGCTCGAATTCGCTTAACTCCTCCAGATGCTCGTCGGAGAACATGTGAGGCATGCCCGAGACCAGGGTATACCTGGTGGCACGGCATTGTGGGGCCCACCGTGATTAATTAGTTCTATCCACGCTGTCCATACGTTTTTTCAGATGATTGTAGATCATGATCCTAAAAATTAGGCAGATCCAAAGTTAAAATGGGCCACACATCAGGAAACAGTGGAGATTGAACACTCACCGTTAAAAAAATCTTCGGTGCGGAAATGTTTTGAATCAAGATGACATTCGTTTTTGTTTTTTTTCTTTTATTCGTGGCTGTGTGCATGCGAACACCTGAACGATTGAGTGAGACACCGGACCCACCGAGGTAGGTGGGACCCCTGACTGTGGGCCCACTGTGATGTATTTGACAAAATCCACTCCGTTCATCTGTATTGAAAGCTCATTTTATGGTATGATCCAAAAAATGAAGCAGATCGAAATCCCATATGGACCATTGTACAGGAAACAGTGGTGATTAACCATTAAAAACTTCTTGTGAGCCACAAAAGATTTGGATCAAGATGATATTTGTGTGGTCTCTTCATCCTGGTGTTTTTTACATTATCAACAGGTTGGATGGAAAATAAAAAAATTTCTGGAATTAATAAAAATTTTAATGATGAAATTCAATCACTGACTGTTTCTTGTGGTGTGGTCCACCTGTGATTTGAGTCTGCTTTATTTTTTGGGATTATGCCCTTTAATGAGCTGTCAAAATGGTTGAACGGTGTGGATTTAAGGCACATACATCATTGTGAGCCCAATAGTCTGGGGTCTCACCTAATCCAATCCATATCTGAACAGGTTGGATGGCATACAAACATCACGGTGGGCCCCACGAAGTTTTCAACGGTGGATGTCATTGTCCACCTTTTCCTGTGGTGTGGCCCACTTAAGGCGTGGATACCCTCATTTTTGAAACATGCCCTAATGAAAGCTGGCAAAATGGATGGACGGCGTGGATAAAACGCATAGCAATCGTGAATCTGACTTCAGACTTCCCTATTCACGCCTATTCACACTCACCAAACAAAAAGTTGCGGAAAATATGGAGGCGATGCGCGCGAATGACTAACGAGGTGCTTCGCGGCACACGTGCCTGTACAAATAGCATGTAAGGTATCTGGTTCATTCATCAAGTGGAAAGTACCGTAATTTTTTCATACAAAAAAAGTTAGGCCCATCAGTTCATGAAGTGGACCACATGTGTTTGGTCCACCTGATTGGTGGACCCGGATTGTGTGATGTCGCACACAGCACAGATGAGTTCCCTTGTGCTGCTGGAAAATCCGTACAGGCCCACCACGATATATGTTTTATATCTACACCGTCCATTTATTTTGGGATGTTTTTAAGGGGATGAACTCATGAATTAGGCAAATCCAAATCAAACGGTGGTGATTAACATCCACCGTTAAGAACTTACTCAGGCCCACTGTAATATTTATTTGCCAGACGTAAACGAAGAGAAAACATAGCATGGGTTAAAAATGGACGGATAGCATGGATAAAACACATACATCATGGTGGGCCCATATCCAACGGTGGATGCGGATGGAGCCATGTGGGTGCAATCTTGACCGTGGGGCCCACCTCCATGGATGAGTTGTATATTCACGCCATCTTTCTATTTTCCCAGCTCATCTAAGGGTGTGTTGGCAAAAATGAAGCGGATATCAGGTGGACCACACCACACCATAGGATGTTCATTGAACGCCCACCATTAAAAACTTCCTCAGCCCACTTAATATTTATTTGCCATCTAACATTTTAATGTCACGTAGACCTGCACGAGGGAGAATACAAATAGCATCTTGATCGAAAAATGGTGCGTTCCCGGAGAGCTTTTAATGGTGGGAATTCAATCACTACTGTGTGATCCACCTGAGATCTGTATCTGCTTCATATTTGGTACCATGCACTAAAATAAGCCAGAAAAACGGATGGACCGCATGGATATACAACACATACATCAAAGTCGGCCCCACTGTCAGGGTCGCACCATATGGATCCGTTGTCGCGGGTAATCCACGTTCCTCGTGAGTGGTCTCGATCTCACACGCGTTTACTATTTTTAGAAAAACTTCCGACTGTCGACCCTACCTTTAACTCACCAACTTTTCCAGGCGCTCCCAAACTAAACTATACCGTACGGATAGACTACTTTCAGACGAGAATACCCTTCATTCAGACCGTTGTACCGCCCGATCTATAGATATATGATTACGAATTATAACCATAGCTAGTGCTAGCATGAGTCTACTAAGTATGTCGAACACAGTTACTGGCTAGGGTTATAATCCGTAGCGATAGGTCTATAGAATAGTAGTGCACCTATGCTAAATGCAAGGGTTTTTTTGTTTAAAACTTATATGCCCATACAAAATGGTTTAGGTTGTAAAAGTAAAGTTTAGGAGCGTTTGGAAAAGACGGTGGGTTAAAGGTGGCGTTTACCGTGGCCAATTTCTCCTATTTTTAGCTCAGAATCCCGCCTTGAATTTATTCCTTGCCCGAACCCCTTTGGCATTTCTCAAAGGTTTTGCTGCAAAGATTCTTATAAAAGTTTTGTCCCTTCTACCCCACCATCTGACGATCCTAACCGTTCATCTAGTAGGTCTCCGTAAGCATGCTTTAAATCCTACACTAATTATTTCTAACCGCCTCAGTATGGACCGTAGATCTATAAACGCTGATGCTTTTGCCATGTGGCCTTCTGGATAGAGTGGCTTTTCAGCACGTGGACAGGGCAGAAGGTGCGAGGTTCCCAAGCAATATCTCTTTCATAAACAGGTGAAAAGATAACGTGCATCTGTGCGCATGAATAGTCGGTGCGCACGCATCACCCACCATCCAAACGCTAGTGGCTGACTGGGCCTCAACCAGCATCGAAAATTTCAAATTGGAGGGCGTTTGCCGTTTGCACACCAAGCTTCTGGTACTCTGAGGGTGCACTGAAGATTAGTGCCGGGAAGTGTTAACGGATCACGGGATCGGGTTCGGATCTGGCATGAGCATGACCCGAGAGAAAGCGGCTGATACGGGTACAATGGATCCAGATCCGACTGGAGTCAGATGGCTCTTATGGCTCTTAATAGGGGTCAAAAGACTATGTGACTCAGATTGACTCTTCCCGATCTAAACTGAGTCGTGACTAGCTGAATCAGTGGGTGAGGGTTAGCTCATGATTTGAAACCAGATTGTGGACTGAGATCAGACTCATCCGAGCATTAAAACAACGGTTTCACGCCCGAACGCTGATTAGCCACTGACGCCACCAAGTTCTGTAGCCCACACTATGATGTATATGTTGTATCTACACCGTTCATACATTTTGAAATATCATTTTAGGGCATGACCCAAAGAATGAGGTAGATCCAAAGCTTTAGTGGACCCCACCACAGAAAACAGTGGGGAGAGTGATGCCCGCTGTTGAAACCTTCCTGAGCACACCATGATATTTATTTGTAATCCAACCTGTTCACAAGTTAACATAAAAGAAGGGAAAAAACAAATATCAGCTTGATCGAAAACTTTTGTGCCTTTAGAAGTTTTTAATGGTGGGCATCACTCTCCCTTCTGTTTTTTATGGTGGGGCCTACTGGAGCTTTGGATTTGACTTATTCTTTGGCTCTTGCCCTAAAATGATCTCTTAAAATAGATAGACAGTATAGATACAAACATATATCATAGTGGGGCTCACAGAACTTGGTAACGTCACTCCATTAGCCAGCCTTGCTACTAAACCTGTCAGTAGAAGTAGCTGTTCCGCGGGAACGGATTGGCTACTCCCCTTCACACCAACCCCGTGACTGGTGGTCGGTGCCACCATGATATACGTCTTTCATCCATTCTGTTAATCCATTTTAATAAATCATTTTAGGGCTTGATATAAAAAAAGATAGGGATATAAATCTTAGGTGAGCCACACCACAGGACAAAAATAATGAATGAATATTCACAATTAAAATCCTCTTTAGGTCTACTGCACTATTTATTTGACATTCAATATGTTGATTTGATCATAAAGACCCAAATGAAGTAAAATAAATAAATATCAATTTGATCCAAAACTTTTATAGTCCCCAAAATGTTTTTAATGGTCAAAATTCATTCAACATTGTTTCCTGTAATGTGGTTCACTTGAGATCGAGATACACTTCATTTTTTTTATCATATCATAAACTGATATATAAAAATACATACGCTTCATTTTTTTTATCATATCATAAACTGATATATAAAAATAGATGGTATGAGACAAAATTGAGTTATATACCAATCTCAAGTTGACCACATTATAGGAAATAGTGTTGAATTAATTTGAATTAATTTTGACCATTAAAAACTTTTTGGGGCGTAAAGGTTTTGGACGAAGCTGATCTTGTTTTTTCCCTTCATCTGGGTCTGTATGACCTAATCAACGGACTGGATGTCAAATAAACAGTACAGTTGACCTTAGGAGGATTTTAATGGTGAATATCTCATTAATATTGTTTTCCTGTGGTGTGGTGTACCTGAGATTTATATTCCTCTCATTTTTGGCATTATTCCCTGAAATGATCTTTAAAAATGGATGGACGGAATGGATGAAGCAATTACATCATGGTGGGGCCTACGGAGGACGCACCAGCCAAGGGGCAGGTGGCAGGGGGAGTAGCTAATCCGTTCTCCCTTTGGCAACTGAACTCCCAACATCATTTGAGTTGTACGCAGCAGGCAACTACGCTACGCAACCTAACCAATGGGTAACAGTTTAGTGTGTTTTACCCTTACCATGTGGGGCCCACCGTGATCAGTTTGTTCATATCCACGCCGTCCATACGGTTTTGCAGCTCATTTAAGGATGTTTAAAAAAAAAAAAAAAAAGCCTCAAGCAGATCCAAATCTCTGTGAACCACAAGTGGTGCATTAAAAACTTTTTTAGGGCGCAAAATTTTTTGATTGAGCTAATCTTTGTATTTTCCTTTCATCAACGGGTTGGATGGTAAATAAACATTACGGATCTGCTTACAATAAGTTTTGGGAAGTTTTTAATAGTGAATGTTCAATCTTTCCTGTGGTGTGGTCCACCGAAATTTGGATATACTTAATTTCTGGAACAGTGTCCTGAAATAGGCTGTAAAAATAGAAATTTCCTACTCTACGACCAGTATATGGCCCACAATCTTTTTAAGCCCATTTCTTTTTAGCGGCCCAGAATACTCCCCAGGCATACGGACAGCTTTTCACATCACAAAAATGCTTTTATAAAGGGGTGGTTTCCTATGGCTATGGATTATAACTGTATCTATAGCCACAGCCATTGACAAAATAAGTGGGTAGTGGGACAGTGAGTCGGGGTTGACCGGGTCAGGCTGTTTTATGGATGGAAGGCGTGAATATAGTCACATACATCACAGTGGATCCCACAGTTAGGTCCCACCCACCTTAATATCATGGATCCCACCACACTGCTCAAACAGAAGCGTCCACTGATTCTATTTTTTTGCAGGGAAAAAAAAAAAACATTTAGAATTTAAGAGTAGATAAGCATTTTATTAACTATCGGTAATTCATCTTGTTATGATGATCATGACCATGGGTTTAGCAACAAGTTCTCCGACAAATGATTGAATTGTGTTTGGATTTACATGTGAATTTAATTGAGAACAATCATTTTAACCAAGAGAGAATGATAGGAAGTGGCCCTCAAATTGCAATTTTGCAAATCCAACTTGAAAATAACACAAGGGCTCATTTGTTATACGTAGTAGAATTTAAATACTAGAATTTAGTAGGTTTGCAACATGGAAAATTAAGTGGAATTTGTTAATCAAATATATGTGCTATATCAAATTCATTTCATGCATTTCATGGTCAATTCCGGTCATTTCAATTCATTTTATGGTCAATTCCCTTCACTTCATGGTCAATTCTATGTATTTCACAGCCAAATTCCTTCATTTCATGGTCAATTCCGGCGATTTTCCTTCACTTCACGGTCAATTCAATTCATTTCACAGTCAATTCCCTTCACTTCACGGTCAATTTCATGCATTTCACGGTCAATTTCATTCACTTCACGGCCAATTCCACGCATTTCACTCCCTTACACTCAAATACACGTTCAAACTCATCCATGCCATCCCTATTCCCTCAAATACACGTCTAAACTCATCTCTTCCATCCCTATTCCTTCTTTTCACCCATTTTCTTCATTGAATCTCCATCCTACTATCACATTACATCTTTCATTTCCATTCTACTCAAGGCTACTTGAAAATGCATCGAATTGACGGTGAAGTAAAGGGAATTGACCGTGAAATACATCGAATTGACCGTGAAGTGAAGGGATGACCGTGAAATGCATGGAATTGACCGTGAAGTGAAGTGGATTCTCCGAAATTGACCATGAAATGCATGGAAATGACCGTGAAGTGGAGGAAATTGACCATGAAATACATTGAATTGACCGTGAAGTGAAGGGAAATGACCGTGAAATGCATGGAATTGACCATAAAGTGAAGCGGGTTTGCCTAAATTGACTGTGAAATGCATGGAAATGACCGTGAAGTGAAGGTAATTGACCGTGAAATGCATCGAATTGACCGTGAAGTGAAGGGAAATGACCATGAAATGCATGGAATTGACCGTGAAGTGAAGCGGATTCGCCGAAATTGGCCATGAAATGTATGAAAATGACCGTGAAGTGAAGGGAATTGACCGTGAAATGCATCGAATTGACTGTGAAGTGAAGGGAATTGACCATAAAATGCATCGAATTGACCGTGAAGTGAAGGGAAATAACCATGAAATGCATTGAATTGACCGTGAAGTGAAGCATATTCGCCAAAATTGACCGTGAAATGCATGAAAATGATCGTGAAGTGAAGGGAATTGACTGTGAAATGCATCAAATAGACCGTGAAGTGAAGGGAAATGACCGTGAAGTAAAGGAAAATACACGGAAACGACCATGAAGTGAAGGGAAATGCATGGAATTGACCCTGAAGTAAAGAGAAATGATCGTGAAAATTGTAATAAAAATGCCGATATCTTAAAAATATCTTGATAACACCTTTTAGTGTATTTTTCAAGATATTTTTGTAATATTTTCAAAATCTAAGTGATACTTGTCACACTACTGCAGTGGACAAATCATAGTGTATGTGAGAACCCAGTTACATTGGAGATCATCGAATGTTTTGACCGATTCGAACTAATTCATAAGCCACATCAAGTATAAACCAATGGTAAAAGGTTCCAATGATTAGTTAATCCTACCCGTTGGATCTATACTACCGTTCCCCTAGACCATACAAAAACTGTGATGAGTTAGATTGTTCTCAACCGATGGTGTAATCTTTTGGTTGTGGCTCATTGGAAAGATCATTTAAGAACTAGACAGTCAAAGCAGACCAATCAAGGGTTTATGACCGGTTTGATTTACTATAACTATTATAAATTAGAGGTAAATGGGTAATCATTTTTCTTCACACGTGTTTGAAATGGAGGTTAGAATGGTAGTGGAATTTCACCTCAAAAACCAAAATTCAAACTAGTCCTTGTGGGCCCACCTTGGTGTATGAGTTATATATCCACATTATTCATTCATTTGTTTAAATGATTTAAGATCATGAAAAATCCAAATTGCAGGTGAACCATTAGTGATTAAATGCCCACCATTAGAAACTGACCATGAAGTGAAGGGAATTGACCGTGAAATGCATGGAAATGACCATGAAGTGAAGCGAATTGACCGTGAAATGCATGGAATTGACCGTGAAGTGAAGGGAATTGATCGTGAAATGCATGGAATTGACCTTGAAGTGAAGGGAAATGACCATGAAATGCATCCAATTGAGAATGAAGTGAAGTGAATTGACTATGAAATGCATCGAATTGATGTGAAGTGAAGCGAATTGACCGTGAAATGCATGGAATTGACCGTGAAGAAGGGAATTGACCGTGAAATGCATGGAAATGATCGCGAAGTGAAGTGAATTGACCGTGAAATGCATTGAATTGACCGTGAAGTAAAGTGAAATCGCCAAAATTGACCATGAAATGCATGGAATTGACCGTGTAATGCATGGAAATGACTGTGAAGTGAAGTGAATTGATCGTGAAATGAATCGAATTGACCATGAAGTGAAGTAAATTGACCATGAAATGCATTGAATTGACCGTGAAGTGAAGTGAATTGACCGTGAAATGCATCGAATTGACTACGAAGTGAAGTGAATTGACCGTGAAATGCATCGAATTGACCATGAAGTGAAGTGAATTGACTGTGAAGTAAAGAGAATTAACCGAAAATGCATGGAATTGACTGTGAAGTGAAGGGAATTGATCATAAAATGCATAGAATTGATCGTGAAGTGAAGGGAATTGACCATGAAATGCATGGAATTGGCCGTGAAGTAAAGGGAATTGACCAAGAAATGCATAAAATTGACCGTGAAGTGAAGGAGAATCATCAGAATTGACCGTGAAATGAAGGGAATTGACCGTGAAATGCATTGAATTGACCGTAAAGTAAAGGGAATTGACCATGAAATGCATTGAATTAACCGTGAAGTGAAGGAAATTGACCGTGAAATGCATAGAATTGAACATGAAGTGAAGGGGAATCGCCAAAATTGACCGTGAAATGAATGGAAATGGCCGTGAAGTGAAGGGAATTGACTGTGAAATGCATAGAATTAACTGTGAAGTGAAGGGAATTGACCGTGAAATGCATTGAATTGACCATGAAGTAAAGGAAATCGACCATGAAATGCATGGAAATAATCGTGAAGTGAAGGGGAATAGTTGGAATTGACTGTGAAGTGAAGCTAATTGGCCGTGAAATGCATGGAATTAACCGTGAAGTGAAGCAAATTGACTGTGAAAGTGAAAGGACTTAACTGTGAAATGAAATGAATGAAATTCATCGCGAACTGATTGAAATTGACCGTGAAGTGAATAAAATGAATGAAATTGATCGTGAACTGTTTGAAATTGACCGCGAAGTGAATGAAATGAATTTTCGACTATCGACCTGATGGAATCTTGAAAAATAAGTAGGTTGGTTAGCTAAAGTAGCATCTCCTACCCCAAAATCCTATATGGTATGTCAAGTAGCACATTCTGGTTTAAGAGATATGTTTATTAATGAATAAAGAAATGAATAAAAAGAGAGAAAAAAATTTATATGTTTATATATACATATTTATATAAATATGTATTAGAGAAAAACGTAGAAGAGGAAAAGTTCTCCTTGTACATATATAAAAAAAAATTTACACAGGTGCGACAGCAAGTCGGGGTCTACCGGGTTTGGACCCGGTCGACCGGGTCAAGCTTTTTTTTTTCTTTCTTTTTTCTCTGTTGTAATCCCTACTGCTTTTTGTGGGTCCCATTATGATGTATGTGTTATATCTAAACCGTCCATCTATTTGGTGAACTCGTGTTAAGGCTTGAGATGAAAAATAAGACAAATCTAGCTATCAAGTGGACCACACTATAAAAGGTAGTGGAGGATTGAACGGCTACCATTAAAACTCTTTTAGGGGTCACAGAAGTTTTAGATCAATATGAAAATTTTTTTTCCTCTTCATCCAGGTCTTTGTCACCTTATGAATAGATTGGATGGAAAATATATGTTATGGTGGGCCCTATGAAATTTTTAACAGTGAAAATCAAGTTTCCCACTGCTATTTGTGGTGTGGTCCAGTTGATCTTTATATATGATTCTTTTTTCCCATAGTGCTCTGAAATGATCTCGAAATATGGATAAACGGTGTGGATATAATAAATACATCATTGTGGGGCCCATGTAGAGAAGTGTCAACGCTTGTCTTTGCACACCAGCTAATCAACTTCTGGAAGGAATGAATGACGGGGGTATTTTGGTCCCTTAAAAAGTTGCCCGTACACAGGGGAGTATTCTTAGAAGCTTAAAAAGAAGTGGGCTTAAAATGGCTTGTGGGCCATAAATGGGTCGTACAGTAGGAAATTTTCCCTGCAAAAATGAATGGGCAGAGTGGATATACAAAATATAATCAGTATGGGCCCTACTAAGGTAAGGGTAACATCGACTAAGTTGTTACCCAAGTAACACCTAATCTAACTTATATATTAAACATCTTAAAATTGATGTAACGTGTCAAGTTAGGTGTAACGTCTTAGAATAATCCGTACAAAGACCCGAGTACCACCTCTGACAGAAATCCTTAAGGACCGTACCCTGTAGAAATTAGACAAAAATTTAGTTAAGTATTAAACTAAATAATCGATGGATTTGGCTCGAACCACTATCTATACAAATGAAAAGATTAAAAACCATTAGAATCACTAACTTAACACTACTTAAAAACCTAGAAAGAATCCTAAAAGTCGGTTACTCTCGGGAGCACACTGAAACTCCGTATCGAACCTGGACCGCACATCGAAAGTCCGATGACCACGAAACTATAGGTTTACGACCGTCTTATTGGGCTTAACAGCCATTATGGGAATCAAGCCCAAATGGTATCTAGAAACGCACAACTTGAGCCCTGAGTAAAGTGTGTGAGAAACGCAAATATCTTTGAAAAATGAAATGAAACGAAACTTAAGTGAATTGGGTCATTCGCTTATGGGTGAAATTGAAGACTTCGGACCGACAGATTCTGGCTGAACTTCACCTATGGATTAGAAAAATTTTCCTGCACCTAACGGTATACTTGTGGCCCTAATCGAGGGACGATGACCATTGATTTGATACAGGTCCTTCACGGCCGATCAGTTTGTTAAATTGCACCATAAACACAGTCTTCGAATAGATCCATTGTTAGGGAACTTGCTCCATGACGTAGGTGAGTAATGGACCTTTCTAGGGGCCCTGTTTGTTAAAACCAGGCACCCTTTGGCTATAACCTAAGTATATCGTGGCCCTAGGGCCATTGACATCACTTATGGGCCTATATACAGCCCTTAAACCACCCCTCTCTCATTCCATACAAATTTCTCTAACCCTAGGTAAGATAAGAGAGAAAAGAAGAGAAAAGAGTAAGGATAAAAGAGAGATTTTTGGAGATCATTGTTGGGATCCTTTCCCACGACTCCACACGCCGTTTCGCCTCCCTGCCATCGCTACACAAACCTTTCTAACTACGATTTGAGTAAGGAATCTTAAGCCCGATCTTGTTTTAGAAATCTAGATAGAGTAATCAGTGAAATAACTAACTTATTTCATGATTTAGGTACCCGTTGTTCTGTTTTTGGTAACGTAGGATTCGAACCGCGTCCGAATCAAGTATTCTGATGAAAGGTGTGGACTATAAACGTTTAGGTTATAGTTTTCAAGGCTTTCAATGTCAATAATGATTTATGTCTGACTTGATTGTTGCTATATGATATTAGTTACAACGTCTTTTTGATAAACAATACATGTGTGAACTATGTGAATATAAAATGCATTCTATATATTTATTGAAATGTTTGAATGAATGTGAAATCCTAATTCGTGCTTATCATGGTTCCTAATCTTAGATCCATGTGTGTTATATGCTTTATGACCAATGTTGTGTAATGAATCGTTATAATTCATGTCATAACTAATTTAGTCTATGTACTTAGTAACGTGTAGTATAAGTGTTTAATAAAATGTCTGAATAAGAAATGGTTGATGATTTATATTTAATAAGAGTATTGAGATGGAATTCTCAATTACCTTATCTATATGTATAACTTCATGTAATTATAATTCTAATTACACAATTTATGAATGAAATGTGAACATTTGGTAACATGTTCAATGTGTTTGACAAAATGCTCAAATAAGAATTGTATTTAAATTATTTATTAAATGTTATTATGATTATCACATGTGTTTTCCTATTGCATTTGAGTAATATTAGAGACACAACCTGGCCCAGGCAATCAGTAATAATTTGCATTTGAGTGACAGAATTAGTCCTGCCATATTTGATACGTTTGGTGAATCCGAGTCGTACGATGTTTGTCGACAGTTGTTAGGCCACGGGGAGTGCTCACACGCTCCATGTTAATTAATTCGCGTCCGCTCGTACCAATCGAACTTGTCTAATAACCCGATTAGTCTATTATGTATTTATCATGTATGAACATCACTGCTTGAATCTAAGATACTATTTACCAATGTAAGACCTATTTCAACTATGGTACTACAATCCGTTAAGACTCATGAGCCGGGCATGGTGGTATGAAACACCGTGGTCAAGCTGTCAGCCTACACTAAGGTGACGAGCCTCCCCGTAATTATCAGTGAGTAACCTAAACTCGTGAGTCAAATACGGTGGTATAGGATATTGTATTCGAGTTATCGGCCTGCGCTGAGGTGACGAGCCTCCCCATAGTGACCTCGAGTATAAACTCTCAAACTTACCTATCCACTGCTTTTCATTAAGAGTGATGTCATACAACTTACCTATCGTATGTGGTTAACTAGGATTGACGACCCTAGATGGATCCTTTGTTTAGATAAATAATATAAAGGGAGGTACCTTAGATTCCCGAATATGTTGTATGAATAAATATAATTAAGTACTCGACTAACATGACCATGCACCACATTGCATGGGCTTTGGCGAGGTAGCGCACATTTAGGGAGTTTGTCATGTGCAAATGTTTGATGTAGTTACTAAGGGAGTGTCATACGAGGGCATGCATCATTTTTACATACCATCCCTGAATTAATAAGAGTAGTCAGGCAATGATTGTTGTACTGATTTATCATTACTGCTTGATTGAATTAATAACATGTTAACCTTTGCCTTATAGTACTACTGAGTTGATCACTCACTCTCACTCTGGAACGATGTTTTAAAACACCAACCAGACTCTGGTTTAGATGCAGGTGATGATGGAGTATGTGCAGCCGATCTGGACTTCATGGATGAGGAGGAGGAATTCTCTTATGTTCAGCTATTAGGTGGGTCTATGTAGACCTCGTGCTAATTTGTCGGAATTTCAGGGATACTGGATTAGTTGAACATTTACATTTTGATATTTTGTATATTTTGAAACAACACTTGTATATATTTAGCCCGGATAAATAATCATACTCTGGAGGTTGTGAAATACATACTTATACTTTATATATCTATCTTAGTCTTTCATTTGCTTAATTACATTAACTCTGGAGTATGATATATTGATTTAGTGTAATCCCTCTCATATTTAATGTACTAATATGGATAACATTTAAACATCATTATCTATGTTGCATAAGTGATGCGTTGGATCTTGGGAGTTGAGTTTTGCTCGACCCTCGAAATCTAAGGGCATTACAAGTTTGTATCAAAGTATAATTTGAATTAAATTGGACCTGTGTTATGGTAACACAACGCACTTTGACGCACTTTGATAAAATGTAGAAATGATCATAGGATCCCAATTTTCGCCAACAGGCGAGATTGACCGTTGTAATGTAGCCCGTACACGTCCGAGGTCATGTGAAATGATCTCAGTCCCTTTTTAGACCGTCAATCGATGGGTTTGAATGATATTCGGCAGATCCCACACTTGAAATAATCCAAAAAGCATGAATATGCGCTTGTTGGATCGAGAAAACACGTCACGCGAGTATAGGGACCCATATCACAAATTCTGGTAGGACCAAGGGGGTCCCCCATACCTATATAACACCTCGAGAGGGGGTGTCCACCACCGGTAGCCCAAGGAGGATGCGGCGGCACCGCCTAGGCGGCGGAGCACCTCCAGCCTTCACAGCGAGTGCGCGGCGGCACCGCGTGGGTGGTGGCACATGGCCGTCCGACTAGCCGTGTGGGGCCCTCCCACATGTGGGGTCCTCTATTTCACTCCCCTTTTGGCATTCAATCCCATTGTTAACCCTCTAAACCCTCCTAAATCACATCTTCTCTCTCAAATCCTCATTCCATACACTCAAAGCACTATTTTCTTCTATATTCCACATCAATCTTCCATCTTCTTCCACATTTTTCACCCCTCCACCATCATCTTTCTAGAACCTATCTCCTTCAATCCTCCATCCTCCTTATTCACACCATTTAAGCATAAAAGCCCTCTTTTGTGTCTCATAACCTTCTAAAACCTACCAACCTATCTCATCCTTCAAGCTTTTCCAACCCAATAGCTCTTTTTGAGCTTGTCACCACCATCTTCTCAATCTTTACACTCCTTTCCCTCATGCGAAAGAAGAGAGCAGCCTTGGAAGAGGCTGCGCCGAGCCGACCACGCCACACTACAAAGAAGGCGAGCGTCAAAGCTAGTACGAGTGCCGAGCGAGAACGAAGATCCAAGCGGAACCTCGATCCTCAAATCCTGTTGGAAAGATCACTACCGGCGGGCATCAATCTCGGTAGGTTTCGTAACCGCAAGGTGGTGTTTGAAGCACATGTTGATGAGAAGATGTTTGGACTATCCATCCATCGACTTTCTCCTAGAAAATGGAAAACACTCATGCAACTGAAGGAGTTGTGCGTGCCTTCTACACCCACATACGGAACCCACTACTCGAGCCTCTGCAGTTTTTTATCTCCTTGGGAAGGGAAGAGGCCATAGTAGATGTGGATGTGATAGCCCGTATTATGGGAGTTGAACCTGGCGTGGTACATGCCAATGAGAAAAAAATCTTGCTAGTGAATGAGAAAGAAATCACCGTACACATTTTCTTTGTGGCCGACTTGAGCATTGGAGGCGAGGAAATAGCCTTGCAACAACTAAGATGACAAATGATTTCCACCTGCTCCACCACATATGCACATACAACGTGTACCCTATGTGCAGTAATCACACGGAATGTACTCGACTCATGGTAGACTTTCTGTACAGAGTCGAAAAAGGGGAGAAGGTATGCCTGCCTACTTTCGTTTTGTCTCAGATTATCAGCACTGCATGGCCTACTAGAGAAGACTCATCACTACCTTTTAGCCGACTTATTTGTAAAATTACCCACCACTTCAATTTCAAACTCCATATGGATAACATCGCCCTAATCCACATTATCACTGAGAACACGCTCAACAACATGGGCATTGGCCCTAGGCAACTCCAAGCCCGACTCGATGAGCAAAGCAACGAAATAGAAGAAGAAAGTGAAGAGGACGAGGTATGTGAAGGTGAGGAAGAAAGCGGTGATGGTGAAGAAGGAAGTGGTGAGGAAGGCAGTGAAGAGGAAGATCAGGGAGAAGAAAAGGAGGCCCAAGACTCTGATGGGGGCCCTATTGCTATACATGAGGACCGCCATGATCGGGTCGCCTTAGAAGCCCACATGGCCAGGATTGAAGAAAATCAGGCCGCCTTGAGATAGGAGCTCAAGGAGAATCAAGCCTATATGAAACGAAAATTTAAGAAGATGCCCCGCACTTTGAAGACCCTCCTGTGTTATATGCAAGATAAGGGTGCTCCTCCACCTTCGTCAGAGTCAGAGGACTAGGCGTAGAATGCAGTTGTCTTCTGTTTATTTATTTTTTCTGTTTCTTATTTTTCTATGTAATAGCCTTAGTTGGTTTAGTTTAGTGTTAGGATAGTCAGTGTTAAAACTTTTGTCAAGTTTAGCTCACATGCATCTTCTGTCATGATTCATGTAAACTACACCTCATGTATTATGACGATGTTGGTTAAATGAAATGCATGAAGCTTTTTTGGAATTGAGATTTGTAGAATGTTTGGAAATGAGGATGATGTTATCTTAATCGCATACATGTTGCACTCTATATTGTATATAGGAAATGCCTCCTAAAAACACTCGGAACATATCACGTCTCACACTTGTGGATCGACTGACCGGGCACCTCCCCTGAGCGATAGTTATATGGACCCTAGCTTGGGCCAGAATATCTAGATAATGTCGGATTCACAATCGGCTAAGGCTCACAAAATTTTCGATAGCCTCCGTAAAACCCCATTCTCGGCTCCTAGCTCCCATTCACC
The DNA here is from genome assembly GCA_037074715.1 of Magnolia kwangsiensis. Taxonomy (NCBI): domain Eukaryota; kingdom Viridiplantae; phylum Streptophyta; class Magnoliopsida; order Magnoliales; family Magnoliaceae; genus Magnolia; species Magnolia kwangsiensis. The sequence continues at coordinate 146,542,750 of CM073573.1, forward strand.
AGGTTCCGATCCTGGCATGCTACGAGGAGGATTTTCAACGTCAGTATTTTTTTTGGTAATAAGCATAACCAAAGGCATAACCAACAAACAACAACCAAGAACTCCATTACATTTTCACTATGATAAAAAACTTTACAAGTACAATGAGCATAAAGGAAAGTACAATGGTAAAAAATAAAAACTCCAAAACGATTTGCAACGTGCTCCTGCCTCAGCGTTGCTGCGAACCAACGTCACCTGCACGCGACGGTCGTGCATAAACTTATAGAAAGCTTAGAGGGTGGTGAAAGTGTGTGCCAAGGTAGTAATATGAACATGCAATGTAAGAGTAATGTGGAATATGCAGATGGATCCATAATATCATGAGCCGTACCAAGGCTATGCGATGCAAGACATGAATGGTATCAGCCATCCCAAGGCCATGCGATGTGCAATGCAACTCAAGCATACAGATCCTCATCTATGTCCACACATTAATACAGCTCAAATATGGGATATCACCGGGGTCTAGTACACTCTAAACCAGATTACCGCCACATCATGCGCAATAAGGTAAGTGGAAGAGACCTCACTATCCGTCTACCAATATCGGGCGCGACTCGTCAATAGCGGACCCATTCCTCGAGCTGGTCAAACTCAGCTTAGCATTGCCCCCTACTCTCGGGCGGGTAAGGCCACACCCCCTTCCAACCGACCATGACATAGTGGAGAGTGTAACCGTCTGGTAATCGGCACTCAACGCTCATCTACCCACTCGGTCTACACGTTGGAGCAACCTCTTGGTACCATAAGGGTTTAAGGACTTTCACCCAGGGATATCTATAGCACCCCATGTAGAATAAGATTTTTGGTATCCAATCCTGCCAACCACGATCTGTCTGTAGAGGCTACGTCCCCGATGTAGCTAGGGCGTACAACAACTATGTCACACAATGTGAAATGCATGAATCACACTATCCAATCATGCAACAAATCCGGCACGTATCGTGCGCTCATACAGGGCAACACCGCCTAATCAGGGTCCCATAAACAATCTATCCGAAGGCATATGCTATGATCAGTCACTTCTCATATCAAGCATACATATGATGCGTATGATCATGAGTCATGGAACTATACTAAACATGTTATCATGAGACGAACTATCCTTACAATGGAGATGGGCCTGGACGACCTATACACGATAAGTACGGGCCTAACAATGGGCCCTAAGGAGAGTCGTAATGTGGACATCCAACCAATATTACACTCTTAAAGTGGACGTCAAACCAATATTGCTCCCAAGGCACGATCGTTGCAAATATCATTACATAATCCGTGTTGGGCTCACACACTGCAATGGACCTTAGGTACATCCCATTGGGCCTTAAATACATCAAATGGGCTCTATCATATGGGCCTTTTATTCATCAATGGGCCACACCAATGGGCCTTAAGTACATTGCAATGGGTCAAAACCTGTGGGCCTTGGATTGCATCAATTGGGCCTAGTCTCATGAGTCTAATGTGTAACAAATGGGCCACACCAATTGGCCCCCCCATATGTACATCAAATGGGCCTCAACCCCTAGGCCTTATATGAGTCAAATGGGCCTAAACACATAGGCCTTATGGTACATCAAATGGGTTCACTCCCATGGGCCTCATAATACACCAAATGGCCCCATTGCATGGGTCTAAGATCCACATCAAAGTGGGCCCCAATGGACTACCACAAACACCTTAAGATGAGCCTCAAACATGCCCAGGTAGGGTTCACTTGGACAATAGGTCTGGCTCATTCTATGGCTCATGCCAAGAAATGAGCTTTTAAGGTGGATAGACGGTTGGATTCAGCACATGCATCATGGTGGGGCTTGTCACCAAATGGATGGACAGTAGGGATGCATCACATGCATCATGGTGGGTACCACTGTCTTTGAACAGTGAGAATAAAACACATGCTTCACGGTGGGCTCCACCGTCCGCTGGACGGTGCGAGTAAAACACATGTATCATAGTGGGAGTCCACCGTCCACGAAAGTGGACGGTTTAGTAAAACACATACATTAATTGTGGGATCCACGTGTGTGACCCACCATTAGGTTTGCCAACCATCCAGACCGTTGATAAGGTCACGTAGGCCTGGATGAAGAGTAAAAATAAATTTTATATTGAATCCAAAACTTCTGTGGCCCAGCAAAAGGTTTCAATGGTATATGTCCAATCCCATCGTTTCCTATGGTGTGGGCCACCTGAGCTTTAAATGTGGCTCATTTTTGGAGGGGACCCACCTGAAGAGGGGTCCCATCAAGTGGACGGTGTAGATGTTCAAAATGCATCACGATGGGGACCCACAGCTGGGCCGTGAGGCCTGGCCACTCGTCCGCCTGCCAGCACGTAGGCGCTGCCTGCGTGCGCCATGACATAGCAGCAGCAAGGACTGCTTCCTCTTATTTTTATTTTTTTAAAAAATCATACACGTCGTGGTTTTTGATAGGTGGGGACTATATCTGAAAAATCTGATCCGACCATTGGATTCTATGGCCCCTGATCGACCCAATGAGACCAATGTGCGATATGTTTTTAACTAATGGAAGAATAAATATGGATTTTAATGTAATACCACTATTTGCTACGGTATGGCCCGCTTGTTTATCATATCAGACTCATCTTTTGGCTCAACGCCTAAATGAATCTGAGAAAAAGGATGGACGACTTGGATTATAAACATACATCAAGATGGGGCCTATATAAGTGGGCCACCCCATTAGCTTGGAAACAAGCTAACCTTTGTATTTTACACAATGACGTCCAGCGTCCCTGGACGCTGGACGTTTTGTCACAGCCCAAGCATTGAGGTGGGCCTTGCTCAAGTGGGCCAGCACATGATGGATGGTGTAGGTACAATCCATATAAGGTGGACCCCATGAATAGATGGCTTAGATATAAAACTTACTTCGTGGTGGGGGTCCATCCAAGTGGGCCACATGACCACATCAACACACAAAGAAAATTATGTAAAGGAGAGAGAGAAAGAGAGAGAAGGAGAGTGGAATACGTGTGATGGAGGGACCCCGGCACTATGGGCCCTCCGTTTCAAGCATCCAATCGTACATCAAGTGGGTCCCATTGCATGTGGGCCCACCAAATTAAAGATTAAAGGTGGAGATCTTTTCTCCATCGAAATAGAAGGTCTAGATGACCCCTTGTCAATCTACAAAATAAACATCATGATGGGGTCTATGGAGAATGGCCCCATCATGGAATGATCATGATGATCCAAGTGGTCCATCGGCCTCAACTTAGGGTCCCAAGTGAGATCCAAACCATTGATCGGTTGACCTCACTTGGCCCATCTCAAAAATATGAAAAACTACCATAATCTAGCACCCACCGTCCGATCTTCTTGCTCCTAGGGGTTCTTTGACACCTTAGCTTGGATTTCAATGGATGAGATGAGGAATGGAGGGTTGAGATGGGAGATGACGGGGTAGGAAAGTGGGCCACTTGGAGCTTAGGGATGCTTGAAAAATTCCATACGTAAGGAGCTCTTTTGCTTGGAGATTTGAAATGAGAAAGAGAGAGAGTTGTAAAGGGAGAGAGAGAGAGTGATGGATGGATGTGGTGATGGGGTGTAAGACACCTTTTGACTTTTGTGGCCCCTTTTGTGTAAGAAAGGAATGGTTTTGGGAGACTTTTGTGGCATTTGTGTAAGAAAGGTATGGGTTTGGGAGACTTTTGTGGTTGCTTGGGAAAAAGGGTGAAAGTGATGTGTACTTGACATGTACTTGACATGTGATGGATTGATGGGTGATTGATTGATGGGATTGATGTGATTGATGTGACACATCGTAGAGATTCCCTTGGGTTTCGCAACGCGCGACGTTTCCTCGCACCGAACGTTAGCCCACATGTCTTGACCAGGGTATCGCCTCGGCGCGCGAGTCACGGCATTGAAACCGCAGTGACGGCGCGGTCGCTATGGTAGTGGTCTTGGGTTGAGTCGACTCGGGTTGTCGGCATATGAATCAGGGTCGCGCGTCGATATCGGTTAAGGGTCGAAGGTTACCGGAATTTGACCGGTAAGACCGCGAAAGTCTACGGAAAGATACGGACCAAGATACGGGTCTTACAGCTCTCCCCTCCTTATAAAAATTTCATCCTCGAAATTTGCATAAGCATCGCAACTAAGCATTACTCATGAAAAAGAAGCGATATAACATCATCATATAGAATCAGGGACAGTGTACAAAATATAATACATGATCAATCATCAAAGAGATGAGGATAACGCTCTCGAATCTCAGCCTCACGCTCCCAAGAAGCCTCCTCTACAGAATTGTGACCCCATTGCACCTTCACCAACGGAATGACCTTAGTTATGAGGACCTGCTCCTTCCGATCAAGGATACGGACTGGCTGCTCAATGTAAGAAGCGTCCTCATGAACCTCCAACGGCTGCCAATCAATAACGGGAACTATGTCTGACCCACACTTCCTCAACATAGAGACGTGGAAAACGTCGTGGACGCCAGACAACTGTGATGGCAAGGCAAGCCGATAGGCCACGGCGCTAATGCGCCCAGTGATCTCAAAAGGTCCTATGAATCTTGGGACAAGCTTGCCCTTCGCTCCAAATCGAACTACGCCCTTCATGGGCGAGACCTTGAGATACACATGGTCCCCTATATCAAACTCCAAGGGACGACGCCGACGATCAGCAAAACTCTTCTGTCGGCTCTGAGCTGTGCGCATCCTCTGCCTGATGATGTCAATAGCCTCTAACGTCTCCTGCACAAGCTCGGGACCTAAGAGACGACGCTCTCCAACCTTGGTCCAACAACTCGGTGATCTGCATGGTCTACCATATAGTGCCTCAAAAGGAGCTATACCGATGGTCGCCTAATAGCTGTTATTGTATGCAAACTCAGCCAATCGAAGATGCTCATCCCAGCTACCCCCGAAGTCAATCGTGCAGACCCGAAGCATATCCTCAAGTATCTGATTGACCCTCTCGGTCTGGCCATCGGTCTGCGGATGTTACGCGGTGCTGAGCTGCATATCAGTCCCCATCGCTCGCTGAAAGCTCCTCCAAAACTGAGACGTGAACCTCGAGTCTCGGTCAGAAACGATTGAGACCGGAACGCCAGGCAGTCTCACAACCTCCTCAATGAATAATCTCGCAAGCCGGTCCATAGACCAAGTCGCACGCATCGCAAGGAAATGTGCCGACTTCGTCAGACGATCCACAACCACCCAAATGGCGTTGTGACCGCGCTGAGTCCTCGGTAAACCCATAATGAAATCAGTCGACACGTGCTCCCACTTTCACATTGGGACGCTCAACGGCTACAATAGACCAAGAGGTCTCTGATGTTTGGCCTTGACATGCTGGCACGTGTCACACTCGGCCACAAAACTAGCGATCTGGCGCTTCATCCCCGCCTAAAAATACTGTCGCCTCATGTCACGGTACATCTTCGTCGAGCCCGGGTGGATAGGAAACCACGATCGATGTGCCTCGGTCATAAGATCTCTGCGTAACTCTAGAATATCCGGGACACATAATCGGCCTCTTAAACGAAGTCCACCGTCTGTACCAATCTGCCAATAAGCCTGACTCTCAGATGTAGCCTCAACCATGTAACTCTGCAATGACTCATCAGCCTGCTGGGCCTCGATCACCCTAGCGACAAGAGAGGGTTGAATCGACAGGCTCGATAACTGTACGATGGAAGACTGCAGGCCGAACTCAAAGTCATACGCTGCAATATCCTCAAGCATCCGCCACTCCTAGATCATCATATGCGCCATTAGGCCTCGTGGCTGACGGCTGAGGGCATTTGCCTCCACGTTCGCCTTACCCGGGTGGTACTGGAGATCAAAATCATAGTCCTTCAGAAGCTCCATCCAGTGCCTCTGTCTCATATTCAACTCAGACTGCTAGAAGAGGTACTTCAAGCTCTTATGATTAGAGAAGAGCTCGAACATAACCTCATAAAGATAGTGCCTCCACACCTTCAGTGCGAAGATAACTGCAGCCAGCTATAAGTCATGCGTAGGATAGTTCAGCTCATGGACCTTGAGCTGACGAGACGCAAAGGCCACTGGTCTCCCATGCTGCATCAGGACAGCACCCAAACTGATATGCGAGGCATCAGTGAACACAATAAATCCGTCACTCCCAGAGGGAAGAGTGAGGACAGGAGCGGACGTCAGACGGTCCTTCAACTCAATAAATGCTCCCTCGCAGGCGTCACTCCAAATAAACTCTGCGCCCTTCCGAGTCAACCTGGTCAGCGGGGCTGCAATACGAGAAAAACCCTCGATGAAACGTCGGTAATAGCCCACCAAACCAAGAAAATTACGGATCTCAGTCGCAGTTGTGGGCTGGCCCCACAGATGCACTGCCTCGACCTTCGAGGGGTCCACTGCGACACCCTCCCTCGTCACCACGTGACCGAGGAACTTCACATCCTCCTGCCAAAACTCGCACTTCTCCAGCTTTACATAAAGCTGGTGTGCGCGGAGGGTCTGCAAGGTAATCTCCAAGTGCTGCTCATGTTCCTCACGGGTCCTCGAGTAGATCAGAATGTCGTCGATGAAGACTACAACAAACTGATCCAAATATGGACGGAAGACCTCGTTCATCAGCTGCATGAAGACCGCGGGTGCATTGGTCAGTCCGAAGGACATGACCTGAAACTCAAAATGACCGTAACGCGTCCTGAATGCCGTCTTCGGAATGTCCTCATCTCGGACCCGAATCTGATGATAATCGGAACGCAGGTCAATCTTCAAAAAGAATTGTGCACCCTGCAACTGATCGAACAAATCATCAATCCTAGGGAGCGGGTACTTGTTCTTGATCGTGACTTTGTTGAGCTCACGGTAGTCAACGCAGAGCCTCAACGAGCCATCCTTCTTCTTCATAAAGAGTATCGGCGCTCCCCACGACGAACTGCTTGGACAGATAAAACCCAACTCTCGCAACTCGTCTAACTGCTTCTGCAGTTTCCGTAACTCCAACGGTGCCATACGATACGGGGCCTTCCAAATAGGCGCGGTACTAGGCACGAGATCAATCTGGAACTCGGTGAGTCGGTGAGGTGGTAATCCCGGAATCTCCTGGAACACATCGAAAAAATCACAAACCACGGGCAGATGGTCGATGCAGGCGGCAACAGGCTCCTCTATGGCGCAGGACATCAAACAAGACAACCGCTCTCCTCTAGGCTCAGCAACGAACTGGAACTGTGGCACGCCGGGTATACAGAATGTGACTGTCCTCGCGGCGCAGTATAATATGGCATAATACTCGGCGAGCCAATCCATGCCCAGGATGACATCGAACTCAGACATCACTAATACAAACAGAACGACAGGCAGAAAGGTATCCCCAACTAGAACGGGACAAGACGAACAAAATCGGCCCAACACTACAGTCCTCCCCAAGAGAGTCGATACTGATAGGCTCTCACAAGCAGACTCCAATGGTAAGCCAGTCGATCGACAGAAGCTCTCGGCCACAAAAGAGTGTGATGCACCGGAATCAAACAGTACTCGTGCAATGCATGCAGAAACTGGAAGTATTCCCTCAACGACTCCTCCGGATGACTGTGGATCCTGCTGAGCCGCATAGAATCTAGCCTAAGCTGGCTGGGGAGGTGCCTGTCCCCTCTGAACGTGCTGCTGCTGGGGCCTCTGAGGTGGTCGAAACTGCTACCTCTGCTGTTGTGGCCTTTGAGGCTGGTGCTGATGATGATGCTGCTGCTGAGGTGGCCTCGGTGGTGGAGGCTGCTATCGCTGCTGCTGTGGGGGTCTCTGCTGCTGCGGTGGAGGCTGCTGTGGAGCCCTCTACTGCTGTGGACCTCTCTGCTGCTGCTGGGGGCTGGGACACTCCCATGAACGGTGTCCCATCGCACCGCACCTAAAGCAAGTGCCGGTGAACTGCCTCTGAGGTGATGGTGGAGGTGTTACTAGTACTGATGGTGCACGGAAGGCTGTGCGACCAGTATGCCTTTGCTGCTGTGGTCGACGCTGCTAGGAATCACTGGAAGAAGCCTACCTCTTCCGGTCTCTCCTCTGACCACGATCAGATTGAGAACCGACCCACTTAGTCTCATAAATCTGAGCTCTCCGCACCACTGCCTGGAAAGTAGGGAGCTCATGCCCAATAACACGACCTCGAAGGCCGTAATGTAAGCCGTGCTTGAAACGGCTGGCCTTCCGTCCCTCGTCATCAACCATATACGGTGCAAATCTCGATAGTGCCACAAAACGGGCTGCGTACTACGCCACAGTCATGTCTCCCTGCACCAAAGTCTCAAACTCTAAAGCTCGCTGATGACGGATATGATCGGGGAAGTACTGCTCCTCAAATCGGTCAATAAAGTCCTCCCATGTCCAGACATACTTACGTCCGGCAACACGGGTAACAGAGGTCCACTAATGCTCGGCCTCACCCTGGAAGAGAAATACTGCTAACCGGACTTGCTGCTCGGTCGTACATGACATGGTATCAAAAATCTTCTCCACATCGGAGCGCCATCTCTCTGCTGCAGTTGGATCTGGCTCACCCTGGAAACGTGGGGGATCAAGCCGTCTGAACTCACGAAGTAAGGCGCTCGCGCGCTCGTGCTCTGCCTGAGCTGGTGAAACAACTGGGCGCCTGCCCTGTCCTTGGAGTGCGGCTATCACAGCCTGTAACATCTGCTGTAACTGAGAGGCACTCACAGTCACAGTCGGCTCCGCATCAGCCTCAGGTGGAGGAATGTCATCCTCAGGGAAGAGAGCAGGGATTTCTGAGGGTGGAACGGGAGGCGCAGGTAGTAAAGCTGGAGCCTCAGGTGGTGAAGCGGGATCCTCAGGTGGTGATGTGGGATTTGATCGGGTCACCCTCCCAGGCGCCATGTCCTATAGGAAAGAGTGAAGGCGCCTATCAACTTCAAAACTCTCGAAGGTACGCACGTTAACGGTCTGTAACGGAAGGTTGCTAAGCTATCCGAACTTCGGAACTTAGCCATTCTACACTCATAGCAGACATGTAATATTGTTCTCAGTTATTTTCAAGTTATGCTTTGATACCAACTTCTATCACGCCTCAAACTCGAAAACCGGGCTCACAAAATTTTTGATCATCGAATCCGGCGCCGACAGCCTCTGTAGAACCCCATTCTCGGCTCCTAGCTCCCATTCGCCAAGTTCCGATCCTGGGATGTTACGAGGAGGATTTTCAACGTCAGTGTTTTTTTTTTGTAATAAGTATAACCAAAGGCATAACCCACAAATAACAACCAAGAACTCCATTACATTTCCACTATGATCAAAAACTTTACAAGTACAATGAGCATAAAGGGAAATACAATGGTAAAGAACAAAAACTCCAAAACGATCTGCAACGTGCTCCTGCCTTAGCGCTGCTGCGAACCAATGTCACCTGCACGCAACGGTCGTGTATAAACTTATAGAAAGCTTAGAGGGTGGTGAAAGTGTGTGCCGAAGGTAGTAATATGAACATGTAATGTCAGAGTAATGCGAAATATGCAGATGGATCCATAATATCATGAGCCTTACCAAGGCTATGCGATGCAAGACATGAATGGTATTGGCCATCCCAAGGCCATGCGATGTGCAATGCAACTCAAGCATACAGATCTTCATCTATGTCCACACATCAATACAACTCAAATATGGGATATCACCGGGGTCTAGTACACTCTAAACCAGATTGCCGCCACATCGCGCGCAATAAGGTAAGTGGAAGAGACCTCACTATCCGTCTGCCAATATCGGGCGCGACTCGTCAATAGCGGACCCATTCCTCGAGCTGGTCAAACTCAGCATAGCATTGCCCCCTACTCTAACCGACCACGACATAGTGGAGAGCGCAACCGTCTGGTAATCGGCACTCAACGCTCATCTACCCACTCGGTCTAGACGTTGGAGCAACCTCTTGGTACCATAAGGGTTTAGGGACTTTCACCCAGGGATATCTATAGCACCCCATGTAGAATAAGATTTTCGGTATCCAATCCTGCCAACCACGATCTGTCTGTGGAGGCTACGGCCCCGATGTAGCTAGGGCGTACAACAACCATGTCACATAATGTGAAATGCATGAATCACACTATCCAATCATACAATAAATCTGGCGCGTATCGTGCGCTCATGCAGGGCAACACCGCCTAATCGGGGTCCCATAAACAATCTACCCGAAGGCATATGCTATGATCAGTCGCTTCTCATATCAAGCATACATATGATGCGTATGATCATGAGTAATGGAACTATACTAAACATGTTATCATGAGATGAACTATCCTTACAATGAAGATGGGCCTGGACGACCTATACACGATAAGTACGGGCCTAACAATGGGCCCTAAGGAGAGTCGTAACGTGGACATCCAACCAACATTACACTCACAAAGAGGACATCAAACCAACATTGCTCCCAAGGCACGATCGTCGCAAATATCATTACATAATCCGTGTTGGGCTCACACACTACAATGGACCTTAGGTACATCCCATTGGGCCTTAAATACATCAAATGGACTCTATCATATGGGCCTTTTATTCATCAATGGGCCACATCAATGGGCCACACCAATGGGCCATAAGTGCATTGCAATGGGTCAAAACCCGTGGGCCTTGGATTGCATCAATTGGGCCCAGTCTCATGAGTCTAATATGTAATAAATGGGCTACACCAATTGGGCCCCCCACATGTACATCAAATGGGCCTCAACCCCTAGGCCTTATATGAGTCAAATGGGCCTAAACACATAGGCCTTATGGTACATCAAATGGGTTCACTCCCATGGGCCTCATAATACACCAAATGGCCCCATTGCATGGGTCTAAGATCCACATCAAAGTGGGCCCCAATGAACTACCACAAACACCTTAAGATGGGCCTCAAACATGCCCAGGTGGGGTTCACTTGGACAATGGGTCTGGCTCATTCTATGGCTCATGCCAAGAAATGAGCTTTTAAGGTGGATAGACGGTTGGATTCAGCACATGCATTATGGTGGGGCTTGTCACCAAATGGATGGACAGTAGGGATGTAGCACGTGCATCATGGTGGGTACCACTGTCTTTGAACAGTGAGAATAAAACACATGCTTCACGGTGGGCTCCACCGTCCGCTGGACGGTGCGAGTAAAACACATGTATCATAGTGGGAGTCCACTGTCCACGGCTGTGGATGGTGTAGTAAAACACATACATTAATTATGGGATCCACGTGTGTGGCCCACCATTAGGTTTGCCAACCATCCAGACCGTTGATAAGGTCACGTAAGCCTGGATGAAGAGTAAAAATAAATTTTATATTGAATCCAAAACTTCTGTGGCCCAACAAAAGGTTTCAATGGGCCACCTGAGCTTTAAATGTGGCTCATTTTTGGAGGGGACCCACCTGAGGAGGGGTCCCATCAAGTGGACGGTGTAGATGTTCAAAATGCATCACGATGGGGACCCACAGCTGGGCCGTGAGGCCTAGTCGCTCGTCCGCCCGCAGCACGCAGGCGCTGCCTGCGTGCGCCCTGACACAGCAGCAGCAAGGACTGCTTCCTCTTATTTTTATTTTTAAAAAAAATCATACACGTCGTGGTTTTTGATAGGTGGGGACCATATCTGAAAAATCTGATCCGACCATTGGATTCTATGACCCCTGATCGACCCAATGAGACCAATGTGCGATATGTTTTTGACCAATGAAAGAATAAATATGGATTTTAATGGTAATACTACTATTTACTACGGTATGGCCCGCTTGTTTATCGGATCAGATTCATCTTTTGGCTCAACGCCTAAATGAATCTGACAAAAAGGATGGACGACTTGGATTATAAATATACATCAAGATGGGGCCTATATAAGTGGGCCACCCCATTAGCTTGGAAACAAGCTAACCTTTGTATTTTACACAGTGACGTCCAGCGTCCCTGGACGCTGGACGTTTTGTCACAACCCAAGCATTGAGGTGGGCCTTGCTCAAGTGGACCAGCACATGATGGATGGTGTAGGTACAATCCATATAAGGTGGACCCCATGAATAGATGGCTTAGATATAAAACTTACTTCGTGGTGGGGGTCCATCCAAGTGGGCCACACGACCACATCAACACACAAAGAAAATTATGTAAAGGAGAGAGAGAAAGAGAGAGAAGGAGAGTGGAATACGTGTGATGGAGGGACCCCGGCATTATGGGCCCTCCATTTCAAGCATCCAATCGTACATCAAGTGGGTCCCATTGCATGTGGGCCCACCAAATTAAAGATCAAAGGTGGAGATCCTTTCTCCATCGAAATAGAAGGTCTACATGACCCCTTGTCAATCTACAAAATAAACATCATGATGGGGTCCATGGAGAATGGCCCCATCATGGAATGATCATGATGATCCATGTGGTCCATCGGCCACAACTTAGGGTCCCAAGTGAGATCCAAACCATTGATCAGTTGGCCTCACTTGGACCATCTCAAAAATATAAAAAACTACCATAATCTAGCACCCACCGTCCGATCTTCTTGCTCCTAGGGGTTCCTTGACACCTTAGCTTGGATTTCAATGGATGAAATGAGGAATGGAGGGTTGAGATGGGAGATGATGGGGTAGGAAAGTGGGCCACTTGGAGCTTAGGGATGCTTGGAAAATTCCTTACGTATGGAGCTCTTTTGCTTGGAGATTTGAAATGAGAAAGAGAGAAAGTGAGAGAGTTGTAAAGGGAGAGAGAGAGAGTGATGGATGGATGTGGTGATGGGGTGTAAGACACCTTTTAACTTTTGTGGCCCCTTTTGTGTTAGAAAGGAATGGTTTTGGGAGACTTTTGTGGCATTTGTGTAAGAAAGGTATGGGTTTGGGAGACTTTTGTTGTTGCTTGGGAAAAGGGGTGAAAGTGATGTGTACTTGACATGTACTTGACATGTGATGGATTGAAGGGATTGATGTGATTGATGTGACACATCGTAGAGATTCCCTAGGGTTTCGCAACGCACGACGTTTCCTCGCACTGAACGTTGGCCCACATCTCTTGACCAGGGTATCGCCTCGGCGCGCGAGTCACGGCATTGGAACCGCAGCGACGGCGCGGTCGTTATGGTAGTGGTCTTGGGTTGAGTCGACTCGGGTTGTCAGCATATGAATCAGGGTCGCGTGTCGATATCGGTTAAGGGTCGAAGGTTGCCGGAATTCGACCGGTGAGACCGCGGAAGTCTACGAAAAGGTACGGACCAAGATACGGGTCTTACACCCCACCAATGGGCCAACGCCTACTGCACCACTAGTTTCAAAATAGAACCGTGCGTCTACATCGATACCACACATGCCTCAGGCGGCCCCTCCTCCTAATAGGTTAGAGCAGATGATGCTTCTAATGCAGCAACAACAGCAAGTTTAGGCCACCATTGCAAGGGTCATTGCCCAAAATATGAATGTGGGCCCGCCTATGCCACCTATCCAGCCCGTTGTAGCTATGAACACGTGTGGCTTGTTCGAGCGCTTTCAGCACTTTCGTTCTCCTACTTTTGCAGGAACTCATAGACCTAAGGAGGCTAAATGGTTAGACCGTATTTTCAAGATGTTGAAGCCGTTGCACTATACTAAGGCAGAGCAAGTAGAGCCGGTTACTTATATATTTGAGAGGGAGTCTAGTCTCTGGTGGGACAGCATCCTACGGACCGTCCCTGTAGGATACGTGTGGATGTGGGATGCATTTGAAACTCGTTTCCACGGAAAGTATTTTCCCCTCACTTACCGTAATGAAAAGGAGGGTGAGTTTCTTCACCTCCATCAGAGAGGAATGATTGTGGCTAAATATGAGAACCGATTAACGAAGCTGGCTAGATATGCTCCATTGATCCTAGCCGATGAGCTGATGAGAATGCGGTCTGACGATCTGCCGCCCAATATCCGTACGAAGATGTGTTGCACTAGCATTCTCAAATATGCTGAGCTAGTGAACATGTCCCTGCAAGCTGAGCAGGATGAAGACAGATTATCTCGAACACGTATGCCCATGGGCCCAAGGCCTCGACCTAAGTTAATGAATTGACCATTTCTCGGTAAGAGGCCACATGTAGATTCGCCTCCTAGGCTTATGACTCCACTGACCTAGCAAAGGCAATTAGATCCTTAGTGCGCCTACTATAAGAGGGTGGGCCATACAGACACTTATTACTTCACCAAGATGAGGGGTAATGGATTTACACCACCTTAGAGGATCGACCGCCAGCCACAACAAGCTATATCAACCTCACCTCTATGATCTGCACACCAGCACAATCATTCTATAGACCACCTGTACCTTGAAATAGGCTACCTCAACGACCTATGGCAGTGCAACCCAATCATTCTCAATAGGCGAGTGTACATGCACTTGTAGCTGAAGCACCTGAGTTGGCAATTGCAGTGCCTTTAGCCTTTGAAGTCACTTCTCACATTTAAGGTACACCTATATTTCTACTGGTGGACACCGGGTCCACTACTTCTATTGGCTAAGCATTATCCCTATGGTTAGGGTGAGAGTCATTGCCGCAACAGGGACCTTCTCCGACGCTACTAAGCTTTCTAAAGATTGTCCGATAAACTTAGGAAGTAAAGCGGTGTGCATTGACCTGATCGTCACCCCACTGTACCATTATGACGTCATCCTCGGTATGGATTGGTTCATCGAAATAAAGGTAGAGATCGACTGTGATACCAGATTGGTGACAGCCTATGGACCTGAGGGCACGGCCTTTACTTTCCCCGTTCAGGTCAGTTGGCTCTACTATATAAGCTATTACGCTTCCTTATTGGAAAATGTTGATGGTTTGACACTTGGGGACACGCCTATAGTCCAAGATTTCATGGACATGTTCAGAATGACACCTGAACTACCTCCTTGGTGCGAGATAGACTTTATTATCTACCTTGTGCCTGGTACAATACCCATTTCCTTACCAACATATCGTATGCCTCCGTGTGAAATGGAGGAATTGAGGAGATAGATAGATGATCCGCTGGAATCAGGTTTCATATGGCCTAGCATATCTCCTTAGTGAGCACTTGTATTATTTGTAAAGAAGAAAGATGGATCGTTGTGGTTGTGTATTGATTATCGCAGGCTCAATCATGTCACGATCAAGAACAAGTATCCTCTACCCAGGATAGATGACCTGTTTGACTAGTTAAAAGGTGCACAATATTTCTCTAAGATCAACCTGCAGTCCGGGTATCATTAGTTGCACGTTAGGGATGAAGACATGCAGAAAACAGTATTCAGAACCAGTTTTGGGCACTATGAGTTCCTCATATGTCATTCGGACTTAGAATGCACCGACCGTGTTCATGGACCTCATGAATCGAGTGTTTTTTGCCATATCTGTACCGATTCGTTATCTTGTTTATAGATGATATTTTGATATACTCCAAGAGTCAAAAAGATCACGAAGAACACCTGCGAGAAGTCTTCGATACTCTCAGGAAGCATAGTTGTTTGCACAATACCGAAAATGCGACTTCTAGAAAGAGGAAGTCAAGTTTCTAGGGCACGTGGTTTCCAAGGAAGGAATAGCAGTGGACCTTGTCAAGGAGTCGTGGTTCAGGAATGAGAGTAGCTCGATTCGGTTACAGAAGTGAGGAGTTTCTTCGGACTTGCTGGCTATTATCACCGATTCATTAAAGATTTTTTCAAAATAGTCGGACCGTTATCACAACTCACTCGAAAGGATCTTAAGTTTGCTTAGAGTGAGAAAGCAGAAGCAACCTTTCAGAAATTAAAGGATAAGTTGATGTCCACACCCGTGCTAGTATTGGCAGAGCAAGGGGTCAAATATACTATATACACCGACGCATCCAGAGTTAGTTTGGGATGTGTGCTTATGCAGAAGGATAGGGTGATCGCCTATACCTCACGACAGTTGAGTAAACATGAAGAAAACTATCCCACGCATGACTTGAAATTGGCAGCGGTTATCTTTACATTAAAGCTCTGGAGACATTACCTCTATAGAGAGGAGTTTGAGCTCTTTTGTAACCACAAGAGCCTCAAATACATTTTTACTCAGAGAGACCTACACATGAGGCAACGACGATGGATGGAAACTTCGAAAGACTTCAAGTTTGAGGTCTCCTACTATCCTGGCAACGCTAACCTTGTGGGAGACACGTTGAGCCGCAAGAAGATAATAGAATTTGTAGCTCCGCCGATGAAAGAAGAATGAAATATGGTAGAGTTGATGCGAGACTTTGAACAGAAGCTTACAGTAGAGGAGTCGTTCGTGAGCGTCGCACACATCCATGCACAGCCACTTATTGATGACCGAATCATTGTGGCTCGGAAAGAAGATGAACTGTTTGTGAAGATGAGAGACAGAGCAAGTGAAAGTGAAGAATCCGAATGGAGAGTCGACTCAGACGAAGGTTTACGATATTATGGCCACTTATGTGTCTCGAATCTTCATGACTTGAGAAGAGAAGTTCTAGAAGCTGCTCACAATTCAAAGTTGGCAATGCATCCAGGTAATACGAAGATGTAGAGAGACATGAAGCATTTGTACTAGTGGGATAACATGAAGGCCTAGATAGCAGACTTCATGTCCCATTGTCTCACGGCTATCAGGTCAAGACCGAGCATCACCGACCTCCAGATTTACATCAGTTCATGCTCATAGCTGAATGGAAATGAATTTCATATCTATGAATTTCATTTTTGTGTTGCCAAAGATGAGAAAGGGGCATAACTCCATTTGGTGATTGCGGACCGACTGATGAAATCGGCTCATTTCCTCCCAATTGGAGTTTTGAACTCAGCAAATGATTTAGCCAAGCTGCACATCAAGGAGATTGTACGGCTGTATGGAGTTCCTATGGAGATTGTGTCAGATCGAGATACATGATTCACATCTATTTTTTGGACACAGATTCAAGAAGCAATGGGGGTACAACTGAAGTTCAGTACCGCGTTCCACCCATAGATGGATGGGCAGACAGAATGGGTAAATTAGATATTAGAAAATATATTACGAGCATGTGTGCTTAATTTCAAGGATAATTGGGATGATTGTCTCCCTTATATCGAGTTTGCTTATAACAACAACTTCCAAGCGAGCATTAGCATGACTCCCTATGAAGCTTTGTATGGGTGCCCATGTCGAGCACCACATTATTGGGCAGAAGTGGATGAGAAGAGTTTGGTTGGCCTAGATCTATTACAGGTAATGATGAAGGTCGGATATTGCATATCAAACCCTGATTATTGCCTGATTTTATGTACATGATAATGCTTAATGGAATATTTTAATCGTGTTTTTTGTTACAGGATGTAATAAAGAGCGTGATTGAAAAAGAGTATTAAAAGTATGGATTTGATGCTTTAAAGTCATCAGAATAGGAGACAAATTTCAGAAGACCAAGATCAATGGATTTACACGCCAGGGATCTAAGAAAATCAAGTCGTTCACTTTAAAAAAGTTTAAAAATGGTCCAAAATGCAAGATCACATGGTTCCCGAAATTCGATTGACATGAGACTTCATACATGGAATGAGGGTTATAAATTAACCATACATATTAAATTTCAGCCATTGGATCACTGAGGAAGTGTCCCAACGGTCATATCAGCCCCTTAATTCATTAAGTGGGGTCCACCTGATATCTAGAATTATCTCAAATTTGGTCTCAACATCTTAAATGGGGAGACCAATCAGATGGTCGGATCAAATTTTGTAAAAACATCACATTGGGCCCTGTATGTGCAACGTGTGTATACCGTACATGCAACAGATGCCGTGCACTGGACGGCGGAAGCGGTCAGCGCAAGTGCTGACCCGACTCCTCTTAAAAACGGAAACTTCCATTTTTCAAGCCGTGTAACGAACAGACACTGTCCATTTTACAGACGTCAGTGAGCCTCCATCATGACCCATAAGGCCAATCCAAACCGTCCATCTTGTAGAGGGGAAAAAACTCTTCAAACCCATGCTGACTTTTTGTATCCATGCAAGCACACATGTACGATACAGAGGCCACAAACAGGCTACCTTGCGACGTTTAAAATGATTTTAGTGTGATATCTTCTTTGGACCGCATCGATGGACCAACAAAATTGTCCCTTCTTGACTGAAATTTTGT
The DNA here is from genome assembly GCA_037074715.1 of Magnolia kwangsiensis. NCBI lineage: Eukaryota > Viridiplantae > Streptophyta > Magnoliopsida > Magnoliales > Magnoliaceae > Magnolia > Magnolia kwangsiensis. The sequence continues at coordinate 146,560,858 of CM073573.1, forward strand.
CCTGCATCTAATGGATGGTGTGAATTTATTAAAACATAAGCAAAATGGGCCCCACCAACATCACAGCGTAAGTCCCCTTTCGCATGCCCTGTTTTCGCATCCGGAAGCTGCCCGAGTTTTGCGGTAGTTGTGTGATCAATGGGATGCTTAGGTGGATGATCTGAACCGTTCAAGTAGAGCCCAGGCCAGGTATGACCCTAACCTAGGTGTTGAATTGAAGGTCGGGAATATCAGCATCCCAAAAGCTACATCAAATGCAAACCGACTTGCGATTTTATTACGCAAAGAAGCTGCGTAAAGAACTCCTCCGGAAACTCCTGCTACGAAACCGACTCTGGCCACAACTGTTTATGCACTACCTCTTGTGCGAAAGTCCCAACCGACTGACTTTCGGTGGTTATAAAGAGAGGAAAGAGAGTGAAGAGGGAGGGCCATTCCTTGGAGCTGAATCATCCAAATCTGGTGGAGCAGGCACAGAGGAGAGCAGATCCAAAGCTTGGGGAGAGCAGATCCAAGGCTTGAAGGAGAGGAGAAAGAGAGAGAGAGAGAGAGAGAGAGAGAGAGAGAGAGAGAGAGAGAGAGAGAGAGAGAGAGAGAGAGAGAGAGAGAGAGAAGAAGGGAGTTCGGATGTTTATTTTATTTTTTCTTCTTGTAGTTAAATTTATGGATTGTTAATCTCTTAGCTAGGGCTGAGATGAAGCCCCTAATTTGAATAATGCTTGTTATGTGTTGATTTTATCTGGTTTAGATTGATTTGTTTCTTTTTCTAATGTGCTTAACTGAGATTTTCATACTTTTTCATTCTATGAGCTTAACTAAAGTCTAGATGTGGATGTTGTTTGGAATATTATTCTAGGTGCTTGTGTCTGACCATGAACATATTTCCTATAGAGGAAGAAACAGGAATCTACATCTCTTCATACCCGACCATGGATAGAAAGATGTGATCCATTTGCTTTAAATGATTATACATTCTATGTGCTCAATCAAGGACATAGGGTGTGCTTTATTTATTAAATTTATATCAATCTGAATTAGGGTGAATCAACAGGAAAAACAAGGGTTAGGATAATTAGGGGTGGATTCGAAAGTCCTAGTCTTCTCTTTGATTGAATTTTACTCATTGCTCTCGATTATTCTCCATGGATTTGTGTTAGTTTACTTAATAATTAGCTACATTATTAGTTGGATTAGTTAAGAAGAGTCTTAAATTTCAAATTGTGACAACCAGTCCTCGTGGGAACGATCTCGTAATACGTACCATATCTGCATCTGATTCGTATACTTACGAGTTTAAAATCATTTAAATCAGGTTGGTTTAAATAAAACATCAAATTTTTGGCGCTGTTGCCGGGGACTGTTTCGGTCCAAATTGGATTTAGGATTCTTTCTTATCATAATTCGTAGCCTTAGGAATTTTCTAGCATTATTTTAGGAAACTTAATTTATTTTTATTTTTATTTTTTTTGACATTAATTGAAGAAAGAAGTTGTTAAATAAGATTGTCCTCAAAAGGAGAAGCTATCAAATCTTCAGACATCCATCATCTCCTTTTTCGTGTTCTTTCTTCCAATTCTTGTTTACATAACTTTCTCTTGTTTTTAAGAATTCATAATTTTTAGTTCTGATTTTATTTCTCTTAGGTTGCATCTTAGTTTAGTTTAGTTTTCTTTACTACATTACAGTAATTCAGTTTATGCTAGGACGTAGATCTCTAAACATAGAACTAGCACATTTTGATCCTGAAATAGAAAGAACTTTTCATAGAAGATTTAGAAACATTCTATTTGAAATGGCGGGCGAGAATGGAATTAAAGCACTTAGAGATTATTCAGCTCCTGTCCAATTTAATGCGCCTTCATGCATAGTGTTACCAGCCACCACGATGACATATTTTGAACTTAAACCAGGGGTCATACAGTTATTACCATCTTTCTATGGTTTAGACAAAGAGGACTCATATCATCATGTGAAAGAGTTTCTAGACATTTGCTCGACATTTAGGTTCCAAAACTTTTCAGACGATTTAATCCGTTTGCGCCTTTGTTCTTTTTCTTTGAAGGATAAGGCAAAAGCATGGTTGAATTCTCTAGGAGTTGGGATGATCACTACATGGGACCAACTATCTAAGAAGTTTTTAAACAAGTTCTTCCCTGTTCACAAAACGAATGCTCTCCATAGAGAAATCACTAATTTCATACAAAAAGAGGGAGAGCACTTTCATGAATGTTGGGAAAGATAGAAGGACTTACTTCTTAAATGTCCACACCATGGTTTTGAGAAATGGCAACAAGTTCAATACTTCTATGACGGTTTGACACCCCAAAACCGTCGCATGGTTGATGCCACCAGTAGAGGGTCATTCATGACCAAAAGTGATGTCGAAGCATGGAATTTCTTTGAAACCTTATGTGAAAATTTTCAGCAATGGGACTACTCAAATAGAGGTGAAAGAAGTCTCCAACTACCAAAGAAAGGTGGTATATATGAGATAGGAGTCATGCCAGATCTTTATGCCAAAATTGATAGCCTGACACAGAAAGTTGATGCTTTGATGTTGAATAATAGACCTCCATAAACAACTTAAATCGAGTCATGTGCCATATGTTCTAATCCTGGCCATCCTACGCAGTCCTGTCCATCTGGTGCAGCATTTTCAAAATTTCTTTATGGACAAGTAAATGCTATGAACACCTTTCGGAGACTTGGGAATGATCCTTACTCAAACACTTACAGCCCAGGGTGGGCTAGACATCTAAATTTTTTTGGGGCAAAAGGACCACAACAAGGAGGACCATCTAGAAATCCTCCTATGTAATCTTACCCACAAGTTGGCAGTCAACAACCTTAACAGTTTCCGCAGTATCAACAAGTACCTCCACAATCTAGGAAACCATCTTTTGAAGATACACTCAATCTTTTTATGCAAAGTTCTCTTCAATTTCAAAAAGACACTCAACAAACTTTACTAGCCAACCAGCAAAGCTTACATGCAAATGCGCAATCTATTGCCAAGTTGGAAGTACAGTTGGGTCAACTTGCTGCCACTTTGAGTGAGAGAGAGAAGGGCAAGTTCCCTAGCCAACCTGTGGCAAATCCAGAAGGACAGTATGAGATTGACTTTAATTCAAATCAAGAACAATATTATGAGCAAGCCAAATCTATCATTACCCTTAGGTCCGGTAAACAGATCGAGAACAAAGTAGAGATGCCCAGGGAAGAATTAAATTCTAAATCGGAAGGCAAAAATGAAGCAGAGAGACATACTAGTGCATCTAAAGTCCAAAAGCACTTTGACTTTTCAAGAACCACTCATGTGTCAACCTATGTACCTAAAACACCTTTTCCTTAACGTCTGACACCAGTTAAGAAAGGAAACAACTTTAATGATATATTGGAGATGTTTAAGCAAGTATAAATTAACATTCCGTTGCTTGATATTATCAAATAAGTCCCTGCTTACACTAAGTTTCTTAAAGATTTATGTACTCAAAAGCGTAAGCTGCATGTTCATAAGAAAGTCTTCCTTGTGGAGCAACTCAGATCCACGATTCAACATAACACCCCTCCTAAATTTATGGATCCAGGAGCTCCCACCATTTCTTATGTCATAAGAGATCATAAGATTGAGAAGGCATTGCTTTATTTAGGGGCGAGCGTTAATTTGTTGCCATATTCTGTGTATGAGCAGTTAGGACTTGGTGAGCTGAAACCCACTAAAATAACACTACAACTAGCTGATAGATCTGTCAAGGTGCCCCGTGATGTTATTGAGGATGTGTTAATCCAAGTTGATAAGTTTTATTTTTCAGTGGATTTCATTGTCCTAGATAATCAGCCTGTCCAGAATCCTACTAGTCAAATCCCGGTTATCGTAGGATGTCCATTCTTAGCTACATCCAATGCTATCATAGATTGTAAGAATGGGAGTTATGAAGTTGTCTTTCGATAATATGAAGCTTAAACTCAATGTTTTCAATGCTGAACAACAACCATCAAACTCGGATGATATATTTGAAGTGAACATGATTGAGAGTCTAGTGCTTAACTCTTTCCTTAAATCTTCTGAAGATACTCTTGAGACTTGCTTAGTACATTTTGCAGATTCAAATGATCCCCTATTACAAGAAATAGTGAATGCCTTGTAAAATAATACCTCGACAGTTGTCATGAATCGAGAGAATCCGTATTCTGAAGTACCTCCTTCCCCAGATCCTGAATATTTACCATAAAATGATGAAGAGTTGAAAATTGAACTACAAAGTGAAACATCGACGTTTGTTGAGACTACACTACCTACTACAAATTTTTCTAAATTTTATCTACTTGTAGTCTCTGATTCATCATGGTGTACTAACTTTAAAATTTTTTCTGCCACAGGTGAATCATATATACTTTGGACACTTTAGATGATAAAAAGAACACTTTATGCTGAGGTCCTTCAATTTCTCTAGTTATTAATGCTCCAAGACATCCAAGCCTACTGTAAAATGGGCTTTTGGATGATCTTGTTAAAAAATCTTCTGAGAAATTTATCAAGATACTGGCCGATGGTTCATGATTGCTTTCATTGCTTGTCTGGCTGAAGATATTAAACTTAACGCTCCTGGGAGGCAACCCGGCCTTTTATTTCATTTTGTTTTCCTAGTTAGTTATTTTAATGTTTGTGGGTAACATTGCTGTAAATCCTCATGAGACTACAACTCATCCACTAGGGGCAACTTAGGAATTTAAAGGCTTATTGCATATGCTAAATGCAATCGAGAGCACCTGCAAAAGTGGTATAGGTAGGATTTTCTTTTTGTGTTTTATTTTTGTTATTTTGCTTTTGTTGATTTCTCTCTTGTGCTGACTCGTTTTTACGTTGATATCTTTGGAATCTCTCTTGATCCCTTCATTCAGGTACTATCTTTCCATCACTCCTCTTTTACTTTCGTTATCCCATGTGCATTGCATGCTTATTTCTTTTACATTGAGGACAATGTAGATTTTAGGTTGGGGGTGAGAGATTAGGTTACCTAATCAGTATTTTCTTGGTCTTGAGTAAAATTGCGAAAATTTTAAATTTTTAAAATTTTCTGAAATTTCTTATGATTTTGAAGGATAGTTGTGATTTTAAAATTAAAAGATACATGATGTTGGTAATTTATGACTCTTGGATTCAGTTGTCTGTTAGATTTCATATTTAAGTTTGATTTATTAATACATGATTAGAAGTTGTAAACATTGATTGAGTCATGATTTCACATATCACATCTCGCTTATACATTAAGGTTCCGGTTTGAAATTGAATGATTAACTTGGTAATCACTAAGCATGAAAGGAACCGGCCTAAAAATAATTTTTAGCATCAGTTTATAAGAAGAATTGAAAGGGTAAGTCGAATAATCTTCACCATAGGTTTGCTCCCTATAGATGAAGATTCGATTCCCCATGGTTGACATGTGAAAAGGGTTGGGTGTACGATCTTTACTATAGGTTTGCTCCCTATAGGTGAGGATTTGATTCCCTTCCTTGGCGTTACTGTTCATAACAAAAATCAAAGGCTGATAGAATAAAAAGTTAATCTATAAGGTAAGTGTTGGTTTCAGGTTTGGTTGTTATGAATTCTATTATTAATTACCAATGATAATATGAAATTGCCAAGTGGATCTTTTAATGATTGTAAGCTGAGATTACACTATACACTCATGAAACTCAATGTTTAGAATTATTCTAATTAATGGATTAATTTTTTAACTTGATTATGAAGTTACTGTGAGCTTGATTCCAGGAGAAAAATTCCACTCACCATTCATGAATCTCAGAATTTTTGCATATCAACTATTTGTTCACAAGTCACTCGGGTTATAGGAATTATCTTTTATTTATGAAATTATTTTCCGCATGTTTTGCTCGGGACTAGCAAAATGCTGGTTGGGGGTTGTGATGAGGGTCAGATATTGCATATCAAACCCCGATTATGGCCTGATTTTATGTACATGATAATGCTTAATGGAATATTTTAATCCTGTTTTTTATTACAGTATGTAATAAGGAGCGTTGATTGAAAAAGAGTTTTAAAAGTGTGGATTTGACGCTCCAAAGTCATCAGAGTAGGGGATAGATTTCAGAAGACCAAGATCAACGGATTCACATGCCAGGGATTTAAGAAAATCAAGCCGTTCACCTTTTAAAAAAGCCCAAAAATGGTCCAAAATGCAAGATCACATGGTTTCCGCCATCCGATTGACACGAGACTTCAAACATGGGATAAGGGTTATAAATTAACCGTACATATTAAATTTCAGCCATTGGATCAGTGAGAAAGTGTCCCAACGTCAGATTAGCCCCTTAATTCATTAAGTGGGGCCCACCTGATATTTGGAATTGCCTCAAATTTGGTCTTAACATCTTAAATGGGGAGACCAATTAGATGGTCGGATCAGTTTCTCAAAAACATCACATTGGGCCCTGTATATGCAACGTGTGTATACCATGCATATAACAGACGCCGCATACCGGATGGCTGAAGTGGTCAACGCAAGTGCTAACTTGACTCCTCTAAAAAACAGAAACTTTCATTTTTCAAGCCGTGTAACGAATAGACGCTGTCCTTTTTACGGATGTCAGTGGGCCTCCATCATGACCCGTAAGACCAATCCAAGCCGTCCATCTTGTAGAGGGGGAAAAACTCTTCAAACCCATGCTGACTGTTTGTATCCACGCAAGTACACGTGTGCGATATAGAGGCCACAAATAGGCTACCCTACGACGTTCAAAACAATCTTAGTGTGATATCTTCTTTGGACCACATCAATGGACTACTAAAATCATCCCTTCTTGATCGAAATTTTGTCCTGCATCTAATGGACGGTGTGGATTTATTAAAACATAAGCAAAATGGGCCCCACCAACGTCACAGCGTAAGTCCCCTTTCGCACGCCCTATTTTTGCATCCGGAAGCTGCCCGAGTTTTGTGGCGGTTGTGTGATCAATGGGATGATTAGGTGGATGATCTGAACCGTTCAAGTAGAGCCCAGGCCAGGTATGACCCTAACCTGGGTGCTAGACTGAAGGTTGGGAATATCAGCGTCCCAAAAGCTCCATCAAATGCAAACCGACTTGTGGTTTTGTTACGTAAAGAAGCTACGTAAAGAACTCCTCCGGAAACTCCTGCTACGAAACCGACTCTGGCCACAGCTGTTTACGCACTACCTCTTATGTTGAAGTCCCAACCGACCGACTTTCGGTGGTTATAAAGAGAGGAAAGAGAGTGAAGAGGGAGGGCCATTCCTTGGAGCCGAATCATCCAAATCTAGTGGAGCAAGCACAGAGGAGAGCAGATCCAGAGCTTGGGGAGAGCCGGGGAGAGTAGATCCAAGGCTTGAAGGAGAGGAGAAAGAGAAGAAAGAAAGAGAGTGAGAGAGTGAGAGAGAGAGAAGGGAGTTCAGATGTTTATTTTATTTTTCCTTCTTGTAGTTAAATTTATGGATTGGTAATCTCTTAGCTAGGGCTGAGATGAAGCCCCTAATTTGAATAATGCTTGTTATGTGTTAATTTTATTTGGTTTAGATTGATTTGTTTCTTTTTCTAGTGGTCTTAACTGAGATTTTCATACTTCTCTATTCTATAAGCTTAACCAAAGTCTAGATGTGGATGTTGTTTGGAATATTATTTTAGGTGCTTGTATCTGACCACGAACAGGTTTCCTATAAAGGAAGAAACAAGAATCTACATCTCTTCATGCCTAGCCATGGATGGAAAGATGTGATCCATATGCTTTAAAGGATTATACATTCTATGTGCCCGGTCAAAGACATAGGGTGTGCTTTGTTTATTAAATTTATATCAATTTGAATTAGGGTGAATCAACAGGCAAAATAAGGGTTATGATAATTAGGGGTGGATTCGAAAGTCCTAGTCTTTTCTATGATTGAATTTTACTCATTGCTCTCGATTATTCTCCATAGATTTGTGTTAGTTTACTTAATAATTCGCTACATTATTAGTTGGATTAGTTAAGAAGAGTCTTAAATTTCGAATTGTGACAACCAGTCCTCGTGGAAACGATCTCGTAATACGTATCATATCTGCATTTGATTCATATACTTGCGAGTTTAAAATCATTTAAATCAGATTGGTTTAAATAAAACATCAGGCAACCTCAGAGAAGATCGACATTATCAGGTGTCGACTTCTTACAGCCCAGAGTAGATAGAAGAGTTATGCCGATACCTGATGGCGACAGTTGGAATTTGAAGTTGGGGACCACGTATTCCTGAAACTCTTTTCAATGAAGGGAGTCATTCGTTTTGGCAAGAAAGGGAAGCTTACACTAAGATTCATTGGCCCATTCAAGATTATAGACTGAGTGGGTGTGGTAGCATACCGTCTCGCCTTGCCCACGCCACTCGCAGGCGTACACAACATATTTCACGTATCGATGCTGAAGAAATACGTTCCTGACCCTTCTCATATTATCAAGTGAGAGCAGTTGCAGTTAAGTGAAGATGCGACCAACACGGGTCCTGGATAAGAAAGAACAAGTGCTATGTAGTAAAGTTATCCCACTTGTGAAAGTATTATGGACGCAGCACACTGAGGAAGAAGCTACTTGGGAAACAAAAGCTGAAGTCCGTAAGAATTATACTCAGATCCTCGAGGAGTACAAGAATGTACTAATTTCGAGGATAAAATTTTTATTTTAGGGGTGTAGATTGTAACGTCTCAGAAAAATCTGTAAAAAGACCCGAGTACCACCTCAGGCAAAAATCCTTAAGGACTGTACACTGTAGAAATTAGAAAAAAATTTAGTTAAGTACTAAACTAAATAATCAATGGATTTGACTCGAACCACTATCTATACAAATGGCAAGACCCAAAACCGTTAGAATCACTAACTCAATATTAATTAAAAACCCAGGAGGAATCCTAAAAGCTGGTTACTCTTGGGAGCACACTGAAACTCCGTATCGACTCGGGATCGTACGTTGAAAGTTCGATGATTGCGAAATTATAGGTTTATGATCGTCTTATTGGGCTTGACAGTCATTGCGGGAATCAAGCCCAAATGGTATCCAGAAACACACAACTTGAGCCCTGAGTAAAGTGTGTGAGAAACGTGAATATCTTTAGAAAATGAAATAAAACTTAAGTGAATTGGGTCATTCGCTTATGAGTGAAATTGAAGACTTCGGATCGTCAAATTCTGGCCGAACTTCACCCATAGATCACGAAAATTTTCCTGCACCTATCGGTATACTTGTGGCCCTGATCGAAAGATGACAACCGTTGATCTGATACAGGTCCTTCACGGCCGATCAGTTTGTCAAATTGCACCATAAACATAGTCCTAGCATTGATCCATTGTCAGGAAACTTCCTAAGGGCCCTGTTTGTTAAAAACAGGCACCCTTTGGCTATAACTTAAGTATACCGTGGCCCTGGGGCTATTGACATCACTTCTGGACTTATATACAGCCCTTAAACCACCCTTCTTTCATTCCATAAGAATTTCTCTAACCCTAGGTGAGAGAAGAGAGAAAAGAAGAGAAAAGAGTAAGGAGAGAAGGGAGATTTCTGAAGATCATTGCTGGGATCCTTTCTCACGACTCCACATGCCGTTTCGCCTCCCCACCATCATTACACGAACCTTTCTAACTACGATTTGGGTATGGTATCCTAACCTTAATCTTGTTTTAGAAATTCAGATAGAGTAATCAGTGAAATAGCTAACCTATTTCATTATTTAAGTACTTGTTGTTCTGTTTTCGGTAACGTAGGATTCGAGCCGCGTCCGAATCAAGTATTCTGACGAAAGGTGCGGACTATAAACATTTAGGTTATGATTTTCAATACTCTCAATGTCAACAATGATTTATGTCTAACTTGATTGTTGCTATATGATATTAGTTACGGCATCTTTTTGATAAACAATACATGTGTGAACTATGTGAATATAAAATGCATTCTACGTGTTTGTTAAAATGTTTGAATGAATGTGAATCCTAATTCATGCTTATTGTGGTTCCTAATCTTAGATCCATGTGTGTTATATGCTTTGTGACCGATGTTGTGTAATGAATCGTTATAATTCACGCCGTGACTAATTTAGTCTATGTACTTAGTAACGAGTAGTCTAAGTGTTTAACAACATGTCTGAATAAGAAATGGTTGATGATTTGTATTTAATAAGAGTATTGAGATGGGATTCTCAATTACCTTATCTGTGTATAACTTCCTTTATGTAATTATAATTCCAATTACATAATTTATGGATGAAACGTGAACATTTGGTAACATGTTCAATGTGTTTAACAAAATGCTCAAATGAGAATTGTATTTGAATTATTTGTTAAATGCTATTATGATTATCACATGTGTCTACCTATTGCATTTGAGTAATATTGGGGACATAACCTGGCCCAGATAATCGGTAATAATTCCCGTTTAAGTGGTGGAATTTGTCTCGCCACATTTGATATGTTTCTTGAATTCGAGTCGTACGACGTTTGTCGACAGTAGTTAGGCCACGGGGAGTGCTCACACGCTCTATGTCAATTAATTCTGCGTGCGCTCGTACCAATCGAATTTGTATAATAACCCGATTAGCCTATTGTGTGTTTATCATGTATGGACATCACTGCTTGAATCTAAGGTACTATTTACCAATGTAGAACCCGTTTCAACTATGGTACTATGATCTGCTAAGACTCATGAGCCGGGCATGGTGGTATGGGACACTGTGATCGAGCTGTTGGCCTATGCTGGGGTGACGAGCCTCCCTGTAGTGACCAATGAGCAACCCAAACTCGTAAGCTGAATGCGGTGGTATGGGACACTGTATTCGAGTTGTCGACTTACGTTGAGGTGACGAGCCTCCCTGTAGTGACCTCGAATATAAACTCTCGAACTTACCTGTCATGCCCCAAACCCAGAAATCGGATTAACAGGAATCCCGATCACCAAATTCGATGCTGATAGCCTCCGTAGTATCCCATCCTTAGCTTCCAATGCCCATATGCTAGGTTCCAATTCTGGGATCGTACAAGGAGAATTTTTCAACGTACATTTATTTCGTAAGAAGCATAACCATAAGTTTACCCAAATCACAAAGCAACATCATAATCGCATATCCACTAATATAATCATTTGAGTACAATGCTGAAAAGGAAAAAATACCTATATAAAAAATTAAAGCTCCAAAAGTCAGCTGCACGCTCCAAACTCGACGTTACTGCAACTTAAAGTCACATGTACGCATCTATCGTGCATAAGCTTATAAAAAGCTTAGAGGGTGGTGTATGTACAATATAAGTGTCAAGTATACAATGCAATGCTATAATCATACAATGTTAGAAATATTGGCAAGATCATAAATCATATGATAATAGAGTAAGCAGAAATACTGATAAGTCCATGAGTCATACAATATCAGAGTACGTAGTACAGATCAGCTATGAAAATGAGTCATAGAGAGTCAAATATTAGATGCCGAGGGTATAATGTAATATGTAAATCCTACTAAGTCTGTCTTGGCCATATAAGTATAAAAAATATAACAACCCAAAAATGTCATATGCCTGCGGATGCAATATGTGATGCGAATGAAATGACCAGCAGAAGTGTGAGGTCGGAATGATAGTACGTAGTATCGCAGGCTAATAGTACATAATATTGCAAGCTACAGGGTCCATCATAAGGGACTTCTATCTAAACTAGTCTCATACCTAAATTTGGATAGTTAGACTCAATGTGGTAAACTCCTGTTCTTAGGTTAGTTGTGCGCCCAACTGAAATCTTGGCCATGCGAAGGTACACATAACAAATGGTTGCACACCCCAGCCCGAGTGGATAGTGAATGAATGAATGAGTATGCAATTCCTACTCAATAAGTCCACATATCAGTACAGTTCCTCTCTGGGATCATCATCGGGGTCTATTATACTCTACGTCAGCTTGCCGCTCCTATCTGAGCGCATAACTGGGTAAGTAGTAGAGACCTCAGTATCAGCCTACTAATATCGGGCCCGGCTTGTCGATAGCAGACCCATTTCTCAAGCTGGCCAGACTCAAACTAGATATTTCTCCCTCACTCAGGTGGATAAGGCCACACTCCCTTCCAACTGACCACGACACAGTGGGAGACATGACCTACTGGTATACGGCCCTCATGTGCTCATGTATATTCACTCAGTCTCTACGTTGGGGCGTCTCCTGGCCACAGAGGTTTACAGATTTTCACCCAGGGACATCTATGGCGCCCATATGCTAGAACCAAACATTTTCATTATCCCATTTGGCCATCCACGATATGCCTGTGGAGGCCACAACCCTGATGTTGCTAGGGCATACAATACTCACAACATGCAATGCAAGATGCATGAGTTCTACAATTTAGTCATGCATCCATCCTACGTATACCGTACACTTATGTGAGATAATCTTTGCCTATCAGGGAGTCTTATAGCAACCTGCCCAATGACATATGCAATGGTCAATCACATCTCATAACAAATATGCAGATGATGCATATGGACATGTGTCATGATGCTATGCTGTCACATATTCATAATTGATATCAATAACTAATATCAACCATCGGCCTCAACAATGTGGACGGTTAACCAACATTGCCCCCAAGGGATGACCCACATAGGGCCTAACATATAGTGGACCCATGACCTCACATAAGGACCTAATATACAACACCATGGGCCTTACTGAAGAGCTTAATACGTAGCACGGTGTACCTCTCACAAGGGCCTAATATACATCACAATGGACTCCATTGCCCGCCCCTCAAATGCATCACAATGGGCCTCATCACATAGACCTCATATTCATCACATTAGGCCTTAAACATGGGCTGAATATACATCACAATAGACCTTAAATATGGGCCGCATATACATCACATTGCGTCTCAAACATGGGCCGTATATACATCACACAGGCCAAATACACATCACAATGGGTCGCATATACATCATATATGTCTCGACAATCAGCCTCGACAATCAAATCGGCCTCGATAATCGGAATTGGTCTCAGCAATCAAAATTGACACACGGAATCGGTCTCGAAACTCGGCCTTGACAATTGAAATCGGCTTATACAATCGACATCGACAATTGGAATCGACACATGGAATCGGTCTCGATACTCGTCCTTGATAATTGGAATCGGCATATACGATCGGCCTCGACAATTCAGAATCAGCCTCGATACTCGGTCTCGACGCTAATCGGTTAATCGGCCACGACAATCAGAATCGATCGATAATCGGAACCGATAATCAGCATATAAACAAGGCAGGGTCCATAGATGATCAGTCGATCAACCATAGTATAAAGATAGTCACTCGGCCATGGTTATATCAAATCCGATAACATGAAGTCATCCATCTACAATGAATGGGGCCCACTTATTTGGGTTAACCCATAAGAGAATGATGAGAATGGGCCTAACAAGGCTTAAGGGAAGGTCACAATGTAGACATCCAACCATCATTGCCCATCAATGTGGACATTTAACCAACATTGCTCCCAAGGAGTAGCCCACATAGAGCCAAACGTATAGTGGCCCCATGGCCTCACATAAGGGCCTAATATACATTTCCATGCGCCTCACTCATGGGTCACATATGCATCACATTGGGCTTCATTTATGGGCCTCATATGTCAAGTGGGCCACATCACATGGCCGCACCAATGGGCCTTGTATACATCAAATGGAATGCAATACATGGGCCGAAAATACACCTCAATGGGCCATAAACACATCACATCAAGCCTTGCCCATGTGCCTCGAATACATCACAATGGGCCACAACCCATGAGCTTCAAATACACAATAAGTAGGCCCTACACATGGGTCTTATGTGCATTAAATGGGCCACGTATCTGGGCCTCGAATACATCAAAAGGGTCACGCGTCATGGGCCTACTACATATCATAATGGGCCTTGCCCATAAGCCATGAATACATCACAATGGGCCTTAGATTCAAGCAGGTGGGCCCCCATCATATGGGCCTCGAATATACATCATGATGAGCCTCATGGGTGGGTCGCACCAATGGGCCTCAAGTGGGACTTGGACCTCACCAAAAATCATTTCAATAGTTGTAGGTGTAATATGTGTATCACTGTACATGTCATTCCATGGGGCACATGGCTCATTAATGATGATCAACACTGTCTAAACATTGTCCAGCACCATCCAACACAATTTGGACGGTGTGAATTATCACATCCTGGGCTCACAAAATTTTTGATCGCCGAATCTGGCGCCGACAGCCTCCGTAGAACCCCATTCTCGGCTCCCGGCGTCCATTCGCCAGGTTCCGATCCTGGGATGCTACGAGGAGGATTTTCAACATCAGTTTGATTCATAATAAGCATAACCAAAGGCGTAACTCACAAACAACAACCAAAAACTCTATTACATTTTCATTATGATAAAAAACTTTACAAGTACAATGAGCATAAAAGGAAATACAATGATGATGAACAAAAACTCCAAGATGATCTGCAAAGCGCTCCTGCCTCAGCGCTGTTGCGCCCTAACGTCACCTGCACGCAACGGTCGTGCATAAGCTTATAGAAAGCTTAGAGGGTGGTGAAAGTGTGTACGCAAGGTAGTAATATGATCATGTAATATCAGAGTAATACGGAATATACTAATGGATCCATGAATACTGTCGGCCTTACCAAGGCCATGCGGTGCAAAGCATGAATAATGTCGGCCATACTAAGGCCATGCGATGCAAAATGCAACTCAAGCATACAGTCCTTATCTAAGTCCACATATCAATATAGCTCAAATCTGGGATATCACCGGGGTCTAGTACACTCTAAACCAGATCGCTGTCCCATCGTGCGCAATAAGGTAAGTGGAAGAGATCTCACTATCCATCTGCCAATATCGGGCTCGACTCGTCGATAGCGGACCCATTCCTCAAGCTGGTCAGACTCAGCCTAGCATTGCCCCCTACACTCGGGCGGGTAAGGCCGCACCTCCTTCCAATCAACCACGACACAGTGGAAAGCGCAACCGTATGGTAATCGACACTTAACGCTCTTATACCCACTCGGTTTAGACGTTGGAGCAACCTCTTGGTACCATAAGAGTTTAAGGACTTTCATCCAGGGATATTTATAGCACCCTATGTAGAACGAGATTTTCAGTATCCAATTCTGCCAACCACGATACGCATGTGGAGGCTATAACCCCAATGTTGCCAGGGCGTACAGTAATCACGTCATATAATGCGAAATGCATGAATCACACTATCCAATCATGCGGCAAATTCTGCGCGTATCATGCGCTCATGTGGGGCAACACCGTCTAACCTGGAGCCCCTAAACAATCTGCCCGAAGGCATATGCTATGATCAGTCATTTCTCATATCAAGCATACATATGATGCATATGATCGTGAGTCATGGAACTATACTAAACCTGTCATAAAGTAATGAATTATCCTTACAATGCAGATGGGCCTAGACGGCCTATACACAATAAGTACGAGCCTAACGATGGGCCGTAAGGAGAGTCGTAATGTGGACATCTAACCAACATTACACTCACAATGTGGACGTCAAACCAACATTGCTCCGAATGCACGATCGTTGTAGACATCGTTACATAATCCGTGTTGGGATCATACATTACAATGGACCTTAGGTACATCCCATTGGGCCTTAAATACATCAAATGGGCCATATCCTATGGGTCTTTTATTCATCAAATGGGCCACATAAATGAGCCGCACCAATGGGCCTTATATGCATTGCAATGGGTCATAACCCGTGAGCCTTAAATTGCGTCAAATGGGCCTAATCTCATGGGTCTTATATGTAACAAATGGGCCACACCAATTGAGCCCCATATGTACATTAAATGGGCCTCAACCCATAGGCCCTAGTACATCTCAATGGGCCTTAACCATGGGCCCCTCAAACATCAAATGGTCTAATCCCATGGGCCTTAGGATACATCAAGTGGGTCTAATCCCATGGGCCTTAGAATACATCAAGTGGGCCTCGACCCATGGGCCTTACATAATGTTTATTTTTCATCCAAACTGGGGCCCAACATGATGTTTATTTCTATCCAAACTATTCATAGGGTCACATGGGCATAGGGCCCACTGTAATATTTATTTGTCATCCAGCGTATTGGTAGGAACATGTGGACCAGGGAGCCCACTATAATATTTATTTCCCACCCAACCAGGGGGGCCCACTATAATATTTATTTGCCACCCAACCAGGGGGGGCCCACCGTAATGTTTATTTGCCATTCAACCTATTTATAAGGTCACGTGGACCTAGGGGTGGGGCTGGTCCCACCATCCAGTGTGGACGGTTCAGATATAACTCATAAATCATGGTGGGTCCCACCGTCCAGGGATGGACGGCGCGGACAGAACACAATTCAGGGTGGGCTCCACCGTCCCACGCTGTGGACGGTGGAACGAATACATTTCAGTGGGTAGCGGACGGTGGAAATACAACACATGCATCACTGTGGGCTCCATATGGGGCCCACCATAATATTTGTTTTCCATCCAATCCGCCCATACGGTCACAGAGACCTGGATGATGAGGAAAAATAAAATTTCATATTAATCCAAAACTCTCGTGGCCCATAAAAGGATTTTTAATGGTAGAGGTTCAATCCCACTGTTTCTTATGGTGTGGGCCACTTGAGATGTGGATGGCACTGAAATTTGGAGGGGGCCCACTACTGGGAGTGGCCCACCTTATGAACGGCGTGGATGTAAAATATACATCATGGTGGGGCCCACATACAGGGCCGTGGCCCTTGGCCCTTCTGCCCATACACAGCCGCTGCTGCTAATGTGTCAGGCGCTGCCCCTGATGCATGTTATTTTCTTTTTTTTTTGAAATCTTTAATCCTATGGTTTTTCACAGGTGGGACCCATACTCGAAAAATCCATCCCGTCCATGGGATTCTACAACTCGAAACAGACAAATGAGTCTAAAGTTCCAGATTTATGGGTGTATAGAAAACATTAGGTGATTTTCAACGGTAATCACCAAGTCTCCTATGCTATGGCCCACCAGATGCTCAGATCAGCCTCATTCTTCGGCTCAATGCCTAAAATGGTCCAGGGAATGAGGTGGACGACATGGATTGTATACATACATCAAGGTGGGGCCTATGTGAGTGGACTACCCTAAAAGCTTGAAAAATAATCTAATATTTATCTTTTTCCAAACCACGTCCAGCGTCCAGGGACGCTGGACGTTGCATGTGATAGATTCATTAAAGGTGGGCCCTGATTAGGTGGGCCACCTCATGGAGGATGGTATGGATACAACACACACAAAGTGGGCCCCACTTGTAGATGGTTTGGATAAAATACATGCCTTATGGTGGGGTCCATTCAAGTGGGCCACACAAACACATCATTATCTCAAAAAAAAAATGAAAAGGAGAGGGAGAGAGAGAGGAAGAGAGTGGGACACGCTTGTGATGGAGGCTCCGCCACTATGAGCCCTCCCTTGTAAGCAATCATACATCAAATGGATTCCTTTACACATGGGACCACCGAAATCTAAAATCAACGGTGGAGATCCTTCCCCCACCAATATGGATGGTCTAGATGACCTTTGTAAAGCAAAGAAATAAACATCATGATGGGATCCATGGAAAATGGCCCCATCATGGAATGATCATGATGATTAAAGTGGGCTAACGCCCACATCTTAGGGTCCCAAGTGAGATCTAAACCATTGATCGGTTGGCCTCACTTGGCCCATCTTAAAAACATGAAAAACTACTATTATCAAGCACTCACTGTTCGATCTTCTTGCTCCTATGGGTTCCTTAGCACCTCAGCTTTGATTCCAATGGAAGAGATGAGGAATGGATGGCTAGGATGGGAGATCTTAGGATGGAAAGGTGGGCCACACTTGTGGCTCTCTTGGAGAGATGAGAGAGGCTCATACGTATGAAATTTTTGGTTTCTTAGAATGAGTTTGAAAATGAAAGAGAGAGAGAGACTTGTAAAGAGAGAGAGAGAATGATGGATGTGTTGATGTGGTGAGTGATGGGTGTAAGAACCTCTTTTTGACTTTTGTGGCCATTTGTGTAAGAAAAGTATGGCTTGTGTAAGAACTTTTTGACTTTGGAGGCATTTTGTGTAAGAAAGGTATGGGCTTGTAAGAGCTTTTGGACTTTTGTGGCTTGCTTGGGAAAGGGTGTAAAGTGATGTGTACTTGACATGAGATGTGATGGAATTGATTGATTGATGAGATTGATGTGACAAGTCGTAAAGATTCTCTTGGGTTTCACAACGCACAGCATTTTTCTCACACCGAATGCTGACCCATATCTCCAAACCAAGGTATCGCCTCGGTGCGCGAGTCATTGCATCGGAACGCAGTGATGGCGCGGTCGCTATGGTAAAGATCTTGGGTTGAGTCGACTTGAGTTGACGGTATACGAATTAAGGTCGTGCGCAAATATCGCTTAAGGGTTGAAGGTTGCCGAAATTCGACTGGTAAGATCGCGAAAGTCTACGAAGCGGTACGGACTAGGATACGGGTCTTACATGGATGAAATAAATATATCATGGTGGTCCAACAGATGGACGGTGTGGATCAACTCATATACATCACGGTCAGGCCCACACCACCTTAATGACGTCGACACAACAGCTGCTCAGCTGCCAAGCCATAGATGGGCGGTTGGGATAAAACACTTACCTCGTGATCAAACCCACAAAACGTGCTGGTGGGGCTCACTCATATGGATGGTGTAGATGGAACAGATGGATGAAATGCAATACATACATCAAACGGGGCCTACAGAAACTACTGACGTCAATACACAACTATACAGCTGGTGTGAGGTACCTCTGCCAATCCGTCCAGCAGGTGGGTCCCACATGGGGCCCACCACATACATATATATAAATCAAATATACATATAATATAATATAATATAATATAATATTACATGCAGTCCAGTCCAGTGTCCAGATGACGGTCTGGACGGTTGATATCATTACCAGGGGGCCACGTGGGTGTGGATAAATAAATCAAGGTGGACCCCACCTCACCTGAAAAATGGACGGATAGTTTGGGCAAAACATAGACCTCATGATGATATCCACAGAACTGCCGAGTACAACATCTATATTGTTGGTGAGAGGTACACCAGCCAACCTACTTCATTCAGGTGGTCCAAATGTGTGGACGGTCCAACTAAAAAACAGATGGACGGCATGGAATGGGACCCACGAAACTTGCTGACTTCACAGCAGCTGCCAGCTGCGTGGGTCCCACAGAACTTATTGACATCACTCAGCAGTTGTCTAGTTGGAGTGATGTACGCCAGCCGTCTTACTTCACAAGATGGGTCCACACATGGGACGGTGTGGGTAAAACATTTTCATCAGTGGGTCCCACGTGGGGCCCACCATAATGTTTATTTTCCATCCCATCTGTACATAAGGTCTCAGGGACCTGGACTAAGAGGAAAAATAAATTTCATATGGGTCCAAAACTTCTATGGCCCAAAAAGGGTTTCAATGGTGGATGTTCAATGTCCACTGATTTTTGCAATGGTCCACCTGATAGATAGCGTGGATATAAAATACATCAATGGTGGATCCCATCGTCCAGCCATTTGGATGGTGTGGATAAGACCCAAACATCATAGTGGCCCTTACAGCAGGTGCGTTCATATGTTAAGCATGTCTTCATATGATTTAAGATGGTGTGGGCCACCTAGGTGCCATGAATGATTGATTTTTGGTGGGGGCCCACTGCCCTAAAGGGGTCATCAAATGCACAACATGGATGTTCAACACACATCACGGTGGGGCCCATGGCTGGGACCCACGGTCCCTGTCCATTCATCCACAGCGCAGTAGGACGCTACTACGGGACGTCAGCAGCAGCACCTGCTGCATGATTTTTTTTGAAAAATAAGTTTTTTTGAGGTTTTTCCTATTTGGGGCCCGCCTTAGGAGAATTCAACCCAACCGTTGGATTCTATAGCTCAAGACAGCCTGAATGAGCCCAATATTCGATATGCTTTGGTGTATAAAAACATCAGGGTGGATTTCAACAGTAAAAACACTATTTTTCTATGCTATGGCCCACCAGATAGTCGTATTGGCTTCATTTTTCAGCTCAACGCCTAAAATGATCTGGGAAACGGGATGAACGGCGTGGATTGGACCCATACATCAAGGTGGGGCCTACATGAGCGGCCCACCCCAAAGCTTTGAAATCAAACTGATATTTTTGTTTTCAGTTCACGTCCAGCGTGGGCCCTTCTCGGGTGGGCCACCAAATGGTTGGGTGGTGTGAATAAGACATAAATCAAGTGGGTCCCACCATAAGTGGGCCCTATAACAAATCACGATCTAAGGTTAAGAACACCCACCTTTTGCTTCTTCTTGGGCTCCTCCTCATCATAGCTCCAATGGGACATAATTCAACGGTTGAGATCGGTTTTGAAGGGTGGGGATGATAGATAGGAAGGTGGGTCACACCTAACTCTCTCTTGGAGCATTGGACGTGGGTTGCTTGGGAGAAAAATGAGAGAGAGATGAGAGAGAGAGAGAGATAGATGGGTGAGTGATGGGTGGATGTACTTGTGTAGGGGGGAGAGAGTTGACTTTGGGGGGGTTGTTGTACTTGGGGATGGAATGGTTGCACTTAACATTTGATATGACGTGTCGTAGAGATTCCCTCAGTATATGCAACACGTGGCATTTTTCCTCGGATTGAACGCTGGCCTATATCTCCTGGCCCAGGTATCGCCTTAGCCGAGAGACACGGTGTCGGAACCGCAGCGATGGTGCAATTACGAGGGTACAAGTTTCAAGTCGAGCCACCTCTGATATATGGGACACGATTCAGGGTCGCTTGAATTTAACCAGAAGGACCGCGGAGGCGTACAGAATGATACGGGCTAAGATATAGGTCTCACATTACCTATTCACTGCTTTTCATTAGGAGTGATGTCATATAACTTGCCTATCATATGTGGTTAACTAGGATTAATGACCCTAGATGAATCCTTTATTTGGATAAATGATATAAAGGGAGGTACCTTATCTTCCCAAATCTGTTGTATGAATAAACATAATTAAGTACTCGGCTAACATGACCATGCACTGCAATGCATGTGCTTTGGCAAGGTAGCGCACATTTAGGGAGTTTGCCATGTGTGAATTTTGATGTAGTCGCTAAGAGAGTGTCATGTGAGGGCATGCATCATTTTTGCATACCATCCCTCCATTAATAAGAGTAATTAGGGAATGATTGTTGTACTGATTTATCATTATTGCTTGATTGAATTGATAATATGTTAACCTTTGCCTTGTAGTACCACTGAGTTGATCACTCACTCTCACTCTAGGATGGTGTTTTAAAACACCAACTAGACTCTGGTTTAGATGCAGGTGATGATGGAGTATGTGCAGCCGAGTTGGACTTCATGGACGAGGAGGAGGAATTCTCCTATGTTCAGCTATCAAGCGGGTCTATATAGACCTCGTGCTGATTTGTTGGGATTTTAAGGATACTGGATTACTTGAACATTTACATTTTAATATTTTATATATTTTAAAACAACACTTGTATATATTTAACCCGGGTAAATGATCATACTTTGGAGGTTGTGAAACACGTACTTATACTTTATATATCTACCTCAGTCTTCCACTTACTTAATTACATTAACTCTGGAGTATGATATACTAATTTAGTGTAATCCCTCTCATATTTAATACACTAATATGGACAACATTTAAGCATCATTATCTATATTGTATAAGTGATGCGTTAGATCTTGAGAGTTCAGTTTTGCTCGACGCTCGAAATTCGGGGCATTACATTAGGCTATTAAATCCCTACAACCAATAGAACGTATAAGTTAATTTTTTAAATCATCAAAACTTTAATATTTGATCACACTTCATAGTTTAACATCCATGCTAGCGCACTTTATAGTGACACTCACTCTAGCCAGTTTTCGAAGTAACCATGTCCACTTACTCTCTATGACATGATTGCTCTTACTCTTGTTCAAGTTATCATTTTTCTTGCGCCACTCCTTCTGTAACTTAAATACAAGATGTGGTGTTATCTTTAATACTAAACGTTAAGAACTTAACTAATATACCAAAAGCACTATAACTAATGAAACTCATTAAGCAATTAAACCCTTAGGATCATAATAGTACCCCACCCAAGCTTTGTGGGAGCCCATGTGTTGTGTATGTAAAATCCACTCAATTCACCAGGTGCATCCTTGTAGGCTAGGCCTAATAAGACATAGGAGAAGCTCACAGGACACGTTATTATTTAATCATGAACGCTTTGAGGTTTGGGAATTAAAATATCCTACTTGAACTGAATGGGACCCAGCTCGAACAATTCGAGCTTGAGAATACTAAGACTTGGCTCAAACCTAACCCATGGATAGCCCTACCTATGGAACCGACTATTGGTGTGATGCAATGGTCAAATCAAATCAAAGCATCTAGTGAGTAGGGGTCCTAACAGGTGCCTATAAATCCACATTATAAAGTAGATAAGTTTTGCACAGTTGCTCTATAAGGCCCAAGTCACCACATATGAAAATGAATTATGATTATATTGTTTCAACTTTTAATTAGTCTTATATTCATTTTTCATAATTGAATGTGGTTATATTGTTTATCTTATTATATTATCATCCTCCAATAGTCACTATGGCTAGTGGTTTACATCTCATTGTGTAAATATAATCTTAAATATACATTTCTTCATATGTGAGGGTTGAGCATCCCATGTGAGTAGGTGATTGGCTTGCCTGCTGAGGGTAATCAGCTTGTCTTGAGATTTATAACTCTTGTCTTGAGATTTATAATTAACGTGGATGACTTATCAACTTATTAATAAAAATACTTGTGCTTGCTTTGCAAAAGTAATAATTAATAGTATAATGGAATAATTAAGAAAGATAGTGAAAAGATGCTTATACATTAATATACAAAAAAAGGGGACTAAAGAGGCTTATAACATTATGTGAACGCCACCCTATGTGAGCACAAATGCCCTCACTTCCTTGGTTTTCTTCTCTTGCTTTGGTTCTAGTTCGGTTAGAGTGTGTAGTTGATTCAAATGTAAAGATATATTTAACTTGCAGTCGACACCAGCCAAATAAAACATTAGACTCTATGATTAGCTAGAAACCATATAATTGCTTAAATGTTGGAGAATCATAAAATTCTCAACTCAAGTTACTCTTACAATAAATTTACAATCGTAGATTTTGAGTAAAGGCCTTATTTTGAAAATGGAATGGGTTTATACCCTTTTTCGCCCACACAATGTGTGGTCTTTACTTTACGAGATTTTACAGCTCTTTAAAATTCAATAGAATTTCAGCGTCATTGCATCTATTTGTGTTTTGTAGAGTTTGAGAGTCTGGGTAGATGAAAAAAATAAGATGAGCAACACCTAACCTTACTTCACATGGTTTAAGAGCCCGAGTAGGAAAACAAAATGGGAAAAAAATATTTAAACAATAAAGATGATCACAAAATTAAAATAAAAAGATGAGTGTGTACCGCTAATGTGTTTGGAATGTCTGAACTAAAATGCAAGTTGACTTGAGATGTGAAAAGAAAAAGAAGAAACCTGACACCCTATTTTTTATAAAATGAATAGTTGAATATCCCCAATTCCAACTTTATTAATTGACTTAAATAGTTTCTTCTGATTTGATTATTCGTACAGTTGGCAGAGTAATGGCGCAATCATGCCTTTTTTTAAGCTGACAAGGTAGTAGAGTTGTAACACCCCAAAACTCGGCACCCGAGTTTTGATACTGATGTCCTTAATTCAACAGTGTTAGCTATAAAATGAACGAATACTTCTTCAAAAAATATCATCATTTTTTTCTCAATTTGTATTTCGCATTCTCATGGTTTGTGTTGCGCAGCACACCAACAACGCAGTGAACCGAGATCCAATCTCAAGCCTCACCCACAAACGATGAACAGGAAGAAATATAAACTAGAAACATATCAAAGTAATCCAAACAAACTACAAGACAAGCTATACGTGGAAAAGCCCCAAACTAGGGTAAAAAACTACGGATGTAAACTTTCACTATGAAGAAAAATAAAGATTACAAGGTAAAATACTAACATCTCCCTTGGAAGCACATAGAAAACCCTTAGCCCACACCTTTAGAATTATTTTTTAATATTCTTAATACCCTAGAAAAGCTGTAGGAACCCCTATTTATAGTTTAGGTAACTTTCCTTCCGCACCCTTGTGAAAGGTGACACCAAAATCTACAGTCCGCATCAGATTCGAAAATGAAATTGCGTAACCTTCGACTGGTCGAAGGAGAGCTACGACCAGTCGAAGGACCCCTTTGACCAGTCATAGAATTCTTTCGACCAGTCCTAGAACCTGGACACAAAAATAACACACTGGACTTTGAGTCGAACTGGTCCATGACCGGTCGAACAGGCCCCTACGACCGGTCAAAGACGTCCTACGACTGGTTGAAGGCAGCCTAGATGTGGCTCCACATTCTCAACAATTTTCCACTTGGAGACACATTGTCAAAATATTCGTCTTCTTCATCCAAAGTACACCACCTCCCCGTCTTTAAGCTTAAAGACCAATCAAAGCTGAACAGAGCTTCAGCTTCTCCCTTGTGACCGTCTTGGTCAACATATTTGCAGGATTCTCACTTGTATGAATCTTCTCTAGAACAATCGATCCATCTTCCAGTATTGAACGTATGAAGTGATATCTGATGGCAATATGCTTGGTCCTTAAATGAAAGGCTGAATTCTTAGCCAAGTGTATTGCACTCTGATTATCACTGTATAGCTTACAATTTACTTGCTTCTTACCCAACTCTTCTATAAAACCTTGCATCCATACCATCTCCTTGCATGCTTCTGTAGCCACAACATACTCTGCTTCTGTCGTACTGATAGATACTATCTTTTGTAACTGAGAGACCCAACTGACTGCAACACAGAGTAAAGACATAACCTTTAGTGCTTCTTTTGCTGTAATATCTCCTGCCAAATCTGAATCCATATAGCCTTGTAGCTTAATTTTCAATCCACCATAACACAGCCTTACATCCTTAGTACCCACCAAGTATCTGAGGATCCACTTCATAGCTTCTCAATGTTCCTTCCCGGGGTTGTTCATGAACCTACTAACAACTCTCACTGCTTGAGTAATGTCTGACCTTGTGCTCACCATAGCATACATGAGACTCTTAATAGCTGACGCGTATGGGACTTTGGCCATGTAGTCCCGTTCCTCCTGCGTCTTTGTCCCTTACTCCTTAGATAGCTTGAAGTGATTGGTTAATGAAGTGTTAACCGGCTTAGCACCTCCCATATTGAATCGAACAAGTACCTTGGCTATGTACTTTACCTGTGACAAAACCAGTTTCTTATTTTCCCTGTCACGCTTTATCCTCATGCCTAGGATTTATTTTGCAGCTCCTAAATCCTTCATGGTAAATTCTCTAGACAATTGTCTTTTGAGATCTGAGATGTCCCTCATGCTTGTACCGGCCACAAGCATATCATCAACATACAAAAGAATAATGGTGTACGGCATATCAAACTTCTTCAAGTAACAACAGTGGTCTGTATGACATCTCCTAAAACCATTTTTCGACATGAAACTATCGAACTTCTTGTACCACTGCCTCGAGGCCTGCTTCAGGCCATATAGACTTTTCTTCAGTCTGCACACCTTGTTCTCATTACCTGGTGCCACATATCCTGTCAGCTGATGCATATATATTTCTTCTTCAAGGTCCCCATAAAGAAAGGCTGTCTTAACATCTAGCTGCTCTAGATGTAAGTTCTCTGTAGCTATTATACTCAAGACTATGTGAATCGTAGACATTTTCACTACCGGTGAAAATATTTCAGTGAAATCGATACCTGCCTTTTGTTGAAACCCTTTCACAACCAATATAGCATTGTACCGTTTCGAACCATCATGCTCCTCCTTCAGTCTGTAAACCCACTTGTTACGAAGAGCTTTCTTATCGTTAGGTAGAGTGACTAGCTCTCATGTACGATTAAACTCAAGAGAGTCTATCTCCTCGTCCATAGCCTGCTCCCACTTAACCCGTGTATCTGACTATAATGCCTCCTCAAAACATTCTGGCTCACCATTATCTGTCAGCAGTAGATAATGTAAGGAGGGTGAGTATTGGATCGTGAGTCTCCTCTCCCGAGTAAACTTGCTCACAATCGGTGTCTGTTGCTCTGCCTCATAATGCTCTTGTGCATGATCATCTTGTGGCGCTGTAACACCCGTGTCCGGTAACTCTTTCAACTCTACGAATTTCTTTTCCTCGGCCTTATTTTCTTACACACTATCCTTATGCATTACTTTTTCATTGAAGACTACGTCCTTGCTTCTGATGATTTTTCTGTTTTCTGCATCCCAAAACATGTAATCAAAATCATGCTGCCCATACCCTATAAACGTGCACCTCCTGGACTTCGCATCCAGCTTGTTTCTGTGCTCTACATCAATGTGAACATATGAAGTGTAACCGAACACTTTGAGATGTGTAAGGTTCACTTCTTTCCCATTCCATGTTACTTCTGGTAGCCCACCATCCAATGGTGTTGAGGGACTTCTATTGATAAAATATATGACACTATTCACAGTATCTGCCTAAAAGGTCTTGGACAACCCTACATGTAACATCATGCTCCTGGCGTGCTCAAGGATGGTCTTGTTAATGCGCTCAGCCACACCATTCTGCTGCGGTGTCCCTGGAATCATTTTCTGATGTTTGATTCTACTTGCTGCACAATACTCCTCAAACCTCTTGTCACAATACTCTCCCCCATTATCAGATCTGAGACACTTTACTGTTTTACCTGTCTCATTTTCTACCAGAACTTTTCACTTCTTAAACGCATCAAATACATCAGATTTATGCTTTAAGAAATAAACTCACAGTTTTTTACTAGCATCATCAATAAAGAAAATAAAATAATGTGAGCCACCAAGAGATGATACCTGTGCTGTTCCCCACATGTCAGTGTGTACAAGCTCCAATAGATGCATCTTTGGAGCGGTCCTATTTTCTTGAAGCTTATCCTCTTCTGCTTGCCATATACACAGTCCTTGTAGAATTTCAAGTCAAGAGACTTTAGCCCTGGTAGCTTCCCTTTTGACAACAACACTTTCATCCCTTTCTCACTCATATGTCCCAACGTCTGATGCCATAATTGGCCATTCACTCCAGTTGATGGGACTGCGAGTGAACTATATGATCCTGAAGTCATGTACAAAGTATCTTCCTTTTTACCTCGAGATATCACCAAGACACCTTTTGTGATCTTCCAGGAATCACCAGTGAATGTCGTCACATAATCGGTGTCGACCAACTGCCCCACTGAGATCAGATTCCTTCTCAAGCTCGGTACATGTTTGACATCCTTTAATTTCAAAACTGTTTCGTCTTTCCGATTGACCTGAACGTCTCCCTTTCCAAAAATACTGCACGACTCATCATCACCTAAGTAGACTCTCCTAAATTTACCTGACACATAATCACGCAGAACTTCCTTACATGAAGTGGCATGAAACGAAGCACCCGAATCTATAACCCAAGACTCATTCCTCGCATCAAGAGATAAGATCAACGCCTCTGTGTCGCTCTCCTCAGACAGATTCACTAAATCCTTCCCACCTTGAGAGCTTCCATCTTGTTTCTTAAGCGCCCTGCAATCACGTTTCATGTGCCCCTTCTTACCACAATGCCAACACCCGTCTTTATCTTTCGATCCTTTGGACTTCTTCCTCAACTTAGAACACCCGTGTTTATTGCATCCTTTGTTCTGCAATCTTCCTCTTCCTTCAACGTTTAGAGCATTCCCTGGATCCCCTAAAACTCCTGATGCCTTCCTTCTAGATTCTTCGCTGAGAATTAGACCGACCACATTATCAAATTTCAGCTTTGTCGACCCTGAAGAATTGTTCACAGCAATCACCAAACTATCCTAACTGTCTGACAGACTGGATAAGATCAATAGTGCCCTAACCTCATCCTAAAAAATGATACCAACGGATTCCAACTGGCTCGTGACTGTATTGAACTCATTTAGATGTTCAACCATGCTCTCACCATCTGACATCTTCATGTTGAATAGTTGTTTCATAAGATGAACCTTGTTGGATGCTGAGGCTTTTTCATACATGGTGGCTAGGGCTTTCATCAATTCTTTTGTCGTTTTTACCTTGAATATGTTAAAGGCGATGCTCTTAGATAAAGAGAGTCGGATCGTTCCTAAAGCCTTCCTATCTAGTAAAAACCATTCATCATTTGTCATCTTTTCTGGTTTCTTCTCTTTTCCTTCTAGAGGAATGTAGAGGTCCTTCTGATACAAATAATCTTCCATCTGCATCTTCCAGAAGGCAAAGTTTGAACCATCAAACTTCTCAATTCTAGTTTTTCTATCTTCCGCCATCGCTCCCAATAGAACTAAACCAATAGCTCTGATACCAGTTGTTGCGCAACACACCAACAACACAGTGAGTTGAGATCCAATCTCAAGACTTACCCATAAACGATGAACAGAAATAAATATAAAGTAGAAACAAATCAAAGCAATCCAAACAAACTATAAGACAAGATATACATGGAAAAATCCCAAACTAGGGTAAAAAACCACGGATGCAAACTTCCACTATGAAGAAAAATAAAGATTACAAGGCAAAATATTAACCTCTCCCTTGGAAGCACATAGAAAACCCTTAGCCCACACATTTAGAATTATTTCTCAATATTCTTAATACCCTAAAAAAGCCCTAGGAACCCCTATTTATAGTTTAGGTAACTTTCCTTCCGCACCCTTGCGAAATGAGACACCAAAATCGGCGGTCCGCGTCAGATTCGGAAACGAATCTGCATAACCTTCGACTGGTCGAAGGAGAGCTACGACCAGTCAAAGAACCCCTTTGACCAGTCGTAGAATCCCTTCGACTAGTCCTAGAACCTAGACACCAAAAAAATAACACACTGGACTTTGAGTCGAACCGATCTACGACCGGTCGAACAGACCCCTACGACCGGTCGAAGACATCTTACGACCAGTCGAAGGCGGACTAGATGTGGCTCCACATTCTCAACAGTATGCATCATAAAAAGTAAAATAAACTGAAGTTGAAATTAGAGTTTTAATCAACACATTAACAATCAAATTGTCCACTCTACTAGGTATTTATTACAAAACGAAATAATCCACAGGTACGACTAGTTCAACTAAAGTGTAAAACAAATCCACTGTAAGCCCTCCATGCTCACGTACAACTCCTCATCCATGTGTCTTCACACGAGGCCTTTAATGTGTCCCCATGCTCCTCTAGACCCACATCTAATATTGTTTACTTTTTGAATTCAAAAGCATGAGTGGCTAGCTTAGTGAAAACTTTTCCCCAAAATTACACACTTATCATCATAGTTCAGTATAGTTTACAAACATAATACAAAGCAAATATATATAATAATTCCACCACATATAAATCTTAATTAATGCATGAATGCATATCAACTCATAGAAATCACGAGAGACATCATCAGCATTACTCGAAATCTCACGTGCTAAATAAAAACATGAAATATTGATAGATGTGATTGGCATTACCTAGAATATCAGGTGACATAAAAAAATTGAAATCACAGAGATGTCGTCGGCATTACCAGGAATCTCATATGACATATAAAAATCAAAATTACAAGACACACTATTAACATTACCTGGAATCTCAGGTGACATAACAATGAATCACAATGAGTGTCATTATTGAGTATGAAATATTATATGTTTCTCCCTGTTATACTTTGGTTTATAAGCATGAATATGCTTAATCAATCTAATTACACATGTTTTCTCTTACGATGTGATTTTGAGAGTTAAGTAGAAAATGACGCTTAAAGTGTGGATTTAATGCTCGAAGAATTATCAAATAAAGAACTGAATCAATGGAGGTCAAGATTGAAGGATTCAAGAATCCAAGATCCAAGGAAACCAGAAAGAAATGAAGAAAATTGAAGATTGAAAGGGCAGAAAATCATAAGT
This sequence comes from Magnolia kwangsiensis, assembly GCA_037074715.1. Taxonomy (NCBI): domain Eukaryota; kingdom Viridiplantae; phylum Streptophyta; class Magnoliopsida; order Magnoliales; family Magnoliaceae; genus Magnolia; species Magnolia kwangsiensis. The sequence goes on from CM073573.1 coordinate 146,590,979, forward strand.
GCATAAATTGACCCTGCGATGACATCGACGATACCTTCAATGCCATTGAAGTAAGTGTCCATGTCATTGAAGCCATCTTTGATCCCATCATAAAAATCATGAAATTATGATTTTGTTATTGGACATATTCATGCACCAATTTTATGAGTGTTCGATGCCATTGAAGGAGTGTTCAATTTCATCAAGAAAATACCTGAATTCAAAATTTTGTTGCCGGACAATTTTTCAGTTTTAGTTGATATCTTCGATGAGAGTTTGATGCCATCAAAATGACATCAAAGTTGTGATCAAGTGCGTAATTTTAAGTTGATTTTAAAATCGGTGTGAATTGAGGCTATATAAAAGACTATTTTAGGATCTTATAAATACGAATTAGGGTTGAAGAAGTAGAGTAAAGAGTTAATGAGCTTCATGGAGTCCTCTTTATTCTCCAATCATTTGGTTCCAGTTAGTTTTTATATATATATTTTTAAGTTTTAGTTCAATCATATCTATGGTTGACTAATCTCTTAGCTAGAGCTAAGACGTGAAGCTTGTAATTCTTCTTAATGTTTAGTTTACTTTGATCCAAGTTATTTGATTATATGTTAAACAATTCATATATAATTGGTTCGAATGAAGAAGTATTTCTATTTTATTTTAATCCACTATCAACTTTGGGCACAGTGGATGGTTAGGAAAACTAAGAATATTTTCTTACCTATTTTGTAAGGGATTAATATGTAGAATTAATTGATCTATCGTTGATTTTGGGCACGATAGATACTTTGAATATATTACAATCATATAGTTGATGCTTTAGGAGGGAAATAATTTAATGAAATTCAAATCTATTTCGATGCATGAATGATAGTTTAACCGCTCTATTATCCGAATGAATAGGATAAGACTGCGATTACAGTTACATGATCCAATTGAATCAAGTAAATTAACATTAAAATGACCATGAGTGGATCTTGGGCATTTTAATATTTTAATTCTGATAGTTTCTTCCACAATTACTTTTTAAAACTAAATTTTAATAGTTAGTTTAGCTTTTAGTTATAGTTCTAATATATTCTAAAAATCTCACAATAGACAATAAACCTCGATCTCACCGAGTTATTACTACATCGCAATCCTGCACTTGGGGTTTTCATAACAACTTTTTAGCGCATCGTTGGGTATTCAATTGCATTTTTTTAAGTACATTAGTATTGGAATTAAGTTAGGATTATGTTTAATTTTTTATATGTTTCCAAATTAGTTTTTTTTTAAAAAAATTATCATATACTGAATTTGTTCTTATGTTTTGTAGTATCTAACATATAATCACCAATATAGTAATATCCTTCCAACTCTTCTTGCTATAGTATTTCAAATTTCTTAATTTTTATAATTTTTTTTTTCTGAAGGAGGTTTTAGTTTAAACTTAGGCTGAGAGTGTTTCATGCCTAAGTGGGTCTGTGACAATACCCTACGTCTCTTAAGTGAATGAGGATTAGTTGAAAGGCTGTATGTCCATCACTTGATTAGACACCACCTTAGAACACTTAAGTTAAAAGAAAGTATGGCTGAAAATTAACTCACAATCTCACTGAAAAGCAACAAGATGAGAATGGTGTAGATAATGCTCATCCGCCTAGAATACCTGTGATTACTTACAACCAGTGAGGGCAACCACACCTTCCTGCAGGGTGTTTCCACATAATGCAAGAAATGTGAATTTTAAATCGAGAGTGATCTAAGTACTTCTAAAGTTTCATGGACTCAATTATGAGAGTCCATACCTACACCTAAAAAAATTGATAAGATTGTAGCGACCCTACACTCTCATAACGTATCTGAGGGCACTTTAAGATTAAAGTTGTTCTCTTTCCCTCTAAGGAGAAAGACAAGTCTTGGCTTCACTCCTTGAGACCAAGATCGATATGGACATGAGCTGAGATGACTCAAGAGTTCCTTAAAAAATTTCTTCCTGGTTCATAAGATCAATGCCCTAAGGAGGACGATCGTGAATTTTTTGTAGAAAGAGGAAGAGACCTTCCATTATTGTAAAAGATTCAAGGATCTTTTAAATTCCTATCCACATCATGGCTATGAAACTTGTCGGATAATCAGCCTTTTTTATGATGGACTGACTTCGCCCATGCGCCAATTCCTAGAGAAGATGTGCAATGAAGAATTCATGAACAAGGCTCTCGATGACGTGTGGGATTATTTCGATATGCTTGCTGAAAATGTGCAGTTATGAAATACTTCATCTAAACCCACTAATCCTAGATCAACTCAATCTAGAGAGAAGGGAGGAATGTACATCTTAAGGAAGGAGGACTGTGTGAATGCTAGGGTGACTAATCTCATAAGAAAGGTCAAAACTATGGAACTAAAGAAAGTAGAACCGGTCAAACCCGACAAGGCCATTGAGATTGTTTGTAGTATTTGTGCTAGTAATGTACACTCGCAATAGGATTGTCCACAATTCCTGCATTCCAAGAGTTGTTACATGAGCAATCCAATGCTGTGAACAATTATCAAAGGCCGTTCAGTGCTCCCATATCAAATGTGTATAATTCTAGGTGGAGGAACCACCCAAACTTCAGTTGGAGGAATGGGCAAACGACCAATAAAGATATAAAGGGATTCTTCCTATATTCTCTAATAATAATAAAAAGACCCCAAGAGGATATGGCTCAAAATTTCATTCAGAATCATGAGCAATTTAACCAGAATATGTTACAAGTATTCCAGATATCAAAACATCATTTGGAGTGTTTGCATAGTCTATCCAAAGAATTAAGTCACAGCTAGCTATTAGGGATAAATGGACTCTCCTAGCCCAACCTCTACCTAACCTAAAACAACAATGTGAATTAAGTGCCCCAAGCTCTTTGAACCACCATGTGGAGCAAGCTAAGTCTATCACCACTCTTATAAGTGAAAAAGTAATTGAGAAGAACATCCCGACGAAGGTTGAGAAGCTTAAAGACATAGAAGAATATGAGAAGAATGATGGACTTATCAATGCCACACATGAGAAAGAACCGAAAATTAATATAAGTTGGTTGCACTGTTCCCTCAAAGGTTGATTTCACCAAAACCTCTGTCAAACATTCAAGATATCTTGGAGGTGCTTAAACAAGTAAAAATCAATATCCCTCTGTTGGATGCCATCAAACAAATCCCGTCATATGCCAAGTTATTGAAAGACCTATGCACGAAATATTTTTGACAGAGAAAGTGAGCACCATCCTCAAATAAGTTGTGCCCCAAAAAATATAAAGATTCCGGCAGCCTAACCATCCCTCATGTGATTGGAAATCACCGGATTGGACATGCATTACTTGATCTGGGGGCGAGTGTAATTTTGATTCCATACTCGGTTTACGAATAACTTGCCCTTGGTGAATTAAAACCCACCCAGACCACACTTCATTGGGTTGATCGTTCGGTTCGTATATTGAGAGAGATGATAGAGGACGTGTGTAACGTCCTATATTTTTTTCATTTTGAATTTTTAAAAAATCTTAAAAATTTTCATTATAATTAACCTATATTGTCACTTACTGACCATTAACACTTGATGTTAGCCTATACGCGAGTGATACCAGTAAAGAACCACACCAATCTGATTAATCAACTATAGGAAGCCGACGAATCCAGCCGATCACTTAAACACCAAGTTTAGTCACATGATTTGTTCACATGAGGCCCACATCTAACTAACCTATCATTGAATAATCAAGACAACCGTAACTAAATAAAGATTTTTTCAAAGCTGAGACAAGCAGGGGTCAGATTTTAATTAACACACTAAATCAATTCAGTTACTCCTTTAGCCTAAAAACTAACAGTTTAGGGTTATTAAGACCAAATCGCTGTTTCTACTAATTATAAATAGGCTACACTTTGAACGTAGTTAATCTAAACCCTAATACTTGCACACAAGAAATCTTGATACCAAATTTATTCCAAAAATGTCCCAATTTTTCGCATAAGCTTTAGACCACTCGTTAGTGGGCCACTAGTTTCGAAACTATAGAATAATGTCTCGCTGTGCTTAACGTCCATCATGAGACATCGAGCTAAGATCATGTCTCGAATCGTTTAACTTAAACTCGTAAGTCGAGTGCTTGAGTTGTGTGAATATCTTATATGAAAATATGAAACTTAAGTGAAATAAGTTCATTTCTTCTTTCACAAAGTTGTAACTTTCGAACCGTTAATTCACAACCAAAGTTGGAGTACTGACTAAAGATATTTCTCTAAACATATCTATATAGTCGCAGCTCCGATTAACTATTGATGACCGTTGAATAGACTTTTGATCATACCCATCGATCAGCGCATCTACATGGCGAGTCGATCATATCCATGCGTGTATCATCATTGTCATGCCCCAAACCCAAAAATTGGATTCACATGAATCCCGATTGTCGAATCCGGTGCCAACAGCCTTCGTAGTGTCCCATTCTCGGCTCCTGACAATCATATGCCAGATTCCGATCCTGGGATCCTACAAGGAGGATTTTCAGAATGAATTTTTTTTTTTTGTAATGGAGCATAACCACAAGCATAACCAAGTCACAAAACAACAACACCACATATCCACTATATCAAAAATTTTAAGTACAATGCGGAAAGGGAAATACGAGGTGATCAAAAAGCTCAAAAATGTCCTGATACGCACTCTTGCCTCAGCGCTGCTGCTGTCCAACGCTACCTGCACACAACTGTCATGCATAAGCTTACAAAAGCTTAGAGGATGGTGTAAGTGTGTGCGCAAGGCAAATGCCAAGTGTACAATATCAGAGTAGTGCGGGAATATGCGGTAAGTCCATGAATACAATCAACCATACCAAGGCTATGTAATGCAAGACATGAATGCTATCGGCTATACCAAGGCCATGCGATGCGAGATATGAATGCCATCGGCCACACCGATGTAATTCAAGGCCTACATAGCCAAATGTCATATGCGAAATGTAATCCAAGTAAGTCGGTACTCATCAAGTACACATATAAGTACAGTTCCTCTCTTGATATCACCGGGGTCTAATACATTCACATTGATTACCTCCTCCCTAGCTGCACAGCCAAGTAAGCGGAATAGACCTCACTATCCGCCTAACCAGTAGTCTGCCAATACCTCCCGGCTCGTCGATAGCGAACTCATTTATGAGCTGGTCAAACTCAGCCTAGCTTATAGCCCCCTCACTCAGGAAGATAAGGCCACACCCCCTTCCAACCGACCACGACATAGTGAGAGACGCGACCTACTGGTATTCGGCACTCAAGCACTCATGTATCCACTCGGTTTAGATGTTGGAGCATCTCCTGGTACCAAAAAAGTTCTGGGACTTTCACCCAAGGACATCCTAAGTGCCCACAGTGCTAAAATAAAGTATTTTCGGTATCCGATATGGCCATCCACAATGTACCTGTGGAGCCACGGCCCTGATGTCGCTAGGACGTGCAGTGATCAAGTCACACATATGCTAGATGCATGAATCACACTGTCAAATCATGCAGCAATCCAGCGCGTACTGCGCGATCATGTGGGCACTCGGTCTCATAACGAGTCCTGTAAATAGTCTGCCCAATGGCGTATGTTATGATCAGTCACTACTCAAATCAAGCATACATATGATGCGTATGGGCATGAGTCATGGGATTATACTAAGCATATTATAAAGTAATGGACTACTTTTACGATGCAGATGAGCCTAAATGGCCTATACACAACTAGTATGGGCTTACCAATAGGCCCTAAGGAGAGATACAATGTGGACATTTAACCAACATTGTACTTACAATGTGGGTGTCAAACCATCATTGTTCCTTAGGCACGGCCCGCCATGAGTAACATTACATAAACCATGGGAAATCACACATTGCAATGGACTCTAAGGACATCCTGTTGGGCCTCGACCCATGGGGCTTGGATACATTGAATGGGCCATATCACATGGGCCTTACATTCATCAAATGGGTTGCATTAGTGGGCCTCACCTACAAGCCTTATGTACATTGCAATAGTCCATAACCTGCGGGCCTAGAGTACATCACAATGGGCCTTACAATATTTCAAAATGGGCCACATCCCATGGGCCTTATATGTATCAAATGGGCCACACCATTTGCGTCCCATGCACATCAAATGGGCTTAATCCCATGGGCCTTATATGTATCAAATGGGCTTAATCCCATGGGCCTTATATATGCCAAATGGGCTTAATCTCATGGGCTTTATATATGTCAAATGGGCCTAATCATTTAGGCCTTAAATATATACCAAGGTGGGCCTCAATGGATGGCCATAAGTAAGTCAAGATGGGCCCCATACATATGCCAAGGTGGGGTCCATTTGAACTACAGATCCATCTCTTTTTAGCTCAAGCCGTAAAATGAGCCTTATAAAAATAAATTGACGGTTGGATGTAACACATACATCATGGTGGGGTCCACGTAAAGCCCCACCATCATACATATATACATATATAATATATATAATATATACAATATTATATATATATATATATATATATATATATATATATATATATATATATATATATATATATATATATATATATATATATATAAACACCCACACATGTGAGTAGAGTGGATGGAACACATAAATCATGGTGGGTCCAATTGCCCAAACAGTGGACAGTGCGGATGAACACATACATCATAGTGGGCTCCACCGTCCGCTGGACGGTGGGAATATAACACATACCTCACCGTGGGCTCCACCGTCCGCCTGGACGGTGGGACCACAACACATACATCACTGTGGGCTCCCCATGTGGGGCCCACTATAATGCTTACATGCCATCCAACCCGTTGATAAGGTCACGCAGACCTGGATGAAGAGAAAATACAAATTTCAGCTTGATCCAAAACTTTTGTGGGCCCTAAAAGGTTTCAATGGTAGAGTTCAATTCACACTGTTTCGTGTGGTGTGGGCCACTTGAGATTTGGATGCGGCCAGGATTTGGAGGGGGCCCACTTCGGGGAGTGGCCCAGCTCATGAACGGTTTAGATGGAACATAAACATCAAGGTGGGGCCCACGCACAGGGCCATGGGTCTGCCTTCGTCTGCTTGCCCGCCAGCTGCTGGCGCGGCCAGCCCTCTGACATAACAGCAGCTTGCTGCTGCTTATGTATTTTTTTTTTTTTAAAACCCATCTTTCTGGGGTTTTTCTCATGTAGGGCTCGCATCAGGTAGATCCACCCCATCCACTGGCTCCCATGGCCCTAGACAAGTCTATCAAGACCAATATTGGGCCTTTTTCAGCGTGTAAGAAAAATCTGGGTAGATTTCAATGGTAATGATATAGTTTTCGACGCTATGGCCTACTAGATACTCTGATCAACCTCATTTTTCAGCTCAACGCCTAAAATGAGTCAGGGAGTGAGGTGGATGGTTTAGATCAGAAACATACATCAGGGTGGGGCCTACACAAGTAGTTCACCCCAATGGCTTGTAGAACCAAGCCAATATTTGTGTTTTCCTTCCACGTCCAGCAACGTCCAGACGCTGGACGTTTTTTTGAGTTTTTCAACATATTCAAGGTGGGCCCTATTTAGATGGGCCACCACAAGATGGATGCTGTAAGTACAATACATAGAAGATGTGCCCCACTCATGGACGGCTTGGACAAAATACTCACTCCATGGTGGGGTCCATTCAAGTGGACCACAAAAACTCATCATCATCACACAAAAAAATATAAAAGGTAGGGAGAGAGAGAAAAGAGTGGGACACGCGTGATGGAGGGACCCCGACACTATGGGCCCTCCGTTTCAAGCATCCAATCATACATCAATGGGTCCCATTACATATGGGCCCTCCAAATAAAAGATCAACGGTGGAGATCCCTCTCCATCCAATATGAATGGTCTATATGACCTCTTTAATATAAGGAAAGTAAACATCATGATGGGGTCCATGGAGATTGGCCCTATCATGGAATGATATTGATGATCAAGATGGGCCATCAGCCACATCTTAGGGTCCAAAGTGAGATTCATACCATTGATCGGTAGGCCTCACTTGGCCCATCGTAAAATTAGAAAAACTACCCTATAAAAGCACCCACCTATCGATCTTCTCGGTCCGTTGGATAGCCTATCTCCTTACGCTTCACTTTGATGGTGGAAGATAGAAGATGGATAGATAGGATGGAAGATTTGGGATGGAAAGTGGGCCACCAACATGCACTCTCTCACATGGAAGAGAGCTTGGACGTGTGAGCTCTCTCCTTGCTTGGAAATGATGTGAGAAAAGAGGGAGAGAGAGAGAGAGATGTAAGGAGAAGTGATGGGAGATGGGTGATGGATGTGAGTGATGGGTGAGGTGATGTATTGGTTGACTTTGGGTTTGCTTGACTTGTGAAGAAAGAAAGCATGAGTGCTTTGTACTTGACATAAGAGATGATTGATGGGTTTGATTGATGGGATTGATGGGACATGTTGTAGAGATTCTCTTGGAATTGCCAACGTGTGACATTTTTTCCTCGAACGGAACGCGGGCCCACATCTCTTTGACTGGGTATCAGATCAGTGCGTGAGTTACGGCGTTGGAACCGCGGCGACGATGCGGTCGCAATGATACAAGTCTCAGATTAAGCCGACTCAAATGTATACGATACGACTTACGGTCGTGCGCAAACGTCGATTACAGGTCACGAATTGCCGGACTTTGATGGAAAGGATCGCGGGAGTTGACGAGACAGTACGGATTAGGATACGGGTCTTACAATCATTAAGGATAACTATCCTATGGTGTATATTGACTTGTACACCCTATAATGGGCCCTAGAGGTTAAAAACACTCTCCCATAGGGCTAGTATAATGAAAACCTAGCTCTTAGGGCCATTTTTACCAATTTTGACACTATATAAAGCCTTCATTTGGGCACCCCATCTCCCCATACGAATTTACATCCTCCCAAGGAGAGAAAGGGAGAAAGAGAAAGAAAAAGAAGAAGTGAAAAAGAGTGAGAGTAGGAGTGGGGAGGCTTTAGTGTTTCCCTTCATTGGTTTCCTCCAATCACAACCCTAACATCGATCATTTTCCTCCGCCGAATCCACCCCATTTGCGATTGGGAGGTAAGAAACAAACATACTTCTCATCCTAGATTTTTATAGGATGAATTGCATGAATCTCAAATAGTTATTGATTTATGTATAAGAATTTATGATTTTTCCCAAATCCATAACCCTAGAAACTCAAAATCAAAGAATCCTCTTAAAGGTGCGAACCATTATCTCTAGTTTATCATTTATCGACTCTTAATTGTCTTAGTTAATGATTAGATGCCTGTAGATGAATTTGTTCATGCTATTATGTAAATATTTTGATTTGTCTATAATATATGCTCTTTGTTGGATATGGATGCTCACATGTTTAATGAAATGCTTAAATGGAGGAATGTATCGCTTTTTCGATGCTTATGTGCTTAATTTAATACTTAAGTGATTGTATTACTTTATGCATGCTCATATGTTTGATTTAATGCCTTAGTGAATGTAGTATCCTATGTATGCTTACATGTTCAATGAAATGCATATGTGGCTGTGTCATTGAATCTATGTTGACGGCGTGATGAATTCTTAAGTTTGTAGTATTGCTTAGGTTGCATACAATGTTGGATCAGTCGGTAAATCGCTCAAACTAAAGGGTGACCCAAGTTAAGGTGGCCAACCTAGGCTTATTTGATCAATCCGGGTTGAATACGGACGACCGATAGTAGCTGGACTATACAGTTTGCTTGCACCCAATGCTGGTTGTGTTGTGATTCTCCCAGGTCAATCAAATTAGTACACTAGCTGATTGATCATGTATGTTCACTATGACATGACTAAATGGAATCTAGGATACCCTGTTCTCAATGGATGTGTCCATTCACAGCCGTTAGTGCAATACAATCCTATTAAGACTCATGAGCCAGGTACGGTGGTATGGGACACCATGTCCGAGCTGTTGGCCTACGCTAGGGTGACGAGTCTCCCCATAGTGACCAGTGAGCAATTAAGACTCATGAGCGGGACATGGTGGTATAGGACACCGTGTCTGAGTTGTCGGCATATGCTGGGGTGACGAGCCTCCCCATAATGACCAGTGAGCGCTGATAGAGGCGATAAATCATTGTTCAAATGACCCCCATCAAATTACCCGGCCGATGATTTCATGCCAGAGTGTCGTTCGAACTATTCAGGCATGAATGGAATTGGGTGACGAGCCTTTTCCTTTATGTGTTTTTAGTTATATGTGATAAGCCTGCACCTCAAAATTGAGTGATCATACTCGGTTTAGGTGACGACCCATACCGAGTTGATCCTCATACATTTAGGTATCATACAGTACCTTTGGAATTATTGATTTGTGAGATAAATAAGTAATACTTAAATTTGGATTAAGGGACACTGGTAAGGAGTCGCTACGTGTGGCAACGACCCACGTGATCCGAATAAGGACTCGTAATATAACGTCGGTATCCTAGCATCACCAATATGCTTGATAAATTGAACTTAATAATTACTCGGCTAACATGATCATTCATCACATCGCATTAGTTTAGAATATGGTGAAACAAGTGTTAAAGTCGCATGTTGAGGGAGTGTTGTCATTCGTGAACCAGGTAGTCGGAGTCGCGTGTTGAGAGAGTGTTGAATGGTGAGAGCATGCATCATGCCATATATTCATATGCACATTTAACAGGAGTATTTATGAATTATTTGATTTCTTGTTTATCATTAACTGTGCTGATTGTGTTAATAACATGTGTAACTTAGAACTAATGGAACCACTGAGTTGGCTACTTACTCCCACCTAGGACAGTGTTTTAAAACATCAACTTGGCATATTATTGATGCAAGTAATGTTGTATTTTATGCATTAAATCTAATTAGATTCTGTGTAGATTTTTCGCACAACTGCGAAAGGGAGGGATTTGTTTCCTATTTCGTTTATAATTTTTTTCGATTTTGTTTGGGATTCTTCTTAAAACTATATATATGGGTGTAAACGAGATTAGAAGGTATTATTATAAGGGATTCCAAGGGTTTCTAAAAGGGTTCTAGGGTTATCAAAGGGTGTAACAAGGGTGAGATTCGAGGTTGTTCGAATCGGATAAGTATTCTCTCTTTGTAATTTCTATTTTCATAGTGAAGATTTGTCGCTTTGTGCTGTGATTTTTTCCTGTAAGAGTTTTTCACATTAAATCTGCGTGTTCTCTTGTGTGTGCTTGGTGCCATTGGATTGTTATCCTAGATCTAGATCTGTGTGATTTCGTAGGCCAAAATCCCAATAAGTGGTATTAGAGCAATCGTTGGGGCACGGATCTGAATCTGAGGGATTAGTAATAATGGTAAGCACCAGGTATGATATTGAGAAGTACTCAGGAAAAAATAATTTTGAGTTATGGAAGATCAAGATGATGAGTTTCTTAATTAAGTGTAACATCCCGAAAATCGGAGGTCGAGCATAAACTCCACTTCCGAGTTCCAGAACATCACTTATGCAACATTTTCAATGATGGATGAATGTCGGCTGTAATAGTGCATAAAATATAAAGTGGATTAAGCCAAAACAACATATCATACTCCAGAGACAGTTACATTAGTAAGCGGAAGAATGTGAGAAATATATAGAATATATGAACTGTTGTAGGTCTCCAAAGTGGTGTCAAGACATCAGTTAGGCTCGATTTTCGAAACGATTGTCAAAACAACATATCATACTCTAGAAACTGGTGTTAGGACATCAGTTAGGCTCGATTTTCGAAATGATTGTCAAGTCCAACTAAGCGGTCATAATGGTCTAAGATTATAGATATCGGACTTTCGACGTGTGGTCTAGATCCAATACAAAGTTTCAAAGGGTTCCTGAGAATAAACAGGTTTAGAGTTTGATTCTAGGTTTTAGGGTAACGCAACAGTAACAATTCTAGAGGTTTTGGATCTTACAGATCGTATTAAAAGTGGTTGGTGCTTATTTCACAGGTAATCTAGTTTATCGCTAGCTAGAACATATTAAATTTCTAAAGAGTTTGGTTCTACATGATTTCTTTGGCTTTGGAATTGGTATCTGAGAGATTACTAAGGTGTTATGGTTGACCCATTGCCTAAGGACGCCTAACTCCAGGTTGACAAAAATTTGGGGTGTTACATTAAGCAAGGCAAAGATGTTGCTCTTGAGGAGTGAAAGTATGTTATGACTGATGATGAATGGAATACTCTTAATAAGAATGCTTTATCATCGATCCGTTTATGTCTCACGGATGAGGTTTTTTACAATGTCATGAGGGAGAAAACTATGGCTAAGTTATGGGCGAAGTTAGAGGATGTTTATGTAAAAAAATCCTCTACAAATCGTCTACACTTGAAGCAGCAGTGATATAACTTCAAGATGGCAGAGGGTGGAGATCTAGAGACTCACATCAATGACTTTAATAAATTAGTTTACAAATTACGGAATATGGAGGAAGTGATGAGAGATGAAGAACAAGCATGTATGTTGCTAAATTATCTTTCAACGTCTTATGAGTTATTCAAGGATACAATGTGCTCCACGAATAAAATTCTGAGTGTCGACACTGTTATCTCAGCCCTTCAAGGAAAAGCTGTGAGAAAGTTAAATGTCGACATGAGGATATCTTCTGATGCACTGGTTACAAGGGAAAAGAATTTTGAATAAGGTACAGGTTCTTCAGGTTCTAGATACAAATTCAAGGGCAATGACAAGGAAAGTTAAAGTGCCGGAACTGTGGGAAAGAAGGACATGTGAATAAGGATTGTGAAAATCCTAAATCTAAGAGAGAAGATTCTAAGGCTTAGTACAAGGAGGCCAATGTCGTCACGTCAGATGGATCGAGTGGATGTGATGGTGATGTTTTGTCTGTGTATACGATCAAACAATCATATGATGATCGTAAGGACGAGTGGATGCTAGACATAGGAGCATCTTTTCACATGACCACTCATCAGAGTTGGTTCACCAGTTACAGGGAGTGCAATGGTGGACATATTTATGGACAATGACATTGCCTGTAATGTTGTGGCTATTGGTACGGTGCGTATTAAGATGTTCGATGGGGTGAAGCGTACCCTAACTGTGTGAGGCATGTTCCTGACATGAAGAAAAATATGATTTCTCTTGGTGTACTTGAGGCAATGGGCTGCAAGTTCACGGGTATTGATGGTGCTCTTAAAGTATCTAAGGGGGCACGGGTAATCATGAAACTGCAATGACTCGGTAATATGTATAGGTTGATTGGGAGCACTTCAAAAGGTGGAGCTGTAGTGGATGTAGTGGATTTCACCTCTACACGCGTGTGGCATGTTGGGCATTGCCACATGAGCGGGCAGGGCAAGAAGGCTGAGACGCATGGATAGGGTTACAAAGCAGGTGGAGCAGCCACCTATGAGGAGAATCACACGGCATGATCGCAGGATATCAGTGAGGTGCATGAATGACTCAAATATTGCAAGGGATTCATCTTCTATTCAGATGACTCTAGGTGAACCTGGTGCTGAGAAGTGAAATGTGACTATGGGTGATGTGATGCTTTGTTTATCTTAGGCAAAATAGCTTGGGTAGATATTGATCAAGGATGTAATGGACCAGGCAAAGCTGGAGAGCGCTCCTTACGCGTCTCTCCTCAAATTTTCTCAAGACATGTCCTAAAATAGATGAGGAAAAGCAGGATATATCTTATGAGCCTTATTCGAATGCGGTTGACAGTGTATGTCATGGTCTGTATTAGATCGGTTATTTCACAGGCTATTAGTATTGTGGGTAGGTACCCCGATAAGCGATATTGGGTAGCGGTGAGATGGTAAGAAGACTACGTCTTTCCTTTTGAGAAGACAAGAGCAAAGGTGGTACGACACGTGGATTCTGATCAAATAGTCATGCTCACCTAGAACATTCCTGCAGAGAAATTCAAGTTCTGTGCAACTCCTCTAGGCTTGATGATGGCGAAAAAGAAGGACGGAGTGTGTACGAGAAGTTATGCTGTGATGCAGATATAAGAGAACATGACAAAGAGTTACACGTTTGAAGATTGAAGACATGGTGGAGATTATTGTATTTGATGCCTTAAATCTAATTAGATTCTGCGCAGATTTTTCGCGCAATTGCGAAAGGGCAGGATTTATTTCCGATTTCATTTATGATTTTTTCTGATTTTGTTTGAGATTCTTCCTAAAACTATATATATGGGTGTAAACGAGATTAGGAGACATTATTATAAAGGATTCCAAGGGTTTCTAAAAGGGTTCTAAGGTTATCAAAGGGTGTAACAAGTTTGAGATTTGAGGTTGTTCAAATCGGGTAAGTCATCTCTTTTTGTAATTTCTATTTTCATAGTGAAGATCTGTCGCTTTATGCCGTGATTTTTTTTTCTTTAAGAGTTTTCTACGTTAAATCTGTGTGTTCTCTTGTGTGTGCTTGATGCCATTGGATTGCTATCCTAGATTTAGATCTGTGTGATTCCATTGACCAAAATCCCAACAAGTACTAGTGAGACCTTAGACAGGTAGACTTATGTCGAGTTATGCCAATGCCATTATATTAGAAAATTGGGCGTAAACTGAAAGTTGTACAGTTTAACTGTCTTGGGTATATATATTATGGCTTGTATAAATCTCATTTTGGGTGATCATCAGCATAGAAATTGTGTGAATACCATTACCCCCGATGAATTCAAGGATCCATTAAAGCCATGTCACTAAGGACTTGGATTCGATTGTGACATCATGTCAATCCTGGAAAAGTTCTATAAGCCCCACCATGATGTATATATTTTTTCCACTCCATCCATCCATTTTTTCTAACTCGTATTAAGGGATGAACCCAAAAAACGAGCCACATCCAAATCTTAGGTGGACCACACCATAAGAAATAATGGTGACTAGTTCACACAAACATGGATGAAGGGATTACGTAAATATTAACTTTGTTTGAAACTTCCATAGCTCCTAAGAAGTTTTGAATGTTTTTTTTTTTTTTTTTTTTTTGTGATTTGGTGTACCTGAGATTTGGATTTGCCTCAATTTTTCTAGCTCGTGCCCTAAAATGAGCCGGCAAGTACTGCATGGAGATACGAATAAAACTGTACACAAGTCGAGCCAAACCTAGTTTTAACCGAGTTTGGTTTGGCTTGTTTATGTGACACCCATTATTAGCTTTGCATGAGTTGAGCTTCAAGTCCATCTCTACTGTTTTAGCTTGGTTTGGTCCAGATTATACGAGCTTGTGCTTGGTTTGGTTTGGTCCAAATATCCTAGCCAAGCTAAATCGAGGCAAGTTCAAATAGGGTCAATTATTTATTTATTTCCAAATAAACAATATACATAATATGAACTTTTTCAATGACAATCATTGAATGATCAATGTTTTATGCGGTATGGCCCACTTGATATTTGGATCTACTTTATTTTTTGGCCTATGCCATAAAATGAGTCGGATAAATGGATGGGTGGTGTGGATACGCATCACATACATTGAGGTGGCCCCCACCCCAAAAAAAATAGTATTCATCTGAAACTTTTGTCCTCCAACAAGTTTGGATCTTATATCGTAGTCTACAAGATGTTTGTATCTTCCTTATTTTTGGTCTCATACTATAAAATGAGTCGAAAATTTTGATGGACGGCTGAATAAAACACATATACCATGGTGGAGCTTGAGAGCTTTGACACCAGCTATGTGGTGGGCATAGAGGTCACCAGCTAATTCGAATCCCACTTTAGTGTACCGGGTAAACTCTGTGGGCCCACCATCATGTATATGTGTTATTCACGATGTCAATCTGTTTTTATATATCATTTTATGACATGATCTAAAATTGATCATATCCAAATCTCAAGTGGACTAAGTCATTAAGAAAACAATGTGCATTCATGTATATGTATTATGTATTATCCACGTCGTCTGAGTATATGTATTATCCATGCCATGCATATGTTTTTACATATCATTTTAGGACATGATCCCAAAATTGAATCACATCCAAAGCTCGATTGGATCACACCACAGAAATAGTGTGCATATTGCCTTGGTTTGTACTTGGTTTGTTTTTTAAAATGAACTGGGTTGGTTTGCGTCTCTAGACACGAATCATCTATGCACCAAAGAGCAGAAGCAACTAGCAACTGGGTATTGCTTGGAGACGTCATGAATATATGTACTGCGTGGAGACATGAATAAGGCTGTGACCCAAAATATATGAAGCGCATGGAGACATGAATACGGAGGATCTGTATGCAATCTGGTTCCCTTTACTTGGAGAAAGGATTGGATACTCCCACCAGCCCCGTGGCTGATGGTCGGTGCTATGTGGGCCCACCATGAAGTACGTGTTTCATCCAGTCCGTTCATCCATTTTTAAAGATCATTTTAGGGATTGATACCAAAAATGAGAGGAATATAAATCTCAGTTGGACCACACAGAAAACAATAGTGATTGGATATCCACCCTTAAAATCCTCGCAAGTCCCAGTGTACTGTTTTTTGGACATCCAATCTGTTGATTAGGCCACACAGATGCAGATGAAGGGAAAAAACAAATATCAGCTTGATTCAAAACTTTTATAGCCCTTGAAATGTTTTTAATGGTTGACGTTTATCCAACACTGTATCTTGTGATGTGGTCCACTGGGGACTGAGATATTCCTCATTTTTTGTCTTATACCATAAAATGATCTATAAAAGATGTATGACTTAGATGAAACACATACATTATGGTGGGACCCACAGATCACCGACCACCCACCATTGGCTGGTGGAGGGGGGAGTAGCCAATCCATTTGGCGGCATGTGGCCAGTGGTCTATGGGCTCCACCATGATGTATTTGTTTAATTCATACTGTCTATCCATTTTCACGTATCATTTTAGGGCTTGATCTAAATAAATGAGAAGAATATAAACCTCAGGTTGACCACACCACAGGAAAATAATATTGATTGGATATGCATTCTATTCATCCATTTTTACATATCATTTTAGAGCTTGATCCCCAAAATGAGAGGGATACAAAATTGAGGTTGACCACATCATAGGAAAACAATATTGTTTGAATATCCACCATTAAAGTCCTCTTAAGGCCCACTGTACTATTTATTGGACATCAAATCTGTTGATTAGGTCATATAGGCTTGGATAATGGGAAAAGCAAAAATCATCTTGATCCAAAACTTTTATAACCTCCAAAAGGTTTTTAATGGTGGATGCTCATTTAACATTTTTTTTCCTATAATGTAGTCCACTTGAGATTGGGATATACCTCATTTTTGGCCTTAGACTATAAAATAATCTAAACAATAGATGGACGGCATGAATGAAACACATACATCATGGTAGGGCCCATAGATCACCGACAGCGGTTGCGGATTGCTTACTACCCCTGCTCATTCCTAGTTCCAAACGGACAGTTCTATGAGGGCCCCACCATGATGTATCTGTACATCTGAACCGTCTATCCCTTTTCTTAGATTATTTTAAGGCATCAAAACAAAAATGAGCCAAATCCAATGATCAAATGAACCACATCACAGATGACTCTTGCATTTAATGCAACTGACATTTAATGCTTTTTGCATTTTAATGCAACCAAGCTTATTATTTGTTGTGGTCCACTTGAGCGTTGAATATGCCTCATTTTTGTGTTAATGCCTTGAAATAATATGAGATACATCACGGTGGGCCCGCCCACACACCTGCCCGTTCGGAGCTAGGGACGGGCGGGGGTAGTACGCAATCCACGTCCCACCGACAGCTGGTGGCAGGAGTAGAATCCGTTCTCTGGAACGTGGAGTCGTAGACGAACTGCACGCGGTTTAGCGGGTGACAAACACCAGCGGACGGGGTTTGGCTGGTGATCCTAACTTCTGCAAGCTTGCTGTTGTCAAAGCATGATTTACGTATTTTATCTTGGCCGTTCATTCATTTTTACAGGTCATTTTAATACGTGAGCTTAAAAATACAGCAGATCCAAACCTCAGGTGGATCACACCACGAGAAACAGTGGGAAGTGATCTCTAATACTAAAAAATAATTGGAGGCACAAAATTTTTTGGATTAAACTAATATTTGTGCCAGGTATGTGACCTTATCGACATGCTGAATGGCTAATAATCATTGCAATGGGCCTCAGGAAGTCTTTGAATATGTGATGTTGTACATGTAAGATTTGGATATGTGTTACTTTTGGACTACTACTTTAAAATGAACTGAAAAATGGGTGAATGACGTGAATTAAAACAATGTTATGGGGGACTCACAGAACTTTGACACCAGCTAGCCGACTGCTACGCTTAGCTACTGAGCAAACTCTCTGAGGTCCTCCATGATTTACGTAGTTTATCCTTTCCATCCATCATTTTCCCAGGTAATTTTAGGGCTAGGTTCTAAAAATGAAGTATTATAGTGCTCAAATAAACCACACCATAGAAAACAGTAGAATTGAAATTTTGCTGTTGAAAATTTCTTAGGGCCATGGAAGTTTTGGATCAAACTAATATTTGTGTCAGGTATTTGACCTTATCAACATGCTGGATGGCTAATAATCATTGAAATGGGCCTCAGGAAGTATCTGGATATGTAGTGTTGTACATGTAAGATTTAGATCTGTGTTACTTTTGGGCTAATACTTTAAAATGAACTGAGAAATGGGTGAATGACGTGAATTAAACAAGGTAACGGTGGACTCACGTAACCCTGACATGAGCTAGCATGCTGGTGTTGGGCTGAAGCGGACTACTAGGCTTAGCTACTGAGCAAACTCTCCGAAGTCTTCCATGATTTATGGATTTTATTCGATCCGTACATCCATTTTTCTAAATAATTTTAGAATAGATTCCAAAAATGCAGTATATACAATGTTCAAATAGATCACACCAAAGAAAATAGTTGAATTGAAATTCTACTGTTGAAATTTTCTTGTGGCCACGAAAGTTTTGAATGATGCTTACATACGTGTTTTCCGTTTATCCATGTTTGTATTATTTGATGAACAGGTTAGATGACAAATAAACATCACTATAAGGCCTAGCAAGGTTTCAATGATAAAAATTATTATACTACTGTTTCCGTGATATAATAATCCGTATTATTTTTGGATATGCTTGAAGTTTGGGCTCGACCCTTAAATTAGATGGAAAAAGGGACGGACGGCGTGGAAAGGCCACATACATTCAAGGTTGGCTCAACTGAGTTTACTCAGCACGGTAATAGCGGACTGATTAACTCAGTACACAATCCGATTTCGTGTTGGACTCGGATCGACTGGAAACGCGCTCCAGGATGACCGTGGAGGCCTGACGTGTAGCAATTTTGTTCGTCCGTTGGAAGCGGGTCCACAAAAGACAAAGGACAGGGACGCGGATTCCCTGTGAGAGCCTTTCGAAACGCTTAGGTGGGGCCACTGTAATGTTGGTGAGAAATCCACACCGTCCATCCGTTTTTCCAGATCATTCTAGGACATGGGACCAAAAAGCAGGTGAATCTAAAACTCAAGTAGGCTATAAGAGAGGAAAAATCAGGAAAGAATTTACAATCATTGAAACCTTCCTGCAATCTACTTTATGTTTATATGTCATCCAAACCGTCCACTCGGATGAAAAAACCCAAAAAACTCTGCAGGCATACCAATGTTTCAAACGGTTGTCCCCCACGTGGCCGATTACCATTGGAGACAGACACATGTGGGTCGCACGTGTAACAGCCCCTTCCAGCGCCGTTAGGAAGAGTTACGGACAGCTCCCTCCCTCCGCAACATCTCTCTTCCTCTTCCTCCCATTCTCTGCCTCTTCCACAACTACGTCTCTCTCCATCCTTCTTTCTCGTTCTCTCTCCCTACATCTCTCTCTCTGCTCTCATCATCTCTCTCCACTCAACAGCGCACACATACTATCTCTCTATCTTCGCTCCAACCGAACCGATCTACACATCGGCGGCCATTTCAGCAGCGACGGGCCATTGCAGCAGGTATTTCTCTCATCGTCTCTCCTCTCGTCTCTCTTCAACGTCGAATATACAAACACTATCTAAGGTTTTCCAATGGTGTATGTATTTGGGGATTTCCGTTTTTTAATCCCTAATTAGGGTTTTCCAATGTTGCATGTTTTTGGGGATTTCCGTTTTTTAATCCCTAATTAGGGTTTTCCAATGTTGCATGTTTTTGGGGATTTCCTTTTTTTAATCCCTAATTAAGGTTTTGCATATTTAAATATCGAAATCCCTAATTAGGGGTATTCAAGTTCAAATCCTAATTAAAGATTTTTTTAATTTCTTATTTTTATCCTAATTATCTTGCAAAAAAATTGCAAAAAATTCGGAGCCTATGTATATTTTGGAAGGAATGGGATAATAGGTTTTCTCGGAATAAAAAGGAAGGCTACATCTTTGGTAGAATTAGAGTCTGGATTGCGGCATTGGTGTGCAAAGATTTTGGGTTTGTTAGGTGTGACAATTCTCATGAAGTTGTGGTTGGAAGTAAATTGTGAGAGGACTGGTTGATATAGGGCAGCTCAGTGGACAATTTTCTTCATCTTTTGTTTTTTTTTTTTGCTTCCCTTAACTCTTTATCAAGTCATTGTCAGTGGAATATATATATATATATATATATATATATATATATATATATATATATATATATATATATATATATATATATATATATATATATATATTTAATTTGATCATTGAATTATTTAAATAATTATGCAATTGCATAAGACAGGCAAACAAGTTATTCCAAACCTACATTGGAAGCTGATTATCCAATGGAATGGCCGCCGAGTTAATAAATGAGATGAGGAAATTTTCGACCTGCGAGTGCACAATATACTCTGTTTTCAGTTCTAATAAGAGGGTTTTATGGTTCTCTAACCCTCGCTAACATATGCCGGCTTATGGCTTGTGTTTTTTTTTTTCCACTGTCTGAATCTAATTTTGGTAATCTGGATATGGTCACACCGTTTTCGGTTATTTGACCAAGTGAAGCAAGTGGAATTAATACAATGGATTCAGAAGCAGTTCTCCTAAAGGAGAGCCAGCCCGAGAGTCCATCTTGGCATCCTAAGGGCACGAACTGATACTTGAGATAAATCTACAGTACCCCCTGCAGTCGGGGCTAGAAGCATACCTTTGATCCCCCTTCTATTGAGCTACGGTTTTGATACATTGAATGAATGATCCCTAATCAAGGTTTTTTTTTTTAAAATTTAAATTATGGTCATAGGAGAGTGTAATTGGTAGGGAGCTGTCAACAATACAGGCGGCTTTTACTGAAGGAACTAAGTGAAATTCTTGGTAGCTTTCACATGTCTTTTACTTTTTGTTATGAAAAAAAAAGCTTCCATCCATATCTGTTCATGAAATATATTACCGCTTCCTTTAACATCTTAACATCAAGAAACATTACCGGAAATGATAATGATGGTTCATTTACTTTGAATACTTGGAAAAGATAATGATGGCTCATTTAGTTTGGATTTCATAGGAAATTGGAAAACCAAATAGGCCCAAATGTAAGTGATGTCACTACACAATTACAAGAGGAAATAATCATTATCCATTCACATCCATTTACAATTGTAATTGGAAAACCAAACAGGCCCTTAGTGTAATTGTGAAATGGATTTCATTTACCTCTATTTATAAGCTCCCAAATAAAAACAAAAAACCCTAATGAAAACTATTAAAAAGCATAATAAAAATTAAAAATCCTAGAAATTAAACCCTAATAAAAAAATCTCAAAACAGATAATCTGAATCAAAACTCTAATCTATATACCAATTTATCGAAAAATTCAAAACAGAAAACCCTCATCAAAACTCTAAACGTAATCGAAACTCTAATATAAAAACTTTACCAACCAAAATTTTAATGAAATGAGTAAAAATCCAATACGAAACTTGGATATCAAGCGACATCGATGAAAATCGTTAAATAGTTGGCTATTTCTCTTTCTCGATTTCTCTCTCTCCAAAACTAGAGAGAGAGAGAGAGGGAGAGAGAGGTGCAACGAAATTGTAGTATGTCAATGGTGTGAGCAATACTTTCGTGTCCTTAGATGTGGATTTGGTACCCCACTAGGCCTTAATCAGAGACGAAATGGGCTGTGTGGCCCATTGTGATGTATATGTTTTATACACGCCGTCCATCCATTTTGACAAATTGTTTTAGGGCATGAGCTGAAAATGGAGGCAGATTAAAGGCTCAAGTGGACCAAACCACAAGAAGTAATGGGATTGAATTCCTGTCATTGAAAACTTCATAGGGTCCACCGTGATGTTTATTTGACGGAAAACATAATATTAGCTTGATCCAAAACTTCAGTGCTCCTAGAAGTTTTCAATGGTAAGCTTTCAATCGCCATTGTTTCCTATGGTGTGGAAGCACATGAAAATAGAGAGGAAGAGAGAAATACCTACTGCAATGGCCGCTCAGTAAGGCTGAAAGTTGGGCGGGTTCAACCTGACTGACCCGTGACCGACTCGACATTGGGTTGGGCTCAGGCAGGATGTATCGGGTTTGGTCTCAGGCTTGGGCTATACAAACACCAACCTGATCAAACTTGGGTTGGGCTTGGGTTGAGGTCTCGTGTTGCCCGACCCAACCCGAACCCGATCGATATATAATTGATTGTGGATCGTCTATGTTGAATGCACAAGAAATTGTAATGCCATCGGGTCTCATTAGTCCATGTTATTTCCAATGACTCAAGCTAACAAGATATGTCAGATTTCTCTCTCCCAAATAGATTGCGTGCTACACAACACGACTTTTAAAGGAGTGCTTGTCCTATATTTTAGCCTGTTTATTTAGAAAAAATGAAGTTCTTTATATAAATAATTAATAAAATCATAGGTACCAAAAATTAAACGTATATTGAAATATAATAGACTAATGTAATAACGAAAATATTTGCATTTATCCACCCGACCAACCCGACTGAGCCTGCTTGGTTTGGGCTTGGGTCAAGAATTCCCAACCCGAGGTTGGGTTGGGTTAGGGTTGAGGTATGGGAACCTTGGGTTGGGCTAGGGTTGAGCACCAACCCACCCGACTTTCAGCCCTACGGCACTTGGTGCTGAAATGGCTGCTGCTGTGTAGGTCGATTCGGTTGGAGTGAAGATAGAGTGATAGTATGTGTACTTTATTAGGAGAGAGAGAGAGAGAGAGAGAGAGAGAGATTTCTCAAAATCTCTTCGTAACTCTTCCTAACGGCGTTAGAGGGGGGTTGTTACATGTGTGACCCACCCGTGTCTGTCTTTAGGCCATGTAGGGGTAAAAACTTAGTGGGTGTTACCAGGGTAACACCTAATTTGCGCCCATTGACCACACCATAGGAAGTAGTGGTGATTGAAAGCTTACTGTTGAAAACTTCTAGGGTCATTGAAGTTTTGGATCAATCTGATATTATGTTTTCCGTCAAATAAACATCACAGTGGACCCTAGGAAGTTTTCAATAGTAGGAATTCAATCCTATTACTTCCTATGGTTTGGTCCACTTGAGGCTTTAATTTGCCTCCATTTTAGGCTTATACCCTAAAATAATCTATCAAAATGGATGGACGGCGTGGATAAAACATATACATCATAGTGGGTCTCACAGAGCTCCTTCTGTCTCTGGCTAAGGCTTGGTAGGGTAGTACCAAATCTGCGCCTAGGGATACGGAAGTGTTGCTCATACAATCGTCGCATTATTCTTTCTCATTCTCTCTACTTCCAATTTTGGAGAAGTAGAAATCAAGAAGGAGAAATGACTAGCTATTTGACGATTTTCATCGATGCCACTCGATATCTAAGTTTCGTATTGGATTTGTATTCATTTCATTAAGATTTGATTGCTAGGGTTTTTTCATTAGAGTTTTGATTACCGTTTAGGGTTTTGATTGGGGCTTTCTGTTTTAAGTTTTTCGATGAATTGACATGTAAATTAAAGTTTTGATTTAGGTTCTTTGTTTTGTGATTTTTTTTTATTAGGGTTTAATTTCTTGGGTTTTTATTAAGTTTTTTAATTGAGTTTTTATTAGGGTTTTCAGTTTTTATCTGAGAGCTTATAGATGGAGATAAATGAAATCCATTTCCCAATTACACTCTGGTCCTGTTTGGTTTTTCAATTACATTTGTAAATGGATGTGAATGGGTAATGATTATTTACTCTCATAATTGTGTGGTGACATCACTTACATTTGGGCCCGTTTGGTTTTTCAATTTCCTATGAAATTTAAAATAAATGAGCCATCATTATCATTTCTAGGTGTTTATTTAAATAAGAATTACGGCTCATAGATCAAGAGTCAAATGCACTTGTAAAGGAAGTAAGTATAGTAACTTGTAGTCATTACATCTGCACATTATAAAACTACCATTTGTATAATGATTTCTTGGTGAAACAAACAATGTAGCAGAATCATCATTGTAGTCAAATATAAGTAATGTCACCACACAATTACAAGAGTAAATAATCATTACCCATTCAGATCCATTTACCGTCGTAATTGGAAAACCAAACAGATCCTTCACCACAATGATGATTTTGTTATATTGTTTGTTTCACCAACAAATCATTGTAAAAATGGTAGTTTTATAATGAGAAGATGTAATGATTATTATAATTTACTTTATCTACTTCCTTTACAAGTGTATTTGACTATTGATTTATGAGTTATAATTTCTGTTTAAACAAACACTTGAAAATGATAATGATGGCTCATTTACATTGCATTTCATAGGAAATTGGAAAACCTAACAAAAGTGTAAATGGAATCCTCAGTTGTGTTTGGTAGCGTATAAATGAAGCTAGAATTCAAATATTTTGTTTGGATGGGAGTAAATGGGAGGAATTGAAATGCATTGGAATTCTTCAATATATTCACATAAACATATGTGATATACCAAATTATCTTTAATATCCCAAATTAGTGGACATATGTGATATTTGACAGAATGATTGTAATAAACCCATTGAAATGTATACTTTGGCTAAAAGTGAGGAATTCTTGAGGCTCAGGTCGGGCACAAACGTAAGGAACACGAATAAGCAACTTGCCAATGTTTTTTTATTGTCCGTTTAAATGGCCAATATTTGGACCATTCGGATCATTCTATTGGTGTGATTTTAGTGATGCAACCTATAATAGAATTGTTTCGGTGTATCATCAGCATGCCATGTGTACGGTGGATTAGGAGCGTAGTGACACCTTTATTTACTCGTGTGACTCTCCAAGGGAGCCAAAAAAGGCATTTCACACTAGTTACTCCCAAATCTCTCCTCTTCCTCAAGATTTCAAATGAGCTTCATTTACTCTCAATGCCATTTAGAGGCCATTTGGATGGGACTAAATGGGGGAATTAGGAGTGAATGGAGGTAAAATAGCATTTGACATGTGTTTGGATGGTAGTAAACTTATGAAATGAAATGGGAGTAAATGGGCCTATGAGAGGATTTGGAAGTAAATGGGGCGTGAAATGCCTTTTTAAGCTCCCTTGGAGAGTCGGACGAATAAATAAAGGTGCCATTACGCACATGTTTGCCACACATGTGGCATATTAACAATATTGTGAAATAATCCAATTATCGGCTACATCACTAAAACCACACGTATATAATCCAAACTGTCCAAATGTTGGCCATCTAAATGGATGGTTAAAAAACATTGACAAGTTGCTGGTTTGTAATCCCTGCGTTTGTGGCCCACTCAAGGCTTCAAATTTCCTCATTCTAGGATAAAATATATATTTCAACATGCTTATTACAATCATTCTGTTAAATATCACATGTTCGCTAATTTAGGATATTAAAGCTAATTTAGGATATCACATATGTTGTTATGAATATATTGAAAAATTCCGCTGCATTCCAATTCCTCCATTTACTTCCATTGAAACATAATATTTGGATTTCAAATGCATTTCATTTACTCCCATCCACACAATTGAGTAAGCCATTTACTAACAAATTCATTTAGGGGGTGTTTGTTTTCCAATTCCCTCCTATAAATATAGGTAAATGGGTAATGCTTAATTACCAAGGTAATTCAAAGTAATTGCAGCACCATTTTCAATGCAGACATTAATGGCCTACTTTTTTAATGCTAAAATCAAGAAGTGCAAATTTTATGTGGGGCCCACTGTGATGTGTGTGGCTTATCTACACCGTTCATTCGTTCTACGAACTGATTTTAGGGCATGAGCCCAATAATGAGACAGATCCAAAGTTCAGGTGGATCACACCACATGAAACAGTGGGAATTGAATGCCTACCGTAAAAAGCTTCTCGGGGGTCCCAGAAGTTTTCGATCAAGCTGATTTTTGTTTTTTCCCCCCTTATCCATATCTTTGTGAAACAGGTTAGATGACAAATAAACAACCCTGTAAGCCTAGGAAGAAAAAGCTTTTCAACGGTTAAAGTTCTACGACCATTGTTTCTCATGGTGTGGGCCACTTGAGCTTTGGATCTATCTCATTTTTGGGCTCATGGCCTAAAATGTTCAGGCAAAATAGATGGACGGCGTGGATATGTCATACACATCACGGTGGACCCTATATATAAAAATTAGCCTTTTTGATTGAGTTTCAAGTTGGAAATACACCCTAGCTTTCAAATGCATATAAATAACAATAATTACTCATTTACTTGTATTTACACGAGGTAATTGCGGGGCCAATTTCTCAGTAAATATCAGCAAATAGCTCATTATTGTTATTTACTTCCATTTGAAAGCGAAGGGGTATTTCCACCTTGGAACTTTGTCCATAAAAGGCTGATTTAAATCTGTGAGGTCCACCATGATGTATGTGGCATATCCATGCCATCCATCCGTTTTACTTGAACATTTTGTGGCATGAGCCCAAAAATGAGGTAGATTCAAAGGTGAAGTGGCCCAAACCATAGGAAATCATGGTCGTACAAGGTTTTTAATAGCAGGCATTCAACCCACTGTTTTGTGTGTTGATTTTTCAATTCCTTGGTAAATACCAGTAAATAGCTCATCATTGTTATTTACTTCCATTTGAAAACCAAGGAGTATTTCCACCTTGGAACTTGGTCCATAAAAGGTTGATTTAAATTTGTGAGGTCCACAATGATGTATGTGACATATCCATGCCGTCCATCCGTTTTACCTGAACATTTTATGGCATGAGCCCAAAAATGAGGTGGCTCCAAAGGTCAAGTGGTCCAAACCATAGGAAATCATGGTCGTACAAGGTTTTTAATAGTAGGCATTCAACCCATGGACAACGTGGATAAGCCACATATCACAGCGGGCTCCACATATATATCCTCGGTTTTAGTGACGAAAAAGTAAGCTATTACATTAGCATAGAAAATAGTGTAGGAATTACATTATTAATTAATCATTATCCATTTACATCCATTTACATGAGGGAATTGAAAAACAAACACAACTACATTTACCTCCAATTCCATTTCTCATTTATCTCCATTTACAAGCTCCCAAATGAGGGGTTTGGATGGGAGTACATGGGGTAAGAGGTGCATTTGGATGTGAGTAAATGGTATTGGAAGTAAATAAATTGGGAGTAAATGGCGCTGATTTGAAATCCTGAGGAAGAGGAGAGCTTTGGGAGTAAATGGGGTGAAATGCCTTTTTGAGCTCCCTTGGTGAGTTGCATGAGTAAACAAATGTGTCACTACGGACATGTCCGTCGTACACATGGTATGCTGATGACACTACGAAACAATCCAATTATTGGCCACATTACTAAAATCACCCTAATAGAATGATC
This sequence comes from Magnolia kwangsiensis, assembly GCA_037074715.1. Classification (NCBI taxonomy): domain Eukaryota; kingdom Viridiplantae; phylum Streptophyta; class Magnoliopsida; order Magnoliales; family Magnoliaceae; genus Magnolia; species Magnolia kwangsiensis. The sequence continues at coordinate 146,618,741 of CM073573.1, forward strand.
CAAATTGTCCAAATGTTGGCCATTTAAGTGTATGGTAAAAAATGTCGACAAGTTGCTTGTTTGTGATCCTTACGTTTGTGGCCCACTTGAGGCTTAGAATTTCCTCATTTTTGGCTAAATTATATATCTCAATGGGCTTATTACAATCATTCTGTCAAATATCACATATGTACACTAATTTGAGATATTAGAGCTGATTTGGGGTATCACATATGTTCTTGCAAATATATTGAAAAATTCCAATGCAATCTAATTCCTCCCATTTATTCCAATTCGAACAGAATTTTTGGATTTCAGTGCATTTCATTTACTTCCATCCAAACACAACCGAGTAAGTCATTTACGCTTGAAATGGGAGTAAATGCAAAATGGATTCCATTTACAAGCTCCCAAACGCTGACATTTACTCCCATCCAATTACACCTCACCCCATTTACTTCCGATTCCTCCCATTTACTCCCATCCAAACGATCCCTTCAGGGCTTTCTGTTTTGGGTTTTTTGATGGATTGACTGGTCGATTAGTTTTTTTTTTTTTTTAATGGGTAATGTATATTACACAAATTTTGGGCTTGATTTTTTTGTTTTCTCATATGGGTTTTGTTTCTTGCATTGATTTTAGATTTGGTTTTTGGCTTTGATTTGGTGTATTCTTTTACTATAATTTTAGCTTCATTTTTTAAAATCCTGGCCAGGCGTGGGGCCAAAATAAACAGATGTGATGGCCGAAATGAAATAGCCCGGCAAGTGGAATGCACCCCGCCTGATGTGTTGATCCTGTTCCCTCCCTCCCTAATCAAATCAGGCTAGAACAAAAGCTAATGGAGGTCCGGAAGAACAATTTTCTTCCTCTATGTTTTGCTCTTCTCAGCATTGTCCTCATGGCCCAGCAATCTCTCGCCATCCGAGTGCCGGATCGCCAGATTTACTCAGGACAAAGTGCCATCCTCAGTAACCCAAACCGGCCACTTAAGGTGGCTGTTTTTGCTCTCGGGAGTTTCTGGAGATCTGAAGCGGTTTTCGGATGCTTGCCCGGTGTGATCCGTACAACTGTTGGTTATGCTGGTGGAACTAAAACCAATCCTGAGTTTAGAAGCTTAGGAGATCATGCCGAATCCGTTCAGATTGAATATGATCCGAAGTTGATACAGTTCAAGCAGCTTTTGGATGTCTTCTGGTCTAGTCATGATTCTAGGCAAGTTTTTGGCCAAGGTCCTGACGTCGGCAGTCAATATAGGTCAATAATCTTCACTAATGGAGCCGAGGAGGCGAGATTGGCTTCTGCAAGTAAAGAGAAGGAACAGACCAAAACAAAGAGCATCATTGTAACTACACAAATTCAGCAACTAGGAGCTTTTTATCCAGCAGAATCAGATCATCAGAAATTTGAGCTGAAGAGAAAACAATTTCTGCTTCAGATGATTGGAAATGTAGCAGATGAGGAGCTCATGAGGTCGACCTTGGCAACAAAACTAAATAGCTATGCTGCAGAACTCTGCCCGCTGAAGACTCAAAAGCAGATTGATGTGAAGATCGAAGACATCATTAGAAAAGGTTGGCCGGTGTTGAGAGAAGTGTAGCTCATGTGTGATGCAGATTACATGGAAGGAATCCATCAGGTATGGCGAATTGCTTGTTATTGTGTCCATTTCTTTAAATTATAAACTGTAAGAGGGGATAAAAGAAAAAGAAAATCAGTAGCTGATTGTTGTATGTGAATCATGCTTTCACTGGTTTCATGTTGTTGTTCGTAGGAAGGAAAGGGTCTTGAAATTGTTTTTTTTTTTTTTTTTTTTTTTAAAAAAAATTTTAAAAATCACAGTTAATGTTTATTACTGTGTTTTTGTAACTTGATTTTTTAAAAATCATTGATGGTTAATGTTTATTACTGATCTTGGGCTATGTCACCTGAGGGGGATGTTACTTTATTTTTATTTTTATTTATTTTTATTACCCTTGATGGTTAATGTTTATTACTGCATGTGCTGCATTAGCTGACTCCTATAACAATATAAATACAGACATGGAGAGTAAAGAAACAATTCCTCTCTGGAAAGTACTTCCTCTCTCCGTCTTTTTCTTCGTTTAGGCTAACATGCTGAGATGATCCAATGATCATAACTGTCAATGTTCTGGGTGCTAGGCTTTAAGCGCCACCGTGATAGATTTATGCTGAATGGACTATTCCAACAATCAGATGAATGTGCAGGATTGAAAATATAACTTTTAGCATCTAGGTGAGTATCATCAGTGAAGTGTTGTTATTGGACCATAACAAAGTATCACTAAGAAAATTGATGGTTCAGATCACTGCACCATCTCAGCATCTGGGTCCCGATTATATATACTTATGCAGCAGCGCCGTTTTGTGTGTGTTTGGAGGTGGAAAATGGTGTTGATTCATCCTCGTATGTGGCATTCACATACGTCTGTCTAGACTGTCCAAACTGTAAGAAATATTGTGGACTGATCTCTCTCTAAAACCAAGCTGATCAAGTGATCTTAACCATCCAATTTACTGCTATCAAATGGATGGTTAAAAGTAAAATAGTCATGGTATGAGGGCAATAATGCTTAGTGTAAGTTCTTGGTTATGCTAATCTATGGAAACTATAGCTTCCCTTGACACTAAGGCCGTGTTTGGATGTCACCAAATAAGTAGCTTTTGTAACTTATAAGTTAACAAGCGGCTTTTCTTAATTTAGTTAGTTTGGTTAATCAACTTAAATAAGTAGCTTATTAAATAAAGTAATTTATTTTCTTTAGTTATTTTTTATTGCTTTTTTAACTTATGAAAAGTAACTTAAACCACTGTTGATGCTCTCTACTCGGGATGAATGGATGTGACATGTTGGGAAATCCACCTGTGATGTTTTTGAGAAATCCACCCTGTCAACAATTTTATTCATCTCATTTTAGGAGGTGGGTCCAAATATGACATGGATCCAATACTCAAATGGGCCACACGATTTACAACAGTGGTATTGAATGCCCACCGTTGAAACTGCGACCATTGTTATGTGGTCCACCATGATGTTTTTAAAAATCCAACCCGTCCACTAGATTTTCTGTCTGATTTTAATTGGTGGGCCTTGAAACAGTTTTATTGAACCCCCACACTCCAGATGTAGGAGCTAAAAAAAACTGGGGTGTCCCTGGACATGCCGACCTGGCACATTAAAAGCTTATGTTGTCTACGCATCAGATTGGGCTCTCTCTCTCTCTCTCTCTCTCTCTCTCGTCGAAGTTCCACCTTAAGTGGCTTATCTTGATTTCTATTTATTAAATGAAAGTGATTAAATAAAAAAAGCTACTGATAATTGATCATAAACTAAACTTATCTCAAATAAGTTACTTATCTACTGATTTAAGTAGAAAAAGCTTCATCTTCTTCTCTCTTTTTTTTTGTTAGCTTATTAGTACACCCCACTGTCAGTTCACACTCACAGTTAGCCACCCCCACTATGGATCGATACCAAGACCTCAGTAACGAGGTATCTTTCACTGGTCTACCACTTGAGCCATGGATCAGGGTGTAGAGAGAGAAGGGGGGGAAAGAAGCTTCTCTCTCTCTCTCTCTCTCTCTGGGTCGAAGTTACTTAAGCTACTTCCACCTTTAGTGTCTTATGTTGATTTCTATTTATTAAACAAAAGCGATTAAATAAAAAAATTTACTTATAATTGATCATAAACCAAACTTATCTCAAATAAGTTACTTATCTACTGATTTAAGTAGAAAAAGCAACTTAGTTGTATCCAGATGGGACTTAAATGGCCCATCACACCCACATTTACGTGTCTGCTGCTAAGCACTGTCCATTAGCTTCAACATCACGGGTGGGTGTTGTTTTCTTAAAATACTTGTACAAAGGGGTTTGTGTAATTAAAATATGGTTGTGTTTGTGTTCTCTTGTAGAAAGGTATTTTTAAAATTTTTTTTTTGAATTTAAATTTAAATTTAACTTTTTTAATTTGATTTTCAAAAAAATTTCTAGTGAAGGGGCTATTTGGGGTGAGAGAGATTTGTGAAATTTATGAATTACCAATCTCCCTTGTTTGTTTTTTGTTGGAGATTTGTTAAATCTTTGAATTTCCCAAATGACACCCCCATAAATCTATGGATTTGGTGCAAATACAAATACCCTCACCCAACGGAATCGGTTTGTGTACTGAGTAACTCAGTATGCTAAGGGGTACTGAGTTGACGTGTCACGAGCTTATTAGCTCTAAGATGCGGGGTCGCTTCTCCCTCCAATCGCCAAAACAAACGCCGTTGGAATTAGATTGCGTATTGAGTAACTCAGTACGCTAAGTGGTACTGAGTTGACGTGTCATGAGCCAATTGGCTCTAAGATGTGGGGCGCAGCTTCTCTCTCTTTCTCTCTCTTCCGTGCAAGGAGGAAATGTAGAAGGATCTACTGGTGCTTAGAGAGGTTTCAATGGTACTGAGTAAACTCTGTTGGGCCCACTGTAAATGTATGTAGTCTATCCACGCCGTCCATCTGTTTTTCAAGCGCATTTTAATGGTTGAGACCAAAATTGAATCATTTCCAATGCTCAAGTGGACCATGGAATAGGAAACATTGGGAATAATAATTTCCACCGTTGAAACATCACAGTGGCCCTTAGAGAGGTTTCAATGGTCGATGTCATTATCACTGCTACTTCCTTTGGTGTGGTTCACTAGAGATCTGAATTTGCTTAATTTTCTGAATCATGCAATAAAATTATTTGAGAAAAGTAATTAATGGCGTAGATAAAATCCTTAAACCACGGTGGACCCCTGGAGCCCTACCCGGACGGATTACCATCCGCTTTCATTGCATACTGGGTAACTCATTTGGCTTAGCGTGCTGATTAAATTCTGTGGGCCCAACAGAGTTTACTCAGTTCCATTGAAACCTCTCTAAGCAGCCGTAGATCCTTCATTACATACCGGGTAATTCATTAGGCCTAGCGTGCTAATTGAATTCTATGAGGTTCACCATTATTTATGTATCTTATCCACTCTGTTCATCTATTTTACCATATAATTTCAACGCTTGAGCTCAAAAATGAATCATATATAAAGTTCAAATGGACCACACCACAGAAATAGTGTGAATTGAATGTCTACTGTTGGAAAAATTGTTGGAGCCACAAAAGTTTTGGATCAAGCTTATAGCTTTGTTTTCCCTTCATACATGTCTTCGTGATATCATGAACAAGTTGGATGACAAATAAAAATCACTGTAGGGCCTAGAAAGGTTTCAACGGCGTTGGAATCGGATTGTGTAATGAGTAACTTAGTACGCTAAGGGGTACTGAGTTAACGTGTCACGAGCTTATTAGCTCTAAGATGTGGGGCCGCTTCCTCCCTCCAAACGCCAAAACAAACGCCGTTAGCTTCTTTCTTTCTCTTCCGTGTAAGGAGGAAACATAGAAGGATCCACCGCTCCGCTAAAATTGGATTGTATACCAAGTTACTTAGTACGCTCTTATTGTACTGAGTAAACTCAGTTGGCCCCACCTTGAATGTATGTGGTCTATCCATGTCATCCATCCATTTTTCCATCTAATTTAAGGGGTTTAGCCCAACACAGATTGCCCACTGATACTGCTAACAGTGATCTAGCTACTGGACGGTGTTCTATGGGCCTCACAATTATGTATGTGTTTTATCCACTCCGTCCATTCATTTTGGATCATTATTTTAGGCCTAAAATTGAGGCAGATCCAAATTTTAGGTGGACCACACCACAAGAAAAATGTATTGATTGAGCGCCCACCATTAAAAACTTCCTACGATCCAATGTTATATTTATTAGCCATCCAACTTGTTGATTAGGTCACAAAGACCTAGATTATGGGAAAAAACAAATATCAGTTTGATACAAAACATTTGTGGCCTCTAAGAAGTTTATGATGGTGGGTGTTCAATCACCACCGTTTCCTGTGGTGTGGTCTACCCGAGATTTTGATCTGCCTCATTTTTTTGGGATCATGCCAAAAATACATAGGTTTACAGCTTGAACCCTAAACTGTGGACTTTGGGATTTGCCAAATCCAAATTCATAGGTTTTTATCAATTCCGTAGTCTTCCCTGATCCTGAATAGACCCTTAAAAAGGCTTTTTTGGGGGTCTTAATGCATATCATACCATTGCCCAACTGTCCAGTGAGATAAGAATTTTCATCATAATCACATACTATTAGACCGGTGGGTCCCACTCGGACGGTGGGTCCCATTTGTACCATTGCGGCTCAAAAGTTTCTATTAGAAGGTCCATTAATTCCACCTCTTTGAATGGCACAGTAAAACATTAGGCAGTAATGTTAACCATCTAGATATTCTTATTTTTTAAGCCATATACATCTTATTAAGGTGATAGATCTAGAGATAATAATGTTGGAATTGTGAGCCATATACAACATTCTTCTATCAGGTGATGCAATGTGTGGTTTGGATCAATGTAATGACCATTAGAGTGGGATCCATGCTATAGTATGTGTACATAATTCTATAGAGCATAGGTATGGTCATGACGTTGATTCAAAGCATACGTTGTTTTTCCTTACTGAAGATTGCACACAATTCCAATATTCTCCCACTTGGTAGTATTCTCTAGTATGTACACTTACTATAGCGTGGGCCCTACCTTGATTGTCCTCTTATTATAAGATCGAAATCATACATTGCATTATTTGACACATGAATGCCATATGTGGCGCACAACTCCAACAAATAATCTACTCAATGTATGATATTGTTTCAAATCATACTATATGAGTTTTAGATGTAAGATCTCTTATTTAAGAATATCAGTATTTAATGCAATGTACGGTATGAACATTTTCTTTTTATGTATCGCCCTCATAGGATGCTACGGACATTAAATAATTTTAAAATATCTCTCATGCCTGCAACCCTATGGCTCACTGGTAGAATCACAAGAGTTTCAACATGAGGTGATGTAGAGCGGGTCGCGGACAATTTCATGGCCAAGATGGATCAGAAAAGACACGGTCGAGGACAGAAGTGATTCGGACCATCAGACCTTAGATCGGGCGTATCTCGCAATCCAGAATGAGTTATCCGACGTCAAATATATGATTTTGGAGTAGAACGAGCTATCTTAGCCAACCAACCCTGCTATGCCGGGTTGCGCAGCCTGGATTTGCGAGAAACCCCTGATCGACGGTCGTTTCCCCGTTTTAATTTATAGTTTGCAAGAAACCCCAGCCCGGATTATCGCAGAGCACTACCAATGGCAAACAGTAGAGTTATACCAGATGATTCTAGTTCCAGCGACGAGGACATTAATGAGGGTTTTGACCGACGACCAATCCATGGAGGTGATCATCTAGATCATGCTGAAAGAGACTATCGAAATAAGGCTAAACTTCCTAGTTTTAACGGTTTATTATGTATAGAAAATTTTCTCGATTGGCTAGCTGAAGTAGAGAGATATTTCGATTATATGGATGTGCCAGATCATAAAAAGGTAAAATTGGTAGCATTTAAATTAAAATCTGGCGCTTCTGCATGGTGAGAACAATTATAACTCTCACGAGCTTGCCAGAACAAGGCGCCCATCGCATCATGGCCTCGGATGAGACGTCTTCTTCGATCACGTTTTCTCCCTAATGATTATGAGCAGATATTATTCCAGCAATACCAGAACTGTCGGCAAGAAAATCGAACTGTTACAGATTACACTAAAGACTTCCACCGGTTGGCTACACGAAACGATCTGTCAGAATTTGAGTCACAGAACGTGGCACGATTTATAGGTGGGTTGCGACCGGTAATTCAGAACTGAGTTCAGATGTACTCAGTCGAGATAGTAGATGAAGTAGTTTAATTGACAGGGAGGGCAAAAACATAACTTACAAGAGCTCTTGTTTATCCCTATCCTTCAAATCGACCCCCCGTGATGGGTCCCACATAGGATCCAGTGCTGGCTCGAGGAAAAGATTCGGTAAGAGAATGTCCTCAACCTCCTCCACCCCCAAACCGTGATACGAGGAGTAGACCATCTAAACCTCAATGGGCAACACCCACAACAGAAGGCCCGAGTAGGATTCTAAATCTTTATGCTCGGCCAAGGCCGAACAATTGTTACCGCTGTGGTCAATCAGGCCACTTATCAAACACTTGTCTTCAACGTCCTGCAGTACACTTGACTATAAACGAAGGAGGCACTGAAGATGAGGCCGCAGAAGAAGATCATGGCTTTGATGAATATGAACAAACCACTGAAGAAATAGTAGGTGGCGATGAAGTAACAAGCGAGGATCGTGGCAAATCTCTTATTGTGAGGCGACTACTGTATACCCCATGAAAGGAATTACATCCATAGTAGCACAATATATTTCGTACTAGGTGTACTGTTAGCGAAAAGATCTGTGATGTGATCATAGACAGTGGTAGGAGCGAGAACATCGTCTCAAGAGTGATGGTGGACAAGTTGTAGCTACCAACGACGAGACATCCTTCCTCTTACTCAATTGGCTAGATAAAAAAAAGTGAATGAGACCAATGTAACTGAACAATGCACTATATCGTTTTCAATTGGTAAACATTATAAGGATCAGATACTTTATAACGTGGTTGACATGGAAGCTTGCCATATGCTACTCGGTCGACCCTGGCAGTCGGACCATAATGCGACCCATCGGGGACGAGACAATATCTACATATTCGTTAAGGATAGTCGAAAAATAATCTTTATCCTTATGGCACCAGAGAACCACCCCGAAGCCTCTAAAGTATAGGGGAGTTCTCTCTTGACCATTCAAAATTTTATGGAGGAATTCAAGGAAACCGGCGAGGTATACGCCGTAGTGGTGAAGGGTGAGGAAGAGGAACCTTCAAACATCCCTCCAAGCTTAAGACTGTTGCTAAACGAATTCAAAGAAGTCTGGCCTGAAGATTTACTTGATGGATTGACCCCCATGAGGGACATCCAACATCACATAGACCTCGTCCTTGGGGCTAGCCTGCCCAATCGACCTTATTATCGGATGAGTCCGAAGGAGTGTGAGATATTTCGGGGGCAAGTGAAGGAATTGATCCATAAGGGTCTATTAAGAGAGAGCATGAGCCAATGTACTGTATCAGCATTATTAATGCCAAAAAAGAATGGAAGCTGGCGCATGTGTGTCGACAGCCGAGCAATCAATAAAATTACCATCAAATATTGGTTCTCAATACCACGGTTGGATGACATGCTCGATATGCTGGGAGGGACTAAGGTATTCTCTAAACTAGATCTAAAGAGTGGGTATCATCAGATTCGTATCCGACCCGGTGATGAGAAAAATGGCATTCAAGACAAAGGAAGGGTTATATGAGTGGCTGGTCATGCCCTTCGGTCTATCGAACGCACCAAGTACTTTTATGCGTTTGATGAATCAAGTTCTAAAACCGTTCATTGGCCGATTTGTGGTAGTATATTTTGATGACATATTAATATATAGCCAGGATGAGGCGGAGCACAAGAAACATCTCAAGCAAGTGCTGCAGGTCCTACAAGATAATAAGTTGTACCTCAACTTGAAAAAGTGTAGCTTTTTAACTGACAGCCTATTATTTTTAGGATTTGTTGTAACGTCCACAGGCATTCGAGTGGACGATGAAAAGGTGCGAGCTATTAGGGAATGGCCAATCCCGACAAACATTCATGAAGTGAGGAGTTTTCACGGATTGACGACTTTTTATCGTCGATTTGTGAGAGACTTTAGCACCATAGTCGCTCCTATAACAAATTGCATGAAAAAGGGACCGTTCCAGTGGACCGATAAAGCTGACGAGTTTTCACGAGATCAAGCATCATTTGTCTACAACACCAATCTTAGTGTTTTCTAATTTCGACAAATTGTTTGAGGTTGAGTGTGACGCTTCATACGTCGGAATTAGGGGAGTATTATCACAGGAAGGCAGGCCGGTAGCCTTTTACAACGAGAAGCTCAGCGAAGCCCGAAAGAAATGGTCAACTTATGAGCTTAAGTTATACGCAGTTGTTCAGGCGCTGCGACATTGGCGGCATTATCTGATTCAAAGGGAGTTTGTTCTATATACTGACCATTAAGCATTAAAGTTTATTAATAGTCAGACTAACGTGAATCGTGTGCATGCTAGATGAGTTACATTTTTACAGGAATTCACGTTCGTTCTGAAGCACAAGTCAGGACAACAGAACAAGGTGGCTGATGCACTTAGCCGTCGTGCATCTCTACTTGTTACGATGAGCAACGGGGTGGTCGGCTTTGACTGTCTCAAGGAGCTGTATGCCGAGGATGAAGACTTCAAAGATTCTTGGTTGAAGTGTCAAGAAGGTCACCCCAGTAACTTTCATATACATGACGGTTTTCTCTTCAAAGGGAATCGATTGTGCATCCCTTAAAGTTTTCTAAAAGAGAAGATTATTCAAGAGCTACATGGAGGTGGCCTCAGTGGACACCTTGGGCGAGACAAGATGCGAATTCTTGTATAAGAATGGTATTATTGGCCGCAATTAGTACGTGATGTGGGAAGAGCCGTACAACGTTGTTATATTTGTCAAACTTCAAAGGGACAATCTCAGAATACGGGACTCTACACCCCGTTACTTGTGCCTGACGGTCATTGGGAGGATTTATAAATGGACTTCGTGCTTGGTCTTCCACGAACATAACGCGGCAAGGATTCAGTGTTCGTGGTGGTCGATCATTTCTCCAATATAACGCACTTTATCCCGTGTAAGAAGACCCTCGATGCAACACATGTGGCGAATCTATTCTTCAGGGAGGTCGTACGGCTACACGGGGTTCCTAAGACCATTACTTTTGATCGTGACACGAAGTTCATTAGCCACTTTTGGAGGACTTTATGGACTCGATTCGATACACGACTTCAATTCAGCAGTGCTTACCACCCACAGACTGATGGGCAGACCGAAGTTGTGAATCGCATGTTGGGAAACCTCCTTCGCAGTATTACAGGAGAAAAGCCGAAGCAGTGGGACTTCGCCTTATCTCAAGCAGAGTTTGCGTTCAACAACATGACGAACCGCTCGACAGGAAAATCGTCGTTCCAGATTATCTACGAACGAGTGCCTCGCCACATACTTGACTTGGTCCCTTTACCCAAGCACCCAGTCACGAGCGTTGCAACAGAACATATGACAGATAAGATCATGAGCATCCATGCAGAAGTGCAGACCAAGTTCCATGGCTCAAACGAGAAATACAAAGAACAAGCGGACAAACACCGGCGACAAAAAGTGTTCGAGGTGGACGACCGCGTTAAATTTCATCTGCGTTAAGAGAGATTTCTAATCGAGACGTACAACAAGTTGAAAAATAAGAAGATTGGACCGGTACCGATCATCCAAAAGATCAATGACAATGCTTATATTGTTGATCTTCCAGATGACATGACGATCTCACAGACTTTCAACGTCGCAGACCTGACCGAGTATCATGAACCAGTGCAAGAGGAGAACTCGAGGACGAGTTCTTTTCAAGTGGAGAGGACTAATATACATCCAGTCACGGAAAATTTCATGGCCGAAATGGATCAGAAAAGGCACAGTCGACGATAGAAGTGATCCGGACCATCAGACCTTAGATCGGGTGTATCTCACAATCCGAAATGAGTTATCCGATGTAAAATATATGATTTTGGGGGTAGAACGAGCTACTTTAGCCAAGAAACCCAGCTATGCTAGGTTGCGCAACCCAGATTTGCGAGAAACCCCCTGATCGACGGTCGTTTCTCTGTTTTAATTTCATTTTTACTATAAATAGTAAGTTTTAGTTTGCTTATAGCTCTTCATCCGTTAGGCTTTAGGAGTTGTGTCCAACATGAAAAGTGCTTAGAATAATTAAGAGAACGGTTTGGTGAAGCCAAATAGGACACTTACTATTTTTGGCCGAAAACCTTGCACACTAGTAGACATCACGATTGTCTATAAATAGTAAGTTTACTATTTATAGTAAGTCGCGGATTGTAGGAGTTTTAGTTGTAGTTTGAGTCTGATTTCTTTCTTATTGCTTGGTTCCCTTATTTAAAGGTGTGTAAACTTGTTTTTATTCATTCAGCAATTAATTTCAAATTTTATTAGAGTTTATTCGTATTCTCTTGCTTTTTTTCCTCGTAGATTCGAGAAGTCTCTGTGAGGAGTCTAGAGAAGTTCCGTGGATTCGGAGTAGTTATCCTTGAGGAAGATGGTGTTCGACCTCATCACGTGCATCCCTGCGTCATGAGGTCACAGGTTCGAGCACCCATTGTGGATTTGATCGACTTCCAGTGACTCATGTGACTAAGAGTAGGGCTTGATTAAGATGACCTAATGCTAGATGGGCTTCATCTCTTACACTCTTTCATTAAAGGAGAGGCAGAGAGGACATACAACATCTTTCAGAAGTTCCTAACCTTGACTTTAGGCTTTTAGAGGGTTTTTATTGTGCTCTAATCAACTTGTTAGCCCCCGGGGTGTCCTCAATGACTCATATCCATGATGGATCAATCTTCTTCTTCTTCTTCTTCTACATTATTTTATTATTTTATTATTTTATTTTTTTGCACATTTTGCATGTGGTTGCCAAAAAAAGTGGACTGCAATCAATGGACAATAAAGATTGATAATTAGGTTGTAGAAGGCTAAAGCAAGATTTGTGATCCTTTATTTTTCTCTTATATTTTGCCTTACAATCTCCTCACCCTCGGGCATAGATCCTCCAAATGAAGTTTTACTCGAACGAATATTCCAAGCTATCAAATTGTGAATAATCAATAGCGGCGATGTTGATGACGATGAAGATGTTGACTACTTCTATAATAATTATGAAAATGAGGCAAAGGAGATGGTGAAAAGAATAGAAGACATGTACTCATCCACGACTTGTTTTATCTTAAATATAGACTACATGTCATCTATTTTCTAAGTGAGTGTATTATGTGTTACTTGAGTGTTACCCATATGGTGGGGCCCACCTTGAGATGTTCTGTATATCCACGCTGTCCATCTGTTTTTTTCAGCCCATTTTAGGACATGGTCCAAAAAATTAAGCAAATCCAAATCTCAGAAGGACCACACCACGTGAAACATTAGGGATTGAATGCTCACCATTAAAAACTTTCTAAGGCCCACTGTAATGTTATTTACCATCCAACCTCATAATAAGGTCAAGAAGACCCTCAACGGAGGGAAAATACGAAAATCAGCTCGATACAAAACTTTCGTAGCCCATAAAGTTTTTAATGGTCACTCGCCATTTCCAGTGGTGTGGTCCACCTGAGATTTGTATCTCCTTAATTTTTGGGATCACATCCTAAAATGAGCTGGAAAACGGATGGACAACATCGATATATTACATATTCATCAAGGTGGTCCCACATAGTAAGGATAACACGCTCCCATTTTCTAATCTCTTTTAAACAAATTTGGACCACCTAACCAATAGGCAAGTCTAATTTTTAGACCAGGTCAAACCAATAATGCACCTGCCTATTAAATGGCTCAATAGTTCTACATGTGTGCAATTATTCAAGCTTTTGTATTTTATTACAAAAAAGCATGCAGACAAGATTCTTGGAAGGGGAAGGTTAGAGAAATAACTGCCTCCACACGTACCTTTACTTATGACATGCATTCAAGCGTGAGAAATCTAAACCATAGAATACATGAGCCCAAACAAATAAATGATCTGGCCTGAACATCATGCTAGTCCACTAATCTTAAGGGGTTGCCCCTTACCAAAATAACTATCATTTTGGGAAAGCTTGATAACAATTCACATTCAACTTACATTTTGAACCATGGGCCTGTTTGATTAGCAGACTTGATTGATTTTTCTGCCAACTAATTTACATAATAAGGCCCACCTTGTGGATGATGTAGAGGTAACACACATGTGCCCAGTTGTCACGTGTGTTGGAAGATGTGGCCATATATGAATTCTTAAAATTAAAATAATGAGTGGTCCAAATTCCAAAGGTGAAATCAGATGCTTATTTCTTGGTGCATCTTTTGGCTCATGCTACAACCACGATTGGGTCAAAGATTTGGACGGTCCAGATTGCCGTACTTACTATAAGATTTAAGAGTCACCACCATTTTTAGAATTAGTACAAAACTATTATCATAGAGTTCAGACATTAACCCCCAATTAGATCTGGCAATGGGTGGTTGCGCTTCGGTGGTAGGCTCACAAGAGTTTCAGAATGAGGTCATGAGTTCGAGCACCCGTTGCGGTGAAATCCAACTGTGGTGTGTGAAAAACAAAAAGCCCACTGTGGTATTCTGTCCATTCATGCATTTTGAAAGAGAATTTTAGGGCATGGTTTCAAAATGAAGGCAGCCAAGAGGCTGGAGTGGACCACACCACGTGAAACAGTAGGGGGATTGAATGCCTACTACCCAAAACTTATCGGGGGCACAAAAGTTTTGGATCAAGCTGGTATTTATGTTTTTCCTTCATCCAGGTCTATGTGACCTCATGAATAGGTTGGATGGCAAATAAACATCGCGGTGGGCCCTAAGAATGATTCAATGATGGGGTCTATGGAGTTTTGGATCAAGCTGGTATTTATGTTTTTCCTTCATCCAGGTCTATGTGACCTCATGAATAGGTTGGATGGCAAATAAACATCGCGGTGGGCCCTAAGAATGATTCAATGATGGGGTCTATGGAGTTTTGGATCAAGCTGGTATTTATGTTTTTCCTTCATCCAGGTCTATGTGACCTCATGAATAGGTTGGATGGCAAATAAACATCGCGGTGGGCCCTAAGAATGATTCAATGATGGGGTCTATGGTGTGGTCCAGTCGAGCCTTCAATTTGCCTCTTTTTTTAAAAAAAAAATTTTGGCTCATGCCATAGAATGATCTTTTAAAATGGATACACAGCTTCGATAAAACACATATACAACGGTGGGCCCCATATATCCCTTGATAGGACCGCCATCCCTAGCTAGGTGCTGGAGGGGCAGATCCTAAGCCTCACTAATTTAATTATAATGCTCGGTCTACACCGACCTGGCCTACTTAGAATTTGAATTTGTGTGCTGATGTGGGTTCCAAACCATGGCTCACCGGTGGGTAGAGTGCATTTTAACATTGAGGTCACCGGTTTGAGTGCCTATTTGATGTCTGTGAAAGGAATAAAAAACCAAGCTGGTGTTATGGTCCACACGAGTTTATAGGAGCTCACATTGGGCACATGTGTGATGTCCAAGCAGACAATTAGGTAATGCCTTGAGATTTTTAGTCAAATAACTCCTGTCAGGGAGATCCCGTCTTGAGATTTTTAGTCAAATAACTTCTCTTAGAGAGATCTGACTCCCAATCAAAGGATCAAATCTGAGATTACCGGAGATTACGCCAACTGAGATGAGCTCGATGATAAATTTAGAGGAAGATCTATATCCAAGATAAGATTTCAATGTATCCCTATGTAGCGTTTCGTAATGAGATTCTACAAAATATATGATCCCAACACGATCATAAGAACCCTATAAATACTCTCATCGTGGATGAAGGAATGTAAGTAACAAAACCCTTAACCCAAGCTTAGCTTAGGTATTTTTAATCCATCTGCCCGACTTGGACATCAGAAGGTCCCCATGATTTTTGGATTGTAATTCATCGACAGTGGGTTCCATGGTGTAGTCTGTACAATTTGAGTTAATGCACGACAAGTATACCATTTGTAAGCGCCTGCGTATCAAGCGTCATGGGCGGCCAGAGTATCAAATAGCTACACTCGATAAAGGGTTTTATTGTCACTATCAAAGGACAGCGATTTGCAGTAAATGATGGGATGATTAGATCTCATCCATCTACATGGGTGTTTAGATACAACTAGATGGACCAGATAGGTCATGTCATTGATGATAAGTCCAAATGCATCTATTTTTTGTGGTCGGATCTATCTCTCAGAATAATATCCTAAATCAATTGAAAAAAAGTAGGTTATGTCTTATGTGTCTTATTCGAATGCAGTTGGCAATTTAATGTATGTCATGGTTTGTGCAAGACTAGATATTTCACTGGCAGTCAGTGTTTTGAGCAGATATATGTCAAACCCCGATAAACAATATTGGAAAGCGGTGAAATGACTACTTCGATACATTCGGGGTCCAGTAATCTGCACCTCTACTATCTTCAATACATTGTCCATGCAGGTATACTTGACAAATTTGATTATGCAGGTGACTGCACCTGTCCATCCATTTTCAAGTGATAATATACTGGTTTCGTTTGTGGGAACGATAGCAAAGCCATAAAGTTCCATCAACTCTAGCACGGATCACGACTTTTCACTCTCCCCATTCAATGACTAAAAAGAAGGGAAATGCACCGGCTACGACTGAGCTTGCTCATTGGGAGCCGCCAAGAACGCTCAGGCCGTGCAGTCAACCCCCGGTCCCAGTTACTATCGCAAGTAACGGCACAAAGATCTCGAAACCTGGGAAGCTAGCTTATCTCCTTCAGAATCAGGTAAGAGCCTTGACTGACAACATCAATTGTATCATGAGGCTACTAGAAAGGCAACAATAGTGCTAGACAATAGCATATCTAAGCTAAAATATGGATATAGACTTATTGCAGTGTAGTTGGATAGAAGTGGAATATTTAAGCTAAGAAGTTAAAACTGAGATAGGTGGCGTTGCACTATAGAGATTGATTGATTGTGTGTGGCGAGAGCTCAAAGCTCTTTGTTGACTACTGCTTATAAGGACTTGGAATGGCGGTGGCCGAGTCAAGGTTAGCTTGTTGGTCTACTAGGATGAATAGGTCGTGTCTTAGTCGAATTTAAATTCTTTATATCATCATGAACTTATCTCCTTCTAATTATGGACGAATCCGTTTCTTAATCTTCTGTAGTCTCAGTGTAAGTATCACTTGTCTTTGAAAAGCTTCATTTTTTGGCATAATTATGCGAGATAGCCTTGCCATGCATAGCCTGGAGTGCGAGATATTTGGCATCAATACGTTTTTATGTAACTTGTTGCATATGCTACTTAGTCACTTATGCCACTCATGTAACGGTCCTGTGTTCTCCACGCGGTCTCTCATTTCTTGACCATAGACATGTGTATGGCTCTAAGCTATGCCACTTTTGATAAGCCACTTGTCATTAATAGTATGGATTGAAGATTTCTCGAGGTGTGAGTACAATCTGTCTTTCATCGTTCGCATGATAGTGTCGCACATGGCAGCGTCCTATTGGGCTACTTGGACTATGTTGGGCCAGGTGTAAACAAATTGAATTAGATTATCCTTTTAGGTAAACATGTACAAGATCATACTAACCTGATGGATGGATTGGATCTCGCATCATGTACACCATGTGATGCTGGCACATGTGTGGCATGTACACGAGCCTTATTGTGCATGCATATACGCCCAGAAGTACTCTCTATTTCTTTATCATCGGTCACCATTTTATCACTTTAAAAATAAGGATAAATAAGTCATTTTACCTTCATTAATATGTTTAGAGGAAACATTTGAAGAAAAATGCCTGCATGTGATCAATGTAAGTGTAACGTCTCGAAAAAATCCATTCAAAGACTTGAGTACCACCTTAGACAGAAATTGTTAGGGACCAAATCCTTTAGAAATTAAACGAGACTTAATTAGTGCTATACTAGATTACCTGTGAAATTAGCAATAATCACTTTAAATACGATCTGCAAGACTCAAAACTTGTAGAATCGTTAATGCTATGTTACCTTAAAATCTACGATCCATCCCTAAACTCAGTTGCTTTCAGGAGCATCTTGAAACTTCGTATTGGACCTAGATCGCACGTCGAAAGTCCGATTACTACAAAACTATGTTATTATGACTGCCTTGCTGGACTTGACAACTACCTCAGAAATCAAGTCCTAATTGTACCCAGAAACACACAACTTAAGCCCGGAGCGAAGTGTGTGAAAAATGCGAATATCTTTAGGAAATGAGCTGAAACTTAAATGAATTGAGTCGGTTCGCTTGTAGGCCAAATCTAAGGATTCAAACAGTCAAAATCTGACTTAATTACACCCTTGGATCAGGAAAATTTTTTAACACATGTCAGTGTACTTGTGACCCTGATCGAGCACCGGTGACCGTTGAACTGAAACTGGTTCGCCACCGTCGATCTGCAAACCCGATCGGACCGAAAACTTTGCCTGACCTAGATCCATGGTCAGGGAGCTTAAGTCCGACCGCATTCAGCAAAGGGGCCTCCAGAAGTGCTCCGTTGGATCGGAACAGACACTATTTGGTTGTAATCTAAGCATACCTTGGCCTTGGGGCCATTCCCATCAGTTCTGGGCCTATATAAAGGGCTTAAACCCTCTCTCTCTCATTCCATACGAATTTGAAAAATCTTAAGGGAGAGAAGAGAGAAAAGAGAAGAAAAGAGAGAGAAAGTAAGGGTGAGAGTTGAGTTCATTCCTGGGATTAAATCCCGCCGCTCCACATGCTTCACCACCATTCCTGTATCGCTATATGGGCGATTCCAATTCTATTCTTAGGTAAGAAAATCTAACCCTAATTTATTTTAGGGTTTCAAATAGTGTAAGTAATTAAATAGTTGACCTATTTCATGCTATAGGTGGTCATCGTGCCGTAGACAAAGGCTTGATCTATAAACTGAGTTCGATACTTGTTTATCGGCATAAGGCACGGACTATGAATGTTTAGGTTATGGTTTTCAAGGCATTCAATGTCAGTTAATGATTATGACTGACTTGCTTGCTATCATACGTGCTTGGATACAATGATTTTCATCTATTATATATGTATGTAAACTATGTCTATTAAAATGTATTCCATATGTTTGTTGAAATGCCTGCATGAATATGGAATTTTGATTTGTGCTCGCCATGTTTATCGACTGAGAGTACATGATTGTTGTATGTATGGTGAACCCTTTTGTAAAGGGAGTTGCTATAATACTTGTTATAATTATCTTATGACATGTATATGATATGTGTAGCGTAAGTGTTTGATAAAATGCTTGAATGTGAAAATGCCTGTGTAAATGCATGTAATGAGGCCATTGAGATAAGATTCTTAATGACCTTATCTATGGCTACGGTTTCCTTCATGAAACCTATTTTACTACTTTGTGTTGTATGGATGAATGCCTATGTATGTTAACATGTTCTCTATGTGTTCGTTAAGATGCTTATATGTGACTTACATTTGATTTGTTTGCTACATGCTATCTCGATTACCAAACATGAATGCTTATTGTTGGAGTGTGTTTGGGGCTACGATGTAGTCCAGGCAATCGGTAATGATATGTGATCAGTGGCCGAACTGTTTAGCCACGATGGACACGCTCGATGAATCTGAGTCGTACGCTACTTGTCGACAATGATTAGGCCACACGGAGT
Source organism: Magnolia kwangsiensis (assembly GCA_037074715.1). Lineage (NCBI taxonomy): Eukaryota > Viridiplantae > Streptophyta > Magnoliopsida > Magnoliales > Magnoliaceae > Magnolia > Magnolia kwangsiensis. The sequence goes on from CM073573.1 coordinate 146,638,102, forward strand.
TGCTTACACGCTCCATGTCGATCGGCTCGTACCAGTCGAGTTTTTTAAGTAATCCGGTTGACCCGATATATATTCACCATGTATGGATGCTACTGCTTGAATCTAGGGTAACAAACTCACCAGTAAAAATCCGTTAAGCTTGGTACCCGATCCGCTAAGACTCATGAGTCGGGCATGGTGGTATGGGACACCGTAGTCGTGCTGTCGGCCTACGTCGGGGTGACGAGCCCACCCGTAGTGACCAGTAGGTAACTCAGACTCGTGAGCCGAATACGGTGGTATGGGACACTGTATTTGATCTGTCGTCCTACATTGATCAGGTGACGAGCCATTTGTAGTAACTTCAAGCATGCTCTGGGGCTACGTTGAGGCGATGAGCCATTCTGCAGCAATTAGAGTATAACTAGGCTTACACTGATCAGGTGACAAGCCTTTTATAGTGACCTAAAACCGTAACATTATATGAGATTTTTTAGGACTGACGATCCTAGAATGGATCATTGTTTGGGAATTGATATAAGGGTGGTACCTTAGCTTCTCAATCCTACTGTATGAATAAATCTAAGTAAGCAACCTGACTAATCACGTGCATGCACTGCATTACGTGTGCCTTTGGTGTAGCAAGTCAAGCATTGAAGAAATGTTTCATGCCGCGATCGTGAGATAAAGTCGCTGAGGGAGCGCAGGCGAGGGCATGCATCATTATTTCATATCATTCTTGCATTAATAAGAGTACTTAGGACCTGATTATTGTATTGTGTTATCATTACTGCTTGACTGAATTGATAACATATTAACCTTTGCTTTATTATTTCACTGAGTTGAACACTCAATCCCATGTTACAAGACGGTATTTTAAACACCAACCAGACTCTTTCTTAACTGTAGATGGTGACGCGACGTGTGATGCGGAGCCTGACTTCTTCGACGACGAGGAGGAATTCTTGTATATGCAGTTATCTAGCGGATTCACTTAGACTGTCCTGATCGATGGGGGCTACAGGGCTTATCATTTGTAGTTGTACTATCATGAAATTTTATTTTTTTGAACTAATACATGTAATTATTCGACCTGGTAATGTATTCATACTTTGGAACTAGCTATGGACTATACGTTCCATATATGCTTATATACAGCTCTCAATCTTTTGCTTGCGTTATTTAACTACCTCTGGAGTTTGATATACTGTTTTCGTGTAATCCCACTCATGTTTAATGTACTAATACAGACAACATTTAACCATCATCATATATGTTGCATAAGTGATGTTTTGAAACTGGGGAGTTGGGCTCCTGCTCGACCCTTGATTTTTAGGGCGTTACAAGTTGGTATCAAAGTATGATTTGGATTAAAATGGACCTAGGTTATGATCACATGATATACGCTGACGCGCTATGATGTAGAGGGTGCGAGAAAACGTAGAAGCAGTCTTAGGATTTTTAATTTCGTCAAACGGCGAAATCAACCGAAATTGATCGTAGAAATTGACCTCATAGGCTTTCCTGATCGCGTGAAATGATCCCAACGCATTTCTAGATCATCAATCGACGGGTTTAGATAAAGTTTTAACCCATTCCAACCTTAAAAAATTTGGAAAACTCAAATGTACATGAGATAAGACCCGAAATGACTCGAACGGAGTTGGGGGCTTGCATCGTGCAAATCGGGGGGACCCAAAGTGGGCCCCGCACCATTCTGACATCCTTAGGGGGGATGTCATAGCCCAAAGGGCGAGGGCTCACTGGAATCTCCAGGGACCGGCGATGCCATCTCAAATTCGGTGAGGCCTCGTCAGGCGGACCGAGCCTGTCTGGCCGGCCAGGGCTGACACTGGTGGGGTCCTTTGTGGCCCACCAAATCGAGTAAAAAGTTTTTTTTCCTTTCATTTTCTTCCCCTCTTCATTCCCTACCCCTCCAAGCTTTCTTTTCTTTCCAAAAATCCCAAATATCCCCTCTCAAAGCGCCCATCGAAGCTCATTTTCTTCCTTTTTCTTGCACCATCTACACCATTCTTTCAAACCCACACAGCTGTCTATCTCCCTTAATCCCTCTCATTTGAGTACACAAATACTCTTTTGTATCTCAAAAGCTCCAAAGTTCAACAACCCATCCTAGATCTCCATTTCATTCCACTCTAATGGCTCTCTTTGAGCTTGTGGCAGCCATATTTTTACTTTTCACACTTCTTTCCCTCATGGGGAAGAAGAGAGCTCCCACGGATGAGGCCGGGCCTAGCCGCCCTACTCAATCTCGAAGGCCGAGGAGCACCGTCACAGATACAAGCATTGATCGAGAGATGAGGACCAAGCGAGATCTCGATCCCCAGGCTCCCATTGAAAGGGCCTTATTAGCGGAGTTGTCTCATGAAATTTATGAGGGCCGTAGGGTCCTTTTTGAAGCGCATATGGATGAAAGATCTTCGGGGAGTATCTAGTAATGAAACGCTTGGTGGATGCCGGGTGGGGTCCCGTATTTGAGGGTAAGACAAAGGTAAATGTGAACACTATCAGAGCCTTCTATGCACATATCCAAGAGTTGACACTAGAGCCTTTGTAGTTCAAGTTCCCTGTGGGAAGGTGAGATCTCATAGCCGATGTTGCCTTGATAGCCCAAGTCATGGGATTGCCACGTGGCGAGGTCCATGCTAGCGGGAAGAACCTTTCAAGTGCACATGAAAGGGACCACCGTAGGTGATTCCTCTGTGGCCACCTAGTCCAGTGGAATCCAAACAATAGCCTCTTAGAGTCCAAGATGACTGATGACTTTCGTCTGCTCTACCACATCTTCACGTACAATGTGTACCCCAAGTGGAGCAATCGCAGTGAGTGTACACGCTTGATGGTAGATTTCTTGTATCGTGTTGGGCAGGGAGACAATTTGTGCCTCCCTACCTTTATCCTGTAAGAGATAGTCCTGACTGCACGCTCTACTAGGATGGCCATTTCGCTCTCATTCGGGTGACTCATATGCAAGCTCGCATGTGAGTTCAGTTATAGACTCGGCACAGAACTTTCAGTGCCGATCCATTTCATCAATGATACGACTCTCTACATCATGGAGATTGGACCACGACAGCGTCGAGCTCGGCGTAAAGAGATTGAAGATGAGGCAGATAATGAAGAGGAAGAGACTGACGAAGAAGGTGATGAGATAGAAGAAGAGAAAGAGGAAAATGAAGCCCAAGACACTGATGAGGACTCTCCTCCCACTGCTATGCGAGAGCACGACAATGATCGGGCTGCCAGGGAAGCCCGCTTGGCTCAGCTGGAAGAGGGCCAAGCTACCCTATGACAAGAGATCATGTAGGTCCGAACCAAAGTTAAGGAGACTGAGGCCTTCATGAAATAAAAATTCAAGAAGGTGTCTCGCACTTTGAAGGTCATCATGTGCTATGTACAGGACAAGAGTGCACCTCCACCATCACCAGATTCTGACGACTAGTCCTGCATGTAGTCGTCCTTTTAGTTATTTTACGTGTTTCTTTCCTTGTTGCTTCGTATGGCCTCGATAGGCTTAGTAGGGTGGTGGTATGTTAGCATGTTTTAGTGTTTGCAGTCTTGGTTGTATTAGCTTACATGCATCTTCTGTCATGATTCATGTTGCGTTATGTCTCATGTATTATGATGATTTTGGTAAATGAAATGCATGAAGTTTTTTTAATCTGTATGTGAATGCTGCGTGAATGAGTTTGTGAGTATGCTGAATCTGACTTTGGTTGTACCCTATGTTGTATATAGGGAATGCCACCTAAGGCCGCACGGAGTTCGGTGCACCTCACCTTTGGCGATTAGACTGATGGGGCCCTCCCCTGAGCAATAGCTAGACGGACCCTAGTTCGAGCCCGACTCACACTACTATACCAGGTTCTCAGCCGGCCACTGGCCCCACTAATGGGTCTGCACCTGCTGCACCATCGGTTCCAGAGTAGAATCGTGCGTCTACTTCGACGTCGTGCACGACCGAGTCTGCTCCCCCTACTGATAGATTGGAGCAAATGATGCTCTTGATGCAGCAATAGCAGCAGCAGTTCTTGACCTCTATGACTGGTATCTTTGCCTAGAGTATGGGTGTGACTCCACTTGCATCACCTATGTACCATGCTAGGAACATGAGTGCTAGCGGCACATTTGAGCGATTCAGCGCTTGCGGCTTCCTACTTTCGTGGGTACTTATAGACCCGAGGAGGCTGAATATTGGCTTAACCGCATCTCTAAGATGCTGAAGCCACTACACTATACTAAGGCAGAGCAGATTAAGCTAGTCACCTTTATGTTTGAGAAGGAGGTCAGCCTTTGGCGGGACAGCGTCCTACGTACTGTTGCGGTCGGATATGTGTGGACATGGGCGGCCTTTGAGACCCGCTTCCACGAGAAGTACTATCCCTTCACATATCACCATGAGAAGGAGAGTGAGTTCCTCTACCTCCGCCAGGGAGGGATGACAGTGGTGGAGTATGAGAACAGATTCACAGAGATGGGCAGGTACGCTCTATTGATATTGGTCGATGAGCCGATGCGTATGCGGTAATTTTTTGGAGGTCTGCGACCCGAGATCCGCTTGAAGATTTGTTGCGCTAGCATACCCAGCTATGTTGAGATAGTGAGCATGTCTATGTGAGCTAAGCAGGACGGGGACAGGTACTCCCGTATGCAAGCACCTATGGCTCCTAGGCCGCCAGCATACAAGCCGAGTAGGCCATTCCTCTACAAGAGGCTGCATACAAATGCACTTACAGGGTTTGCGGCTCCGTCGGTTTAGTTGCGACGGTTAGATTTGTGGTGTAGCTATTGCAAGAGGTCGGGCCACACAGAGGTGAATTGTTTCACCAGGGTGAGGGATAACGGGTTCTCACTACCTCAGAGGATCAACTGTCCGATGCCTTAGGTCATTTCAGCTCCACCCCTACGGATAGCACCAACACACCCCTCCTTTTGGCCGCCTGCACCTCGCTTCAGGCCGCCTCAAAGACCTATGGCACCGTAGCTGAATCGTTTACAACAGGCTTGGCTGCATGCACTCACAGCTGAGGCATCTGAGAGATCAAACGCCGCACCGATGGCTTTTAAAGTCACGACACATATTCAAGGTACGCCCATCTTCGTATTGGTAGACACCAGGTCCACTATTTCGATCATCTCATGCGCTGCAGTCAAGCAACTAGTGTTGGGCACTGCTCCTACGAAGGGGACCTTTTCAGATGTTACCCAGATTTATGAGGCTTTCTCAGTAGATTTAGGTAGAAGGACGGTGATCGTTAACCTGATTGTCGCCCCACTATGGCACTACAACGTTGTTCTCGAAATGGATTGGCTCACCGAGATGTAAGTAGAGATCGATTGCGAAGCTAGGATGATGATGGCCTATGGATCCGAGGGTGCAGCCTTCACTTTTGCAGTCAGTATGCCCTGCCGCTTGCGTTGTTATGCTTCCTTGTTGAAGAATGTGGATGACTCAACACTTGAAGCTACGCCTGTAGTTTGAGATTTTGAGGATATGTTCAGAAAGATACTTGGATTACCTCCTCGGTGTGAGATTGACTTTACTATCGACCTGGTACCCGGTACGAGGCCCATTTCGCTACTGACGTATTGCATGCCTCCATGCAAGATGGAGGAAGTGAGAAGACAGATTGATGATTTGTTAGGGGCAGGCTTCATACGACCGAGTGTCTCCTTGGGGAGCGCTCGTGTTGTTCGTGAAGAAGAAGGACGGTTCGCTCCGATTATGTATTGATTATCGCAGGTTGAACTAGGTCACGGTAAAGAACAAGTATCCTTTGCCCCAAGATAGACGATCTGTTTGTCCAGTTGAAAGGGGCATGATACTTCTCGAAGATCGATCTGCAGTCAGGGTATCATCAGTTGTGCGTCAGGGAAGAGGACGTACAGAAAACAGCCTTCAGGACTAGTTTTAGACACTATGAGTTTCTTGTGATGTCGTTCGGTCTTATGAACATACTGATTATGTTCATGGACCTGATGAACACGGTGTTCTGGCCATTTCTATTCCAATTCGTCATCGTGTTTATAGATGACATTCTGATATACTCTAAGAGTCGAGACGAGCACGAGGAGTACTTGCGAGCAGTCTTCGATACTCTCAGGAAGAAGCATTTGTTCGCGCAGTACAAGAAGTGCGACTTCTGAAAAGAGAAAGTCAAGTTTCTAAGACATGTGGTGTCCAAGGAAGGAATAGTTGTGGACCTTGCTAAGGTAGCTGCAGTTCAGGACTGGGAGCAACCCGGTTCAGTTACTGAAGTGAAGAGCTTTCTTGGCCTGGCGGGTTACTACCGTCGATTCATCAGAGATTTTTCCAAGATAGCCAGATCATTGTCTCAACTGACTCGGAAGGATCTTAAGTTCGCTTGGAATGAGAAGGAAGAAGCAGCTTTTAAGGAGCTTAAGGACAGGTTAACGTCCGTCCCTGTGCTAGTATTACCAGAGAAAGGGGTTAGGTATACCATATACACCGACGTATCTCGTGTTGGTCTGGATTGTGTACTTACACAGAAGGACAGGGTGATTGCTTACTCTTTGAGATAGTTGAGGAAACACGAGGAGAACTACCCTACACACAACCTAGAGTTGGCAGCCGTAATCTTTGCACTGAAGCTTTGGAGACATTACCTCTACGAAGAGGAGTTCGAGCTCTTTTGCGACCACAAGAGCCTCAGATACATATTCACTCAGCGGGACCTGAATATGATGCAGCGGCAATGGATGGAAATCTTAAAGGACTTCAAGTTCGAGGTTTCCTACCATCCGGGCAAGGCTAACCTTGTGGCTGATGCGTTGAGCCACAAGAAGACCATAGAGTTTGCGGCTTCACTAATGGTGGTAGAATGGGGTAGGTAGAGTTTGTGCGGGACTTTGAGCAGAAGCTTACTGTGGAAGAGCCGTTCGAGAGCGTCGCACATGTACGTGTGCAGCTACTTATTGATGATAAGATCATTGAGGCCCAGAAGGATGATGGACGATTGTCTGAGCTTAGAGAGCAGGCTAGGGACGATGAGGATGCCGAGTGGAGAGTTGCTACGGATGGGGGTTTACATTACCGTGGCCGCCTATGCGTCCCAGATCTTCGTGACTTGAAATAGGAGGTTCTCGAGGCTACACATAATTTGAAGATGGTAATGCATCCTGACAGTACGAAGATGTATCGCGATATGAAGAGATCCTACTGGTGGGACAACATGAAGGCCCACATAGCAGATTATGTGTCCCATTGTCTCACATGCCAGCAGGTTAAGGCTAAACATCGTCGACCTCCTGGATTACTTCAACCCATGCCCATAGTTGAATGGAAGTGAGATTTCATCTCTATGGATTTCATATCAAGGCTGCCGAAGACTAGGAAGGGACATGATTCCATTTGGATGATTGTGGACCGGTTGAAGAAATTGTCTCATTTTCTCCCTATCAGAGTTTTGAACTCTACAGACGAGTTGGCCAGGCTGTACATCAAGGAGATTGTATGTCTGCATGGAGTTCTCCTAGAGATCGTGTCGGACCGAGACAAGTGATTCACATTTATCTTCTGGACTCGTATTCAGGAGGCAATGGGTGTGAAGTTGAAGTTCAGTACTGCGTTCCACCCAAAGACGGACGGGCAGACGGAACGGGTGAATCAGGTGTTGGAGGATATGCTGCGAGCTTGTGTGCTGGATTTCAAGGACAGTTGGGGTGACTATTTTCATTACGTAGAGTTCGCTTACAACAACAGCTTCCAGGCGAGTATTGACACGGCTCCATATGAGGCCTTGTATGGGCATCCCTGTCGAGCACTGCATTGCTGGGCAGAGGTTGGTGAGAAGAGTCTGATTGGTCAAGAGTTGGTTCAAGTGACCTCGAAGAAGATTGACATTATCAGGCATCGACTTCTTGCAGCACAGAGTAGACAGAAGAGTTACGCTGATACAAGCGACGACCGTTAGAGTTCGAGGTTGAAGACCATGTGTTCCTCAGAGTTTTCCCTATGAAAGGAGTCATCTGGTTTGGAAAGAAAGGGAAGCTTACGTCGTGGTTCATTGGCCCATTTCAGATACTTAATCGAGTGGGTATGGTGACATACTTTCTTGCTTTGCCCACACCACTTGTAGGCGTACACAATGTATTTCATGTATCTATGCTGAAGAAATACGTTCCTGATCCTTCACACATTATCAGATGGGAGCAGGTGCATTTGAGTGAGGATGCTACATATGTACTGCGTCCGACGCGCATCCTAGATAGGAAGGAGCAGGTGTTGCGCAGTGAGATGATTCCACTTGTGAAGGTACTATGGACACATCATACTGAGGAGGAGGCTACTTGGGAGACAGAAGCCGAGGTCTGAAAAAACTACCCTCTGATTCTCGAGGAGTAAGAAAAGGTACTAATTTCGAAGATGAAATTTTTCTTTAAGGGGGGTAGATTGTAACGTCTTGAAAAAATCCATATAAAGACCTGAGTACCACTTCAAGAAGAAATCGTTAGGGACCAAATCCTTTAGAAATTAAACGAGACTTAATTAGTGCTAAGCTAGATTACCTGTGAAATTAATACTAATCACTTTAAATACAATTTGCTAGACCCAAAACTCGTAGAATCGTTAACGCTATGTTACCTTAAAATCTAGGATCCATCCCTAAACCCAATTGCTCTCGGGAGCATCTTGAAACTTCATATCGGACCTGGACCGTACGTCAAAAGTCCGATTACTACAAAACTATATGATTATGACCGCCTTGCTAGAATTGACAACCAGCTCAGAAATCAAGTCCTAATTGTACCCAGAAATGCACAACTTAAGCCCAGAGCGAAGTGTGTGAGAAATGCGAATATCATTAGGAAATGAACTGAAACTTAAGTGAATTGAGTCGGTTCACTTGTAGGCAAAATCTAAGGATTCATACCGTCAGAATCTGACTCAATCACACCCTCGGATCAGGAAAAATTTTCAACACATGTTAGTTTACTTGTGACCCTGATCGAGCACTGGTGACCGTTGAACTGAAACTGGTTCGCTACGGTCGATCTGCAAACCCGATCGGACCGAAAACTTCGCCTGACCTAGATCCATAGTCAGGGAGCTTAAGTCCGACTACATTCAGCAAAGGAGCCTCCAGAAGTGCTCCGTTGGATCAGAATAGAAACTATTTGGCTGTAACCTAAGTATACCTTGGCCCTAAGGCCATTCCCATCAGTTTTGGGCTTATATAAAGGGCTTAAACCCTCTCTCTGTCATTCCATACGAATTTGGAAAATCCTAAGGAAGAGAAGAGAGAAAAGAGAAGGAAAGAGAGAGAAAGTGAGGGTGAAAGTTGGAGTTCATTCCTGGGATTAAATCTCACCGCTCCACGTGCTTCACCACCATTCTTGTATCACTATACGGACGATTCCGATTCCGTTCTTAGGTAAGAAAACCTAACCCTAATCTGTTTTAGGATTTTAAATAGTATAAGTAATAAAATAGCTAACTTATTTCATGCTATAGGTGGTCGTCGTGCCGTAGACAAAGGCTTGATCTACAAACTGAGTTTGATACTTGTTTATCGACGTAAGGCACGGACTATGAATGTTTAGGTTATGGTTTTCAAGGCATTCAATGTCAGTTAATGATTATGACTAACTTTCTTGCTATCATACGTGCTTGGATACAATAATTTTCATATATTGCATATGTATGTGAACTATGTCTATTAAAATGCATTCCATGTGTTTGTTGAAATGCCTGCATGAATATGAAATTTTGATTTGTGCTCGCCATGTTTATCGACTGAGCGTACATGATTGTTGTATGTATGGTGAACCCTTTTGTAAAGGGATTTGCTTTAATACTTGTTATAATTATCTTATGACATGTATATGATTTGTGTAGCCTAAGTGTTTGATAAAATGCCTAAATGTAAAAATGTCTATGTAAATGCATGTAATGAGGCCATTGAGATAGGATTCTTAATGACCTTATCTATGGCTACGATTTTCTTCATGAAACCTATTTTACTACTATGTGTTGTATGGATGCATGCTTATGTATGTTAACATGTTCTTTAAGTATTCGTTAAGATGCTTATATGAGACTTACATTTGATTTGTTTGCTACATGCTATCTCGATTACCAAATATGAATGCTTATTGTTGGAGTGTCTTTGGGGATACGATGTAGTCCAGGAAATCGGTAATGATATCTGATCGGTGGCCGAACTGTTTAGCCACGATGGACACGCCCGATGAATTCGAGTCATACGCTGCTTGTCGGCAGTGTTTAGGCCACACGGAGTTGCTTGTGCGCTCCATGTCGATCGACTCTACGTATGCTCGTACTAGTCGAGTTTGTCAAGTAATCCGGTTAATCCGATGTATGTTCACCATGTATGGACGTTACTGCTTGAATCTAGGGTACCAAACTCACCAGTGAAAACCCGTTAACCTTGGTACCCCGATCCGCTAAGACTCATGAGCCGGGTATGGTAGTATGGGATACCGTGGTCGTGTTGTCGGCCTACCCCGAGGTGACGAGCCCACCCGTAGTGACTAGTGAGCAACCCAGACTCATGAGCCAAATACGGTGGTATGAGATAATGTATTCGAGCTGTTGACCTACACTGATCAGGTGACGAGCCCTTTATAGTGACCTCGAACATGCTTTGGGGTTGCGTTGAGGCGACGAGCTATTCCGCAGCAATTAGAGTATAACTAGGCCTACACTGATCAGGTGACGAGCCCTTTGTAGTGACTTAGAACCGCAACATCGTATGAGATTTGCTAGGACTGACAACCCTAGAATGAATCATAGTCTATTACATGTAATTATTCGACCTGGTAATGTATTCAAACTTTGGAGACCGGCTATGGACCATACGTTCCAAATATGCTTATATACAACTCTCGGTCTTCTGCTTGCGTTATTTAACAGCCTCTAGAGTATGATATGCTGTTTTGGTGTAATTCCACTCATGTTTAATGTACTAATACAGACAACATTCAACCATCATCATATATGTTACATAAGTGATGTTTTGAAACTCGAGAGTTGGACTCCTGCTCGACCCTCGATTTTCAAGGCGTTACAGTAAACGAGGATAAAACAAACAAGAAAAGAATCAAATAAAAGTTAAAAGTACTAAACCAAAATAAAAGACAAGAGATACAAGAATATACATGGTTCGATAATATGGCTACTCCATGTGGCAAAAAAAATAAAACTTTTTTCTTCATTAAAATAATATAAACAAAAATATAAGGCTTATCTTTCTTTTACCCGTACAAAGAATTCCACCCTAAAAAATACCATAGAAAATAAATTAATGTAATTGTACACATTTTTCTAACTGTGCATCTTCTTATGTAGACCACATCAGTAGACAGCACGTGCAAAGCCAGGAGAAATAGGCTTCACCTTGCATGACTATACATACAACCATATAGCAAGAGATTTGTATCCAAGAAAGACGTTAGAGAGAGAGAGAGAGTAATGGGGAGACGTCATCAATAACATTCTCCTACTTAAAGACCAATTTATATAATAATGTAAAAAATATTCCCAATAAAAGCTGCAAAAATGTCACCATACATTAGGTAACAACAAAGCTTAAAAGAAGTCATGCACCCAACAAACTTCTCCCTTCCAATAAGATTCGTAGCATATCTACTATGTCGTCGTCGATGTGAATATTTTATAATGAGATCTGACTGCCTTCTACCATGTTACAAACAAAGTTATATTAAACATCGGTGTGCTTGGTCCAAGCATGAAATACCGAATTTTTATCCAAATGTATTGCTCTCTGACTGTTATAATGAATCACTATTACTTTTTTCTTAAATTTTAATTCTTTTAGCATCCTTTTCAACTAAATAGTTTCATTGCATGCTTGTGTAACTGACATATACTCTGCTTCTGTAGTAGACAAGGCTATCATCGACTGCAGTCTTGACATCCAATTAACCGCACCGCCGGTTGAAGAGAAAACATAACATGTAATAGATCTTATTTTATCATGATTTTCAAATCTGCATCTACAAACCCAACCAATTCTAAATTTTGACCACTATAACAAATAGCCGCCTTAGAAGTACCCTTCAAGTAACGAAAGCTCTACTTCACAACAGTCTAATAATCTCTCCCTAGGTTCGCCATGTATTTACTGACTGTTTCCATTGCTTGTGCAATGGCTAGTTAGGTGTATACCATGGTAAAATAAGGCTCCCTACTATTGATAAATATGATACTTGAGATATATTTGTCTTCTCTACTTCTGTGCTATGAAACCAATATAAAGACAACTTGCAACCAATAGGGTATGGAGCACTGATTGGGTTCGAATTCTACATGTTGAAGCAGTGCAAAAGTCTTTCAATGTAACCCTTCGAGGTTATCTAGACGTTCTTGTTCTTCCTGTTTCTAAGTATGGTCTTCTTAATAATTTAATTAATGGCACCCAAATCCTCCATATCAAATTCCAAAGCCAAACGAGCTTTTAATGTTGCAATAGTATATGTACCAATACCTACAACCAATATGTCTTCTACATACAATAATAAGATAATAAAATCATAATTATCATAATTATGAAGATATGCATAATGCTCTGTCTCATATCTATGAAATTCCAAGCTCATAATGAAGGAATTAAATTACTTATACCAATACTTTGTCACCTACTTTAAACTGTAAAGTAACATATTCACCCAACGAACCAGATTTTTTTTATTTTCTTCAATAAAACCTTTAAGTTGAGTTATAATTTTTTCATCATAATTTATGTGCAAAAAAAAATAATTTTTACATACAACTGCTCAAGCTCCAAGCCCTCTCATGACTTTGAGCATGACAATTTTATGTCTTTCTGTAATGAATTATTATTAAAAATCATATCTCGAATAATTACTAACTTGTATGCAATAAAGTCCCATAATTTGTATCCATTTATTCCATCTGTATAGCTAAGAAAAATACAGTATCTGAAATTCACATCAAGCTCAGTCATGTACTCTTTGGAAACCCATACATAAGTATCAAAGTCAAAACTATGAAGAAACGAATAATTAACAGTTATTTAGGACCATTCCTATTTATGGATCCTGTAATCTAGTGTAGTAGTAGGAGATTGATTTATCAAGTAACAAGCCGTATTAATGGCTTTTGCTCAAAAACACTGCTTGAGCTTAGCCGAACTGTATTAACAACAAGTGTATGGTTCATACGTTTTGCAAGTTTATTTTGTTGGATCGTGTAGTAACTCTCAATAACATGCTCACAGTAATTTATTTTTTTTAAAAAAAAAAAAAAAAACCTAAATGTCTAAAAACTGATGATGAAGGAGATTACATGATATTATATCTCAAAAGTTTTTTTTTTTTTTTTAACTAATGCTTTAAACTTAGTAAAACAAGTAAAAACATCATTTTTTTCTTCTTAACATGTAAACTCATACATTTATGAAGAAATTGTCAATAACAAAAAAAAAAAAAAAAAAACTTTGAACCTCTTAAGGATTCGATTAGAGCTTCGCCCAAGTATTAGAAAATGAGCTCTATGGAGCGTTCTAAATAGGTAATCCTCACAAAAATCTAAATTAAAATACTTTAAAACAATAAATAAATTTTGATCAAGAAATACCTTTAGTCTTTGTTTGCTCGTATGGCACAACTGCCTATGTTAGATTATAGTAAAGTCTGTCATTGCATTAACAACAACAACATCGCTAATCAAACAATATAAACTGCTACTTAAATCTCTTTTCGCCATCACCATTATCCCTTTTACAATTTTCAATCAACTCTTTTTACCATAAAATTTATAGTCATCTTCATCAAACTTTCTCAATGAAAAAAAACTCTTTCATAGATTCGGTACGTGACGCATACTAGAAACTGTACATGTGATACCATCAAATATATTAATTTTGATATCTCCAATCTCCAAAATTTTACACGTGCTATCATCACCCATGTAAACTATGCCGCCATCACATAATTGATATTTGTATAAACAATCTCTGTATAGAGTAATTATATGGAATGAAGTTCATGAATCTATAATCCAATGATGGCTCATATTCTTTTATGAAATCAATGCAGACAACACTTCTCCGTTCTCATATGAATCGTCTTTCTCGGCTAGATTTCCTTGAGAACTCTTTGAATCGGATGCCTGATCATGTGAATCGGGTTAGTAATTTTTTTGATTTCCCATCTTAAGTGTACAACTTTTGTACAAGTAACCATTCTTTCCATAATACCAATACTTACATGTTTTGTGCCCTTTTGACTTGGATCTTGTTTTATTTCTCCCACTGTTATCCTTCTTAGTAAACCTTGTTGAGATGTGGAGCCACATCTGGGGCCGTTTTCGATTGATCGTGGGCTATGCTTGACCGATGGTAGAGGCCCGCTCGACTCAAAGTCCAGTGAGCATCGTTTTTTGGATCCCGGGGTGCTCGACAGGTCGTGACCCATTCACAACCGGTCGTGAGGTTCTCTCGACCGATCGTGCAGTCTGCTCGAATGGTTGTAGTTACGCAGATTTGTTTCCGAATCCGATGCAGACTGGGGATTTTGGTGTCGCCTTTCACAAGGGTGAGGAAAGGGAGTTGCTTAAAATATAAATAGGGGTTCCTAAGGCTTTTCTATATATGATAAAAGTTATTTTAAGGTGTGGGCTAAAGGTTTTCTATGTTCTTCCAAGGGAGAGGTTAATATTTTGCCTTGTAATCTTCGTTCTTCTTCATAGCGGAAGTTTGCATCCGTGGTTTTTTATCCTAATTTGAAGTTTTTTCACGTATATCTTGTCTTGTGGTTTGTTTTGATTGCTTTGATTTGTTTCTAGTTTATATTTCTTCTTGTTTATCGTTTGTGGGTGAGGCCTGAGATAGGATCTAGGCTTACTGTATTGTTGGCGTGCTGCGTAACAGACCTTCCTCTAACTATCATAACATCACTAACTAATTCTCTATGCATTTTCTGTGAGACTATTCAGTAAGCAATGTGGATACAACTGACTCCATAGTGAGACATTGACTATTTCTGATATTTATATTCAAACCATCTTGCAATCTGGTATCGAATAGAGTAGAAGCGTGACATTTTCTTTATCGTTAATCTTCACATCGACCTTCGATAATATATTAATCGGGGTATTAAATCCGTTAGGGTGTTCTTGTAAAGAAGACCCTTCATTCATCTTCAACTTGTACAACTCTCGTCTGAGAAATATCTTGTTTGACATCAATTTTCTTTCATATATGTTTTGCAATTTGTCCCACAAACCTTTTGGAGTGGTTTGATCAGACACGTTGAACAAAACTAAATCATTTAATATAAGAAGAAGGTTCACCATGTTTAATTGATTTTTCTCATTAAATACCTCGTTTTGCATATCTACAGGCTTCTTTTCTTTTCTTTGAATTACAATTGCACATCATTCATTCACCAATACCACGTTCATCTTCAATTTCCACAATGCGTAATTGGATCCGTTGAACTTCAGAACCTCGAATATGATAAAACTCAATCCATCCATCTAAAATACAAACAAACACTAACACTGATATTGTGGTAAAAGGTTTCCCAACTTTTAGCTCTGATACCAATTATTATAAAAAAACACCTGCATGTGATCAATATAAGCGAGGCCAAAAAACATAAGAAATAGACCAAATAAAAATCAAAAGTGTCAAACCAAAATAAGAGACAAAAGACACAAGAATTTATGTGGTTTCGTAGTATGTGTACTCTAAGAGCCAGCAACGCAAATCTTTCTTCTTTACTTAAAAAAAAATATAAATAAAATACTTACATCTCTTCCACCGGTATAAAGAATTCCACAACAAAATTGATTTTAGAAGATGAATTAATGGAACTAAATACCTATATCTAAGTATACACCTTCTTATGTAGACCGTGCTAGTAGAAAGAATACGTACAAAGTCAAGAAGAATAGGCTTCACCTTGCATGACTATACATACGGCCCTACGCTAAGAGGGTTGTCTCTGTAGAGACGTTAGTTAGAGAGAAGGGGAGATGCAGCCGATGGCAATATTAAATTTGAAAGTATGTTTTGGAAAAAGTAACATCGGTGAGGAATTCAGGGGTAAAAATTTCTAGAAGTAAACATTACATTAGGAAAAAATATTTTCTACTCTTACTGCTGCTACTTATCCAAATAGGGTTCGTACATTGACTGTTCATTGACAATACGCTACTCTCATAAATCTGCTAACTGAGATGGATTTGTCAGTCAATCTCAAGCTGTTTTTTTTATTCTTTTCTTTTATGATTTTCCAATTGATTGTGGGCCCTCATTTTTTTTTTTCTTTTTTTTTTTTGGTCGTGTTAACCATCATAGCATGTGCTATGTACCATGTTTAAGCATCCAATGTGCTGTGATGGGTTGCCATCAATCTTGAAATGCCTTACATGTACTACCCACCTTAAATCTGGACGGTTGGTTATGCTATCTTACCTGTCCATGTCTCTGTACACGTGTGGCCCACCAGTATAGTATAGTTTCCTTTGGTACATCCAAAATGAGGCTCTCTAGAAATGGATTGGATATCTCACACGTATTTCATTTTCAGGACCATGCTCTAAAATAAGCTGTCAAAATTGATGGACGGTGTAGATATACAACACATACATCAAGGTCGGCTTAACACTGAATTGGTCACGCCTTAGCCGTTGGGTCCATCTGGATGTATGGGTTGTATATCCACACCATCCATCCCCTTTTCAAGCTCATTTTACGGCATAGCCCCAAGAATGAAGCAGATCCAAATCTTAGGTGGACCATACCATAGGCTGTATTGATTGACCGTTAACAACTTCTTGCAGGCCACAAACGTTCTTACCAGCTATACCATAGGAAACAGTGGTGATCGACGGTCAAAAACTTTTTATGAGCCACAAAAGTTTTGAATTAAGATGATATTTGTTTTCTTTTTTTCTTTTTTTCCTTCATCCATGCTGTGTATCATTATCAATGGGTTGGATGGTAAATAAATATTACGGTGGGTCCTACAAAGTTTTAACAGTGAGCGTTCAATCACCACTATTTCCTTACTGGGGTCTACCTGAGATTTGGATCTGCTTCGGTTTTGGACTTATGCCCTGAGATGTCTGAAAAAAATGGACGAATTATGCAGCTATACAACACATACATCAAGGTGGGCCCACGGTCACGGTCGACAGAACAGACGCGGATTAGCCACTACAGGTTTAGTAGTACTGAGACTGGCGGCTGAAGTGACGTTATCAAGTTCCGTGGACCGCACCATCAAGTCTGTTTTGTATCCACGCCGTCAAGATCTAAATAATGAGTTAAATCCAAAGCTCGAGTGGACCACAACACAGAAAACAGTAGGGACGGTAATGCCTACCATTAAAAAATCCTAAAGGACACAAAAGTTTTCGATCAGGTTGTTACTTGTGTTTTTTCTTATTTCATATCTTTTGTAACTTTTGAGCAGGACCAAATAAATGTCATTGTGAGCCTTAAGATAGTTTCAATGGTGGAAATCACTCTCTCCACTGTTTTCTATGGTGGGGTCCACTGCAGAGTTTTATCTTACTCATTCTTTGGATCATGCCCTGAAATGATATCTCAAAATGGATGAACGATGTGGATACAACACATGCATCATAGTGTGCCCACGTAGCATAGTGATGTCACTTCAATAGTGCATAGGCGTGTACACGAACCAAGGTAGGTCGGTTGGCTTACTCGACTCGAAAAAGCTCGATTCAACTCGGTTTGAAGCTGAGTTCGAGCCGAGTTGAGCTGATTTTTTGAGCTTGAAAATGTGTTCAAGCCAAGTTTAAGGTGGCCCCAGCTCAACTCAGCTTGAATCTAGCTTGAATCGAACTTGGATCAAGTTAGTTCGGTGACTCGGTTACTTTGATATTGATGTTGCTCATCAAGTATTTGATGAAATGACTCAACGAAGTATGGTTGGTGGCAAGAAAGGTGTGTACATAAAAATAAATACCTTTTTTAAAAAAAGATAATGTTGCTTGGAAGGTGTTTGATAAAGTACCTTAAAAACCATTGATGTTATTTCCCATACAGTGGGATTTTGAAGGTGGGTGTTCGTGTAAATGCTGCAAAGGTAAACTTAGCTCGAACTCAACTGAAACTGGCCTGAGCTGCTAACCAAACCGAGCTGAGTTGGCCGGTCAAGCTCCAGGACCGAGCCGAGCCGAGTTCGACTGAGGTCAGTTAGTGGCTGAGGCCAGCTCGACTCGGTTCGACTCGAGCTGAGGCCAGCTCAGCTCGGTTCGACTGGATGTATGCCCCTAGTAGCGAGTCTCGTTACTCAATTTGTCAATAGCTAATCTGCGTCTCGACAGAACGGACGCGGATTGGGTCCTACTCCGCCAATCTCCATGCTGCGAACGAACAGAAGCTTTGAGTGGCCACCGTGATGTATGGTTATTATCCACACTGTCTATCCATTCTTTCGTATCATTTCATGACAAAAGACCAAAATCGAAGCATATAAAATGACCAATGGACCACACTATAGGAAGCAGCGGTGATAATGATTCTCACCATTGAAACTTTTCTAAGGCCGACCGTGATGTTTATTTGCCATCCAACCTATTCAAAGAGTTACATATAATTAGAAGAATAGAAAACACAAATATCAGCTCCTTCCAAAACTTCCCTTGGCCCCAAAAAGTTTTCAACTGTAAGAGTTTAATCCCCATCGTGTAGTCCCCGTCTCATTTTTGGGCTCATGCACTAAAACGATACGAAAAAAAGAAAAAAAAAAAAGAAAAGAATGGACGGTGTAGATAAGAGCCATACATCACAGAGGCGACTCAAAGCTCCTGCCCCTTCCCAGCTGGAGAAGGGGACGCAATCCGTGTCCCGACAGAACCGGGTGTTACCCCCGACCTGTCCAAATCCGCTCCCAACGTCGGGAGTCGGTGGCAGTGGGGCCCACCTCGAGTTCGATCAGGTCGGATTAAAACCGTCAAGCTTGTCGTAGGTGGATTGCATGGATCAATTCATACTACTACGTGTCTCCAAATCACAGACCTGCCTTTTGCTTTCTTTTTCTCTGCCTCACGGACATTACATCCAACGGTGTATATAGGTTGGAAATTAAAAAGGAGGAGTATATGAAATCAGATTGCGTACTGGCTAAACTCTATGGGGCCCACCATGAATATGTGTGAATTATCCACGCCGTCCATCCGTTTTATCAGATCATTTTAGGTGTTGGTTCCAAAATTTAATCATATCCAAAGCTAAAGGAGACCACACCACAGGAAAGAGTGGGGATAATGATTTCCACCGTTGAAACCTTTCTAGAGCCCAAAATAATGTTTATTTGTCATCTAAACTGTTTATAAGGTTACAAAGATATGGATGAATGGAAAACATAAATATCATCTTGATCCAAAACCTTTGTGGTCCCTTTTAATATTTCAATGGTAGGTGTTTAATTCACATTGTCTGGGTTCGTTTGAGATATTTAAGTGCTTAAAATTTTTTATCAACCCATAATATGAGATGAAAAAACGGATGGACGGCGTGGATATGACACGTACGTTCATGGTGGGCCCCACAGATTGTACCCAGTACGATAAAGCGTACTGGGTTACCCAGTACGCAATCCGATTTCAGACTATATACAATGGTTCTCAGAGGTATGTACATGGGATTCTTGCGTATGAAATGGTGAAGGGACATCACATCATTTTTGCATGTCTGGCATACATATAATAGATCCTGACCATCCTTCGTGTGGGTACTTATCCATAGAATTTTCTAGTTAGCTTTCAGAACAAAATTTAGCTAACAGAAAGGGTTTCATTGAAACAAACGAACGGTCCACGTTCACTGACTAGGCACCAACTATTTATCATAACTATATCGATTTGATTGTTAGTTAGAAATAATAATATCCGTACAATTTATCATATGAATGGTGTGGATCGTTCACGCGTTTTTTACTTTTACATCTTTCGAGAGAGGTCTCTTGTCTATTTAAGCTGCGGGAGAACCGTCCATATCTCCAATTTAAACGAATTTAAAGAGGAGCAAGGAAAGTTAGAACCTAATTCCCTGCGCAACATCTTCAAGCGCTAAATAAGAACGCATCATATATGCGAAAGTAGCAAGTGTTCGATAGAATTTACTAAGTTAGTCCTCAATAAAACTGTCTATTAAGAATGAATTTCATCATGTGGACCACATATATACCAAAAAGTGGACCATCATAAGAAACAAAGTTAACCAACGGTTTATATCTAACATTCATGCCTTTCTTTTCTGTTGACTGGAATTACCCGAAATTTGGGATACAACACACGCAATGAGTGGACCATCTGATGAACTTCCCTGATCCCACACTTGTTTACCAAATTTACACGTGCGGTGAGCGTGTGCTTAGCGCTTGGAGATAGCGCGTCTTTACTAATTTTCCCTATAAGAGAAAAGCAGCATCAAACTATTCATAGCCACATATTTCTACCAGCAAGCCACAACCACAAAATGTGTGGTGGGCCCCACAAGCAGACCGACAGAAGATATGATCAATGCACAAAAAAATGAGATGTGAGAATGTAGACTCTTATCACCTATGTCTCATCCTCTCAGCCAATCACTACACTCTTTCTAGATTTTCTTCCCTCACTTCCATTTTTTATTTCCACAGATTTCTTCAAATCTCTTCTTTTTATTTTCATTTCTCTCTCTTTCTATTATACACTCCATAATTTTCACCTTTTCACCTTTTCCACAACATTGCCATCTCCTGAATATTAGAATCTCTCTCTCTCTCTCTCTCTCTCTCTCTCTCTCTCTCATATTCTACATATAACTCGAAAATTTTGATTTTCTAAGCTGAAAATCATTGAATTTTGCTAATTTTACCACATGGGTGCCTCTAAAAATCACTAAAAAGCTAAAAATATTTTTAAAAAATCAGCCAAAGATAATTAAGATGAAGATCCAATGCGACGTATGCGAAAAAGCGCCAGCGACGGTGATTTGCTGCGCCGATGAAGCCGCTCTATGCGCGAATTGCGATATCGAAGTCCATGAAGCCAACAAGCTTGCAAGCAAACACCAAAGGCTTCTTCTTGAATGCCTTTCTAATAAGCTTCCACGCTGCGATATTTGCCAGGTTTCTATTATTTCCAACTTCTTTAGTTTTTATATTATTGTTTTTTCAACTTCCAAATATTGTTTTTTTTTTTTTTTTTTTTTTGAATTTTTCTTATTACATATTTATCGATTCGATGGATAGATTGATTGTTTGGTATGATTTAGGTTATTCTATTTGTTTTTGTAATTTTGATTTGTTAGTGATTAATCGGAACTGCGAATTTTGGTGTAGAAAGTTTATTCTTGATTTCTCTAGTGAATAAAATGTTTCTAGGAAATGATTTTATGTCAGTGGTCGTACTGAATTGGTGATTGGTGCTGATTTTAGCATGATCTGGACCGTTCATCAGGAGCTTTACGTTGTGGATTAGCTGTTGATCAAAAATTGAACTGAGAGAGCCAACGTTGCCATTTGATTGGAGGATTGTCTCTAGATCAAGGTGGACCATCTCACATCGGTGATCAACTTATGTGATTTGGGAGTTTTGAGGTGGGGTCCAATGGATGAACGGTCCTGATCGTGTGATCTCGTGGTCTTATTGCAAGGAATCTAACAACAAGTACTACTAGACGAAAAGGAGCCCATGTAAAACACTTACAGCTATGTTTGGTATCATGTGACAGGCATGTGTGTGATCTGGGCCGTTCATATATCTGGCCCTACCACGGATGGATCACACCGCAAAAATCACACCGAAGGAATGTACCAGCTGAAAGTTGGAAGATTTCCCCCCATTAAATCTAGAGCGTCAGGCATACTTTTTTTTTTTTTTTTTTTTTTTTTTGTTAGCTAAGATCACCCAACAGCTATGATTTTTGGATTATGGCCCACTTCAGCTGGGCCCGGCAGGTGAACGACCCAGATCTGGACAGTTCAGCTTGTTGCATCCATGGTGGTAAGGCTTAGGGGACAATCCTAACCAACTGATTCAATGGCATTTACTCATTAACTGTTAGGGACTGTTTGAACGGGTCGGATCTGGGTCTATCCGACCCGATTACTAGATTAATGCACGGAACCGGATTCCAACCCCATCTGCGAACGTGGATCCATACACAGATCCATGGTGGATACTTAGACCTAGTCCCACAGGCCATCAGGTTAGCTTAACCCATCAACAGATCTCTTATATCTAGGGCTGTGAATGGTTGAGATCTAGTTCGGATCCGGGTCAACCCGGTTCTGATACCATTATCAATTGGATCTCAGAACCGAGACCTGGATCAGACCCCAAGAGATCAAACGTGGGCTGATCGAGTCGGACCAGATCTAAGCTTCCCATCAGATTGGGCAGATTGTTTAGATCTCCTGGCCCAAATTTTATGCCACGTCACATCTCGGGACGGCCACATCGTTCAAAACAAATGGACGGCTAAAAAAATTGTGCTAACCGTCTGTAGATCTACTTTGTTCAGATCTACTTTGTATAGTGTGGACCCACCATGAAGATCACCTGACACAAAAAGGAGGAAGGCTGTTCATTAGGTGGGTCCCACTGTTGGAATCAATAGAAAACCCCAACATTCACACCTGGCCCACCTAGAGAGCCATCAGATCAACCTGATTTTCGAGAATTGCAATCCTCACGGTGGGGCCCATCATTTTGACGGTAGTGATGGCATGCTGGTAGGAAAGACAGCAGGGTACCATAACTTGTGGTGCAATTGCATGTGTGTGATCAGTTCTCGAGTTTCACATTGTCAAACTGAGTCATGGTGTTCCCATCATAGTTCAGAAACCCGAAACTCGAGTTGACTCGATGGTTAACTGGGCCTGGTCAACTCGACATGACTCGACTCGATATTTAGTAATTACAATCGAAAAATACTATGTTAAAACTATTATATATAAGTCACTTAAAACAGTAATATTGTTATGAAATTGTTAGTTGTTAGAAAGGTTTTGTGTTCGAATTCACATGTGATCAACAATTTCTTATTAATAATAACGCTGTGACTCACTGAGTAACTCAGCTCGAGTCACCACGAGTGATCTAACTCAGACCCAGAACCAGGTTTCCAAGATATTTGACTTGAAATCTTGCATATCAAGTTGACTCAGCTGAGTTTCCAGTCAAATCATTATTTTGCACTAGTTTTGTATTTTTATGTATGATTAACTAGAGCTAGGGAGGAGACGAATCAACTCATCGGACTCGTTTAGATCCGACTCGATCTGAACTGAGTGGGTGAGTGGATCTGAATTGAGTTGACCTCGTCCAATTCGAACTCAAGTTGAGTTCGAGTCACCTAGTAACTTGACTGGACTTGACCCAAAATCCAACTCGGTACAGCTCGACTCAATTCGAAACTCAACTCGTGTGTGTGTGTGTATAGAGAGAGAGAGAGGAATGCTCAGCTACGCACCGGTTCGCATGTCATTACGTGCGAACCTTCCTATCAACCGTCGAATCTGGCAAACGGTCTGGATAAAGGCGCTCTTAGCGCGAGTTTGAAAGAGTGAGTTTTCTTCTCTCACACATCTTTTCATCCTCTCTAAAAGAAGCGGCGGATGCCTTTTCATATGAAATTCTTCCGTTGGGATGCTATGTGGGTCCCACCAAGATGTAAGTGATAAATCCACGCCGTCCATACATTTTTAAAAATAATTTTATGATATGAACCCAAAACTTAGATAGATCAAAATCTCAAGTGGGCCACACAGTGTTGATTGAACTCTCACTATTAAAAACTTCCTAGGGCTACCAAATTTTTAGATCAAGCTGATATGTGTTTTTTTCCATCATCTAGGTCTTTATGACCTAATCTATAGGTTGAATGTCAAATAAATATCACGGTGGGCCCTAAAAAATATTTAATGGTGAGAATCATTATCACCGCTGCTTCCTTTAGTGTAGTCCACTTGAGATTTGGATTTGCCTCAATTTTGGGATAATACCCTAAAATGATAAGGAAAAATGGATGGACGGGGTCGATTTCTCAAAAACATTATGGTGGGCCCCACTTAGCTTTCAACCCGCAAAAGGCTTTCAAAGGAAATTCGTGCTTGCAAAAAATGGGCTACCAATTTTCTGCGGAAGCCTTTCACATTGCATTGGAAACCTAAGTGCGACCCGTCGTGATGTTTTTGAGAAATTCAATCCATCCATCCATTTTATGAGATCATTTTAGGACATGCATACAAAAACGAGCCAAATCCAATACTCAAGTGGGCCGAAAACGTGAAGATTGAATTTACACAGTTGAAATATTCGTAGGTCACAAAAGTTTTGAATCATGATAATATTTGTGTTCTCAGCTAATCTTAATAGGAATGACGTTATGAATGGTATAAATGGCATGTAAATATCACTGTAAACCCCAAAGAGGTTTCAACGGTAGGAATTTCCCTACCCCCATTTTCCTTATGTACGGCTCAATTGAGTACAGTATGCCGCTCACTTTTGGTCTCAAGTCTTAAAATGAGCTCAAAAAATGGATGAACGGGATAGATTTCTCAAAAATATCATGGTCAGCCCCACCTAGATTTATAATGGACTTAGCAAAGTGCATGCATAATGAGAAGACGTGTAGTTAGAGTAGATGACGCAGATCGGATACTGATAGAGGTTGAGTAGCCAAACTCGCTATTGAAGTGACGTCACCAAGTTCCGTGGGCCCCACCATAATGTATGTGTTGTATCCCCACTGTACATACATTTGGAGAGATCATTTTAGGATATGGTCCAAAGAACGAGGTAGATCTAAGGCTGGGGTGGACCCCACCATAGAAAACAGTGGTGAGAGTGATGCCCACAGTTGAAACCTTCAAAAGGTCCATCATGGTTTTTATTTGAGATCCAATCTATTCATGTGTTAACGCATACATGAAAGAAGGGAAAACACAAATATTAGATTGACGAAAACTTTTGTGGCCCTAGGAACTTTTTAATGGTGGGCGTTACCCTCCCCACTATTTTCTAGGGTTCGGTCCTCTAGATCTTTGGATCTAACTCATTCTTTGGATCATGTCCTAATATGGTCTCTCCAAATGGATGGGCGATGTAGATACAAGACATACATCATGGTGTGCACCACAGAACTTGGCGACGTCACTTCATTAGGGAGTCTGGTTACTCAACCTGTCGGTAGCTAATCGGCGCTAGACGCGGATTTCCTACTAAAGAAGTTCTTGTGCTAGGAACCCAAGTGGGGGCCACCTGTTTGTGAAAAATCCTCCCCGTCCATCTGTTTTGTGAGTTCATTTTAGGACATTTTTCCAAAAATGAACAGTATCCAAAGCTCAAGTGAACCGTACCAAAGGAAAATGTGGTTAGGAAAATTCCTACAGTTGAAACCTCCTTAGGTCTATAGTGATATTTACATGTCATTTATACCATTCATAACGTCATTCCTACTAGGATTAGCTGAGAACACAAATATTATCCTTATTCAAAACTTCTGTGACTTTTGAATATTTCAACTGTGTAAGTTTAATCTTCACGTTTTCAGCCCACTTGAGTATTGGATTTGGCTCGTTTTTGTACGCATACCCCAAAATGATCTCATAAAATGGATGGACGGATTGGATTTCTTAAAAACATCACGGTGGGTCCCACTTAGGTTTCGTAATGTGAAAGGATTTCGCATAATTCGCAGCGCGATTTTTCAAGCACGGATTTCCTGCAAAAGCCTTTTGTGTGCTCGAAACCTAAGTGGGACCCACCATAATGTTTTTGAGAAATCTACTCCGTCCATCCATTTTTTCTTATCATTTCAGGGCATTATCCCAAAACTAAGGCAAATCCAAATCTCAAGTGGACCACACCACAAGGAGCAGTGATAATGATTCTCACCGTTAAATAATTTTTAGGGCCCACCGTGATATTTATTTGACATCCAACCTGTAGATTAGGTCATAAATACTTAGATGATGGAAAAAAAACATAAATATCAACTTGATCCAAAATTTTGGTGGCCCCAGGAAGTTTTTAATGGTGAGAGTTCAATCAACATTGTGTGGCCCACTTAAGATTTTGATCTACCTCAGTTTTGGATTCATACTATAAAATTATTTTTAAAAATATATGGACGGGGTGGATTTATCACTAACATCTTGGTGGGACCCACTTAGCATCCCAACGGAGGAATTTAATGTGAAAAGGCTTCTGCCTTATCCTTCGAAGAGAGTGAAGAGGCATGCGAGAGAAGGAAATTCGCTCTTTTAAGCTCGTGCTAAGAGCGCCTTCATCTACATCGTTTACCTAATCCGCCGGTTAATAGGAAGGTTCGCACGTAATGACGTGCGAACCGGTGCGTAGCTGAGCGTTCCTCTCTCTCTCTCTCTCTCTCTCTCTCTCTCTCTCTCTCTCTCTCTCTCTCTCTATATATATATATATATATATATATATATATATATATATATATAACTCAAATATGACATTTTAAATTTGATATGCCGGGTAGCCAATGAAGAGGCTATAATTCTGGAATGTGAATATATGTTTTGAGTTGTGATTTTTTCAGCCCGTGGATACCTGTTGCACCCTACCCGACTTGACCCGACTCAGTACTTGTGACTAGGTTGGACTCGGTCCGGATTAGTCCAGGACAAATCCAGACTCGGATTGGGTGAGGCATGCTGGACTCAGTACCAAGTCGGGTCAAGTTCAGGTCATGCCTATTTGAAAACTGGATTGAATTGGATCAGCCCCGCCTCTGTGCTTAACCATTTACTATTGTTATTGTAGGAGAAGGCAGCCTTCATCTTCTGTGTCGAAGATCGGGCCCTTTTCTGTCGGGACTGTGATGAGCCGATCCACTCGCCGGGCAGTCTTTCCGGCAACCATCAACGCCTGCTCGCGACTGGAATACGTGTGGCTTTGAGCGCCGCGTGTGCCAAAGAAGCTGAGTCGGGCTGTTCCGAGCCACCAAATCATAACTCGACGCCGATCGTGATGAAAATGCCCCCACCACAGCCCCCCACGTACACATCTCCACCTTGGGCTGTCGATGAGCTGTTGCAATTTTCCGATTTCGAATCCGGCGATAAGGTCAGCTAAGTTTGAACCATTTTTATTTCATTGATTTGTGTTTATATATACATATTTAGGTAATTATACACTTATCATGTGCATCTATTTATGTACCAGTAGAGGCTTGCATGTGTACGTATGTAATATGTATATGTGTATGTTGTATGCATGTATCTACGTATATGTATGTAATGAGAACATGCACGTAGGTCTTATTTTACAACTGGGGCTTCATCTACTTCCCCATCTAATAGTCCACGGTCCAAAGATTTTTAGGAACAGATGATCGTTTGGCACACCTAGAAAGTAAATATTGGCCCATTTTAGTGTTGACAAATCGTTCGCCGGTAACGGTGGGTCCCACCCAGAACCTCCAATCAGTAGGATTTTCAAGCCATGGACCATCCATGGTGGAGCATGATTGATTAATGGTTCTGATCAGGTACTGTGGGCCCCATGCGTGTTTGATGGCCTGAAGACGAATGATCTTGCAGATTATCCATATTTGATTCTCTGGCAGTGTGTAATGGATGATACAAAGGCACTTAGAAATGCATATGCGGTGTGCAACGATTCAAATTAATCTGGTCCGTCTAAATGTATCATGAACAGTAAAAAACATGCTTATTTGATCATTGGCTGTTGGATTGGTGGACATATATTGGACGGCTAATAATGAAAAACATCCAATGGTACTTTTTTAACAAACAAGTCTCTACCAATCAGAGGGTAGTACTGTTCAACCAAATCTCATTTGAGGATTATTACTAAAAACAGTGAATTCCACAATTTAACCGGTTTAATTTGAGTTAATGCGTAGCATGCGTGCAATTTTAAGTGCTTGTATATCAACTACTTTAGTATGTGTATTTATTCTCAAGCAGCCTTCACGCTCTTATTTTATCAACTTTTGCCGCAGCTTTTATAAGTAAATCTATGAAAGAAAATGTATTTAAAAGAAAGGTTACCTAACAGTAACGGTTGGGACCATCGTGCATTATAGAGCCATGGTGGCCGTTGGTGGACCAATACCATTTATTTATTTATTTTTACTATTGACCATAACATTCTGATGTTGCAACCACCATTACTGTTATTGAATACCTTGATGGAGGGTCGTCATTGACTTGCCTTAGAATCTGTTCAACTATCCACCTCTTTCTCTCCGTCTAAATCAAAATTTTCTTACCTACATGTATAGAAAGATATTCACATGTATTCTTTCATTAAAAGATTTCATAAAATGGTGTCATTTACAGCTTCTCAGTACTCTTACGAACTAATGGCCCAAAATTCAATGCTGCTGGTTGTATCATAGGGCTGAAATTCGGGCGGATTGGGTCTAGTTGGTGCTCAACCCTAGCCCAATCCAAGGTTCTTATACCTTAACCCCAACCCAACCCAACCCAACCTCGAGTTGAGAATTCTCAACCCAAGTCTAACCCAAGAAGGCTTAATCTGGTGAATACATGCTAATTATTTTGTTATTACATTAATTTATTATATTTCAATACACATCTTTTTTTCTTTTTTCATTTTTTCATACGATTTTATTAATTATATATGTAGTTATTTATCATAAAGAACTTAATTTTTTCTAAACAAATAGGCTAAAATATAGGATAACTACTTTAGAAGTCATGCTTTGTGGAATGCAATCTATTTGGGAGAGAAATCTGACGTATCTTGTTAGCTTGAGTCATCGAAAATGACATGGACCAATGAAACCCGCGGCACTGGAATTTCTTATGCCTTCAACATAGACAATTCACACTCAATTATAATTTATAAGTAACTTGTATATCAATCGAGTCTGGGTTGAGTCGAGCAACCCGAGACCTCAACCTAAGCCCGACCCAAGGTTTATCGAGTTAGTGTTTATATAGCCCAACCCCGAGTTCGAACCCGATACATCTTACCCAAGCCCAACTGATCAATGTCGGGTCGGTCAGGTTGAACCCGCCAGACTTTCAGCCATATCGTAGCATATGGTTACCTGGTTGACTGGTTGAATGCTGACTGCATGATCACTTATCATTGTAATGGGCCTTATGTATTACAAGCGCAAGCGCGCGCACATGCACACACACACACACACACACACACACACACACACACACACACACACACATATATATATATATATATATATATATATATATATATATATATATTATTTGCATAGGCATGCTGAACATGTGCATATCTCATATTTTTTCTATATATGAATGGGCCACTACCTCCTGTCCGTTGAATTTGCAGAGAGAATCAATTGGGTTTGGAGAACTTGAATGGATAGGAGACATTGGTCTCTTTGATGAGCAAGTGCCTCAATCTCAAGAGGCAATGACAGCTGCTGAAGTCCCTCAACTCCCCATTTCAACAGCAAGCAATGCAACCTTATACAGGCCCACCAAATCCTTCATGGCCCACAAGAAACCCAGGATCGAGATCTCAGAGGATGAGGAGTACTTCACCGTTCCTGATCTTGGGTGACCTGATTTCTGTAGATATATCTTGAGGAATTATGTGATGCATCGTTTGGTGATCCACACCATTGATATGATGAACCCCATCATGGATGAACCAAAAACTGTCATGCATTGGAAGATCCTACCCGTCGATCTTTAGCCTTGCTCCCATTGAATGCAAGCCATTGTTATATATTTTCTCTCCTAGCTGTGGCAACATCGACCATGATCTAAATTTTTTAGTACAATCACATCCATGATGGTGCCCATCAGATCAACATTTGGACCATCCAACAATAGACCACACTTGTAGGACATCCGTGAGCTGTGGATCATATAATTCTTCGAAATCTTATACAACAAAAACAGTAAAATTCTTATATTTTATATGCATGGTATATCTATACCATGTATAGAGGTTAGTGTTTTGTATCATTTTATTTTTCCTTCATTGGTTTGCATGTGTATATCTACTGATAGATTATTAACTGCGTAAGATGCATATTGAAGTATCTGTGAGTGTACCAGATGCGTCGCACAATCTGAAGTGCACGTGCAACCATGGTTAGTAGGTTTTGAATTTGATTTTGGAGGAACATGCATGTTTGGATGGCACACATGTATTTTAAGTAATTAATTTAATTTTTTCCTTTAAAAAAAAAAAAATTGATGCAATGTTTTAGTAAATAATGCCTTGGACATTTAAATTTTTAGCTGGTGGTGATTTTTAAAGAGAGGAACTACCAAAATTCCTTATTTTATTATCTTGAATTCTAGAATTATGGGGCCCATATGGGGCATTCAGCCTTCTCAATTCATATGCACCCCATTATGATGATCAAAAGGAATACACACACACACATATATCTGCCTGATCAAATCATCTAATAGGTAATGTTTTTAATATCTATTTCGTTACATGTATTACTGAGGATACATAAACATGTATCAATATCGTTGAAAATGTTGGCTATAATAGGAATGTATCACTGAATGAAGGAAGCATGGGGAAAAGGTGGAATTTTTTAGTGAAATTTTATCATATACTAAAATACAGAAATTTAAATCATTTATCCAGCCATTGATGCATGCATCTGACCATCCAAGTATACATACATGATCCATCCAGCTTTCCATTCATGCATATATACATACACCTATACATCTATCCATTAATGCATATATTCATGGATGTCTATCATATATCCACCCATGCATACAAAAATGCATCCATGATTCATCCATGCATCAATGCATACATCCATCCATATATGCATATATAATTACGGAAAAAATTTATTTTTTTAAAAGAAGGCATTTTTATTTTTTGCATAATTTTTAAAATTCTGAAAAATAATTTTCATTAAAAATGTAACACATCACTCATCAACGTCCATTTATAGATAGGAAAAAAAATACAATTTTTATCAAGCAATATCATTATTTTGTAAAATAAAACCTTTTCATTTGCATTTTCAAAATTTTAAATAATTAAGAATTTTCTAAAATTTGAAGAGTGGTTGAAATCCACTCCAACAAGATCCAAAAAAAGAAAAAGAAATCCTACTTTCTTCTTCTTCTTTTTCTTCTTCTTCTTCTTCTTCTTCTTCTTATTATTATTATTATTATTATTATTATTTTCCGTGTATTTATGCATGCTTTTCCCATTTTCTAATTTTCCTCCCAAAATGAGGGATTTGATTCATGATAATTGAAGAGTAGTGGATGAAATCCACTTCCTAATCAAATCCAAAAAATAAATTTTTTATTTTTCTAATTTTTATATATTTATGCACGTTTTTCTCCATACTCAAGATTTCCAACAAAAATGAGGGATTTGATTCAAGAATCCAAAGAAAAAAATATAAATTTTCTTTTTTTTATTTTCTTTTTCTGATTTTCGCATATTTATACACGTTTTCTCCTATTCCTGATTTTTTCCCCAAAAAACGAGGGATGTAATTCATGAAATCTAAAGATGAGCAGTCAGAACCCACTTCCCAACCAACTCCAGGAAAAAAAAAAAAATTTTCTCAAAAAATTAATTTTCTAAGCTTTTTAAAGTTTTTTTTTCCCCCAGATTTTCTGAACATTTATACACAGGGGGTATTCGATTTGTGGGTGATGACATCGTGAATCGATATAATGGCGATATATCAATGAAATATCGATGGTAACTGATTATGGGGATTTCGGTATCGCTTAGCGGTATAATACTGTCAATGCTGACCATAATCGAAGGACACATTGAGGGCCCAAATAAGTTACTTTTTCTACTTACAGCAGTAGATAGGTGACTTGTTTCAGATAAGTAAGTTTGGTTTACAGTTAGTTATAAGTAACATTTTTACTTGAAAGTACTTCACTTCAATTAATTTTTTAGATTTTCTATTTTTTATAAGTTATTGAAGAGAGGCATCAATGGAGATGAAAGAGAGGAGAAGCTGATAAGTATGTTGTTTGCCAAATATATTTATCTTCTTAATAAGTAGAAACCAGCTTATCTTAAGCGACTTATGATCCAAACACCTCCTAAATATTTACCTGTTTGAATACCATAAAAAAAGTTACTTTTTCTACCTAACAGTGGTAGATAAGCAACTTATTTCAGATAAGTTTGGTTTATATTAGTTATAAGTAAATAAGTAACTTTTTTACTTAAGAGTACATAATCACTTAAGTTAATTTTTTTACAGCTTTTGTACTTTTCATAAGTCGCTGAAATGAAGCATCAAGAGATGCAAAATAGAGGTAAAGCTTATAAACATGTTTATCATATTAATGAGTAGAAACAATCTTAAGCAACTTAAAATTCAAACACCTGACACTCAACATGAAGCCATCATTTGTTGTACAACACATTGTGGAAAGTCAGTTGGCCCATACAGAAACACTGTACAAATGAACCATAGCCTTCTGAACAACTGGGCAGAAGGGAGAGAGAAATTATTTATATTAACCGTGGGCCAGAATCTAATTTTTAGTATAGATATGAAAAAGATAGAATATGGGTTCAATAAAGGGAGGAGGCATTAAAAGGACTAGAGAGGCAAGAAAGGGTCTAGCTGTAGTGTTTAACATTACCTTAATGAGCTGGAAAGGATGACAATCGAGAAACAAGAAGGGTGAGGAGAACCAAATTCAAATATGATGAGGTATGGGTGTATGAAATCTAATTAGAATCTCTCCTATTACTCAAAGGTATTATCAATAATATCACCTACATATAGAATACGGCTAATTATCATGAGCGATATACATTATTTTTTTGATATCTTTGAGCGATATACATTGGATTTTTTAAGGTGTGGCATACCTTGCAACTACTAGATCATCTAGATTTTTAGTTCATGGTGGCCTGTATTTACTGAATAGGTTGGAGGTCATGCGCATGCCATGTGGGTGCTACAATCCTCGACTTTTCTAATTTCTAAAGAAAAAATAAAAGTGTGATTTGGTTGTTTTATTCCTTAAAAAGTACCTCTCATAATTTTCATTATTTGGGGTGTTATCAGGTGAGGAATTTGGTGGTTTAAAAAATAATAAAAAATAAAATTAAAAACAAATTATATTTTAGTATTCCATGTTACCTTACAAGTAGTGGGTGATGTTTCAATGGGGCCTATCATGGATGGTCTGCGCTTTAAAATTTGGACCCGGGCGAATCGCAGGGTGACCCCAACACTGGTAGCTAGGTGGTTTTGGAATGGGTTGGGATTTGATTGAGCTACATGCCAAAGACAGTACATCTTGGACCTAAGAGATTCAGCTATGATACCTTCGGTACTGTGTTGTGAGTCTTCCAATTCATTTTGTCAGCTCATTTAAGAGCATGAGCCCAAAAATGAGAGAGATCAGAATCTCAAGTGGGGTGTCTACAGTATTAAGCCCTAAAATGATATGTAAAACTGGATAAACGGCGTGGATAAAAGACATACTTTATGGTGGGGCCCACATGGCTAGTGGCAGGGGGAGTAGTCAATCCGTTTCCCCTGTGTGTGGTACAACGTCTAATACAAACGAAATCGGATTGCGTACTGAGTTACTCGCTCTTACCCTATTGAGTAAACTCAATTGAGCCCACAGTGAATGTATTTGGTTTATCCACCCTGCCAATCCGTTTTTCAATATCAGTTTAGCCCAAAATTAAAGCATATCCAAAGCTCAAGTGGACCATACCACAGGAAACATTGGCAATAATGATTTCCACTGTTGAAATCTTCTTATGGCCCACAGTGATGCTTATTTGTCATTCAATCTGTTCATAAGATCACAAATACATGGATGAATGGAAAACTAAAATATCAACCTCATCCAAAACTTCCATGGCCTCCTAGAAATTTTCAATGATAGACGTTCAACTCATACTATTTCTTACGATGGTCCACTTAAGATTTTTATATGCTTCATTTTTTAGCTCATGCAATAAAATTATATGCTAAAATGAATGGCCAGAGTGGATAAAATAAATAAATCACGATGGGCCCCACAGGTTTTACTTAGCACACTTAGGGTACTGAGTTACTCAGTAAGGCTTCCAATCCGGACTTCTGGACGTGGTTTGGCTAGTTACGCTGCCACTAGCCAGGTGGCTAGTGGTCGGGGTTATGTGAACCCCACCATGATGTATATGTTTTATCCACACCGTCCATCCATTTTGAAAGACAATTTTATGCCTTGATACCAAAAATGAGGTAGATCTAAGTGTCAGGTGGACCACACCATGGAAAAAATAAATAAATTTGCTTGAACGTCCACCATTAAAAACCTCCTAGGGCCTCTATAATGGTCGTTTGACATCTAACCTATTGATTAGGTCATACAAACATAGAAGAAGTGAAAAAATATTTATTAGCTTTATCCAAAACTTTCGTGGCCCCATGAAGTTTTTAATGGTGGGCGTTCAATCAACACTTTGCAGTCCACTCAAGATTTGGATCAACCTCATTTTTGGGCTCATACCATAAAATGATATAAAAGAATGGGTGGACTGAATGAATGAAACACACATATCAGGGTGGGGTTCATGGAGCACCGACCACTAGCCATTGGCCAGAGGGTTACCGGCCAATCCATTTCCCGGATTTCCTGCCACAGTGCGAAAGCCTTTTCGCATGAAGTTATTGGGCCAGAACCAAGGTGGGATCCACCGTGATGTTTGTGAGAAATTCACCCCATTCATCCATTTTTTGAGATCATGTTAGGACATGGGGTAAAAAACGCTAGTGTGCCAAAAGCACGAGGATTGAATGTCCACGGTTTAAATGTTGGGCCACAGAAGTTTTGAATCAAGATAGTATTTTTGTTTTTAGTTCATCTCAGTAGAAATGATGTTATGAACGGTGCACATGACATGTAAACATTACTGTCATGTAAACGTTACTGTCGACCCCACAGAGCCCTGCTCGTCTGAGTGGGGGTAGGACGTTATGTGGGCCTCACTATAATGTATGTGTTGTATCTACACCGTCCATCCATTTGTAGAGATCATTTTATGGCATGAGCCAAAGAATGAATCAGATACAAAGCTTGAGTGGACCCCACCACATAAAACAGTGGAGAGAGTGACACTCACCATAAACTCTTTTAAGGGCCACAAATTTTTGATCAAGCTGATATTAGTGTTTTCCCTTCTTTAATGCCTAAGTTAACTTATGAACAGGTTGGATCTTAAATAAACATCACAGTGGACCTTAGGAAGGTTTCAATGGTGGGCGTCTCCCCCTATTGTTTTCTGTGGTGGGGTCCACTCCAGCCTTCAATCTGTTCATTCTTTTTCTCATGTCCTAAAATGATCTCTAAAAATGGATGGACAGTGTGAATAGAATAAATACATCAAGGTGGGTCCACATAACTTGGTGACATCACTTACAGTCTCGCCACTCAACTTGCCGTAGCTAATCCACCTCCCTCGGCATGTGCAGGAGATCGGCTCTCTCTCTCTCTCTATATATATATATAGAGAGAGAGAGAGCCGATCTCCTGCACACGGTAGGAGATTATGTGTGTGTGTGTGTGTGTGTGTGTGTGTGTGTGTGCACACAACAATAAGTTGAAATGATCAGCATACATAATAATAATAATAATAAAATAAAAAATAAAAAATCTTCCAAGTGGTCCACTCCTAATTTAGCTAATACAACTAAGTTTCTTCAACCTCTTTGTCCATACATCGTAGATGTTCTGCACCAATACAAATGACACCGCATATAAAAATAATATTATGGGACTAGTTGCACAATCAAAATCGAACAGGAATTGAAGGGTGCATTTCAACAGTCTCGTAGGCTTCATCACAGATTAGTAACCCAAACACCACACAACTTGGACAATAATATTATGATTGTTTAATCCAAAGCAATGCATAAGATATTTGAGCAATTTCTTGCACAGACGAATACAACGAAAAGAAAACTATAATGTGAAATGAGCAAAGGAAACATTTCGACTTGCATGGAATTTGGCAACCCCAAAGAGGAACAAGCCCCTTATACAGCCTATATATTTTGGAAAACAACAGAAGACAATACTTTAATATCCAAAGATGTTAAAGCATATATCTTGAAACGGATGGCAATAGAGTCTTCTAAATATTGATCTCAACTTTGGAAACAATAAAAAAGGGTGAAAATGAGCTTTGGAAAATCCATTCTCATATTTATATGCTTCCGACGAGTTTGCTAAAACATGTTTAATTTGGTTTGCCAAAATAATGAAACTTTATATGGATGATAGTTCCTGTGGTAGAACATCTTACCTCAATTTTGTGCTAAAAAATATCACCACTCCAAGAACATTAAAATGATTGAACATTAATCTATCAATGCCATACAACAGCTGATAATGCAAGTTTGCATAAAGTCCCAAGAAAGCCCCATGGCAAAGAGCATTGGTACTCATGGTTGGGATTGTCACCGGTGCCCTACCATGAAAATGTAACGATGGTCAAGAAATTTTGAGGGGTGGCCCATCCACAGTGGTGCCTATTAGATCAATGAAAGGGGGTGAATTGGAAGGCTAGGATGTTCCAATTTGGGGGAGTTTTTGCTGCATGGCCCATCCACAGTGGTGCCTATCATATCATAGTCTAGATGCCAAACCATGTGAAAATTTGTAGGAATTTGGAAGAATCATAATTCCTCCCATAAAGAATGCATTATTTGCTTTCACAGTTAAGTCAAATGCTTGGATACATTTTGAATACTTACAGATTTATGAGCAAGTTCTCTTGAAGCCATAATTTTCTCAGTTCTTGGAGGACCGTAAAACAAGTTGCGAAATGGTGCCTGATGGGATTTTGTATCTACAGTATCACCAACAAGCTGTTCTATTCACAAATAATGCCAATGTTATAAAGCATTATATACCTGCAGAGAATAAGAAGCAAGCAAAAAAATGCTTCCAAACATTTGTTTGCATAACCCAAAAGGTACCTGATGCAAGACAATTAACCACTTGCTCTAAAAGCTTGAACTGATAGAGCATGGCGAATTAATCCATTTATCTCATAGCTTAGGCCCCACATCCATGGGTTAGATCCTCTGCCGAACCCTCCTCGTGGGCCCGAAATCACATGGGTTCCACCTTACACGGGCCCAAATCACATTGGGTTCTATGACCATCCACCCCGAGTGTGCCCTCGCATCCCATAGGCCACCCCACTCGAGTCCGGTGTGAAAATGCCCCTACATTAGTACCTCGTTGTGTAAATCCCCGTTGTAAGAGTTGTTACTCCCCCAACAGCTAGCTTATTCCGATCTGATAGTATGGCCTGCAAACCACCTACAAGATGTAGAATAAACCCTTTTAGTCAAGCACTGACCTTGTTTCCCAAGCACATAAAAACACATCTGCAACACATTTAAATCTCTCCAGCAAGCAGGCCCGTGGGAGGAAATTAATCAAGAGTTTTTGAAGGATGAGGAAATTAATCAAGACGGATATGCCTTCGAAAAAAATTTAATCAAGATGGATAACTATCTTTTTGTTGTCTAAAGGTTAATTATCTGTTACCTTTTTCAAGAGTGCAATCACCCAAAATTTTCGCAACATTCATTTTGATGAATGAGAATTTATTAGTAAAAAAATAAAGAAAAAGTACGATTTTAGAAACGCATTACATATGAATTTCAAAAACTGACCTTTCCAAGGCTGCATCCAAGTCTGGCTCCTCTTTGTAATTGAAAGCTTCATCAAAGCCTAGCGCATTCTTCAGAAGATCAACCTGAAACATATCATTGAAATTTTATCTGCATCATAAAGGGAATATGCCTCAACGCAAATAAGGCTGTAATTCCAACAAAAGACCTGCCTTCTGTTTTGTGCCAGCACTTCCAACAACATAACCATATATCTTGGCAAGCTGGACAACAAGCTGACCAACTGCTCCGGATGCTGTAGAGACAATGAGTAGATTGCCCCAACTTTCATTTTGGGTGATATCAAGGTGTAGCAGAACTTTTGGATAAAATCTTCTACACACGATACATTTTCCCGGGAAAAAAATGTTTTATCATAGCTTCTCAGACAGCTCTATCTCATTGTTTCTCTCTACATATTTGCTAACAAAGTGATATTTATGATGCACACCTCCCTCCCCACTGTGGGACAAGATTTTACGCTTGAAAAGTGAAAAGGTAATTTTTAAACAAGTTTCACACATCACAAACTGAAATATATGTTGTATATTTTTACTCCAACAAAAATCACACAGATGGAGAAATCATAAACTCATCAATAATAGGGGGCCAAAAGTTCTCATTCAACCAATAAAAGGCTAAATATTCCGTTAGTAGGATTTCCAATGGCGGGACATTTTTGGTGCATGGGCCATCCCTATTTGAGTCCCATCTTATCAACATTTTGGATGATGAAACCGTAAGCATGCTGGTAAAAAGAGAATGCCTGGACATACTATACAATCTCTCGGACAAACATTACATAATACCTCGTGATCAAGGTATTCAAAATTGGTTACGTAACGGTCATAACTGTTACACGTTACGGGATCAAAATGGTCGTAACGGCCGTTACAGAAAAAAACAGCCCGTAATGGTCCCGTAACGGTCCTGTAACAGTTTTTTCAAAAAATAAAAAATGGCTGTAACGGCCACCACCGTTACCGTTATGATGCCGTTACGGCCACCA
Source organism: Magnolia kwangsiensis (assembly GCA_037074715.1). Taxonomy (NCBI): domain Eukaryota; kingdom Viridiplantae; phylum Streptophyta; class Magnoliopsida; order Magnoliales; family Magnoliaceae; genus Magnolia; species Magnolia kwangsiensis. Next base: position 146,676,796 of record CM073573.1, read on the forward strand.
TTACCATTTTGGAACACCTTGCTCGTGATTCCTTTTTTGACAAGTGTATAGTACCTCATGATTTACTCTTACCAAGTTAAACATAAGAAATATTTGGTATTTTGACCGATACAAGAAGGACAAGAAGCTTTTATCACATAACACAACTGGCCTTTTTTTTTTTCTACAAAAAATCATGTGTACTAACATCTCGCACTCACCATTGCTGGTTGATGGGGATCATATGCACATTTGAATATTTGATTTCCTCCAACTCATTAACATTTGTTAGGAAAGAAACATGTTCAGGGATTCCTGCCCACACTCAATGGACAGCAAAAGATGTGGCAGGAGCACATCTTTTCCTGAAGCATGTCGGAGTGTGTTTTTTTTTTTCTTTTTTTGCCTCTGTTGCATGTATCGCAACCCACTGTAATCCACATGCTGAGATGAGCTTATGGTTTGAACTGTGAATATTCTAGCTACTGCCATAAACAAGCTATTGTCCATTATCATGCTTCATTAACAATCCTAAACTTTGATTACTAGAGTTCAACTGCGAGCCATTGGAAATTTTCTTTCCAATAGTTCTAAATAAATTCATGGATAGTGATGGTCATCATCATCTCTTCAGCATAATTTTCTTACAGTGACTTGTATTAACAACATGGATGTTTCAAATAACCAAAATATTCAGCATGTGGGCCCAGTCAACGGCGGCACATGCTAGAATTCAAACATGTGAGCCCAGTGATCGGCAAGACATGCTAGAATCTGGACCACTACAGAAGCAAAACAAACTCATTATCATAAATTAGTTTCCATAGGCCCTGTTTATTTGCTACTTAAAAATAATTTCATCTCATTTTAGTTAACAGTATGTATTAGAAATCGTATTTTATCTGTTCTGTTATTTTGCACCACGGGTATCAATTCTTTAAACAGAATAGTGCATCTTTTCTGTAATTTTGCACAAAACACTGAAATAGAATTTTCTTACTCTTCTTTCGAGTCCGACTGTAGTAGGATTTCACATAGAAGTTGGTTTTGAATGCTGTATCTTCAGAACCAATAGCAGGAAAACCAGTAACAGATTGTGTAGGATTTGGCTAAGGCGGAGATAGAAACTAGCATAGCAGGGAACCAACTAGCCAGCTATGCTTCTCACCCTCAAGAAATCAACTCTACTACATCTCCTTAATCATCACAGTTTCTCTTTCTTGGGAAAAAAATGTAAGCAAATCACACAACTCCAATGCAATGAATTTTCAAGCTTGTCAAGGAAGGCTGGAATGGGACTGCTTGCCTTCCCAGCATCAATACAGGCTCTTGCTCCCTTCTTGTGATGGCCACAATCCAACCATTGATATCTGGGACTTCTGCACCCACAGCTTGAAACTACCAAAATTAGCTTACCACCTACCTCTAATCAAAGGTTATAGCCTGAAGTAGTAGACTGAGTGAAAGATACCTCGTTTCAACACTGAGGTCTTGGTATCGATCCCTTGTGAGGGTGGCTAACAGTGAAGTGTGAACTAACAGTGGGGTGTACTAACAAGCTAACCAAAAACAAAAAAGGGTTATAGCCTGAAGAAAGCCATTTCCATTTCAATGTCGAGATTTACAACTTTGAATCCGCTCGACAACTACAGGAATATCATTTTCGGTCAGTGTTGTAAAACAGCACCGAAACCGTCCAGGTTCAATACAGTAGCAAGATGACCTGGGGAGTTACATTGATCTTCACTTCCTTCAGCAGTTTGTTCCACAGCTCGAGCTCCCCTTTCTCGCTATAAGAGCAGATTCGCTATGGAATTAGGCAGCATGCCTTTAAAACTATTGTTATGAAATCCAAAATTTATCTCTTCTTGGAATACATCAGGACTCCAATGATAATTTTGGCTTGTATCACATTCCTTTCCAGCCTGCAAGTCCAACTAGTTGAGATTCAACCGCCAAATCCACAATCAGCCAATGATTCTTACTTTGTCATCTTCTCTGCCAACAATTGACTGACGATCGAGTAGAGACCCTGTCTCTCGCTCTTTGATCTCGCCCCGCCTCACTTCACTATCCACTCTCTCCCTCTCTCCACTATCTACTCTGAGACCCAATAGGTTCTTCTCTTTTTTGATATCATCTAATCTACCCCTCACCTCTTTTTATCCTACTCCCAATTTATGGTGTAACACGACATTATTGAAGCAGTTAACAGGTGAGAGGAAGCCTTTGAATATTGAAATAACATGCAATTTTCAGAGCCGAGATCAGAAATAACATGCCATTGGAAGCATAAAAACCTCAAAAGCAGGTAAAAAGTTTTTTTTTTTTTTTTCTGGTAAGTAACATACCAAAAGAAATTGAAACAATCCCTGTTGGGGCTTCAGATAGACACCCCCTATTATGTACGAGGGCTGGCATTCAAAATCACAGTGTAAGTAACAGAAGGTCATGTTAGTGTTACGTTACAACCTAACATATAAAAAATTCATCCCAAAATTACCACCTGTTGAAGGAAGGTAAAGTGCTGAATGCCGACAACACATAAATCTATAGGAACCTGCAGATGAAAAGGTACCACACAGATTTCACCAAAAGAATTTAAAAAAAAAAAAGTGCATGTCCATGCACATGGGTGTGGGTGCGCGTGGGCCAGTGTGTATGTACGTGAGTGGCTGTGATCATGTATGCATTTGTGTAGGTGTGTTCATGCAGGCGTGTGGCGCGTGTGTTCTTGCACAATCTGAGCGGCTGATTTTGTAGTTGTTTCCTGTTTCGGCTTCAAAATAATTCTTCTCTTTTTATTTCAGTCTTGATCTCCGCTTCAAGTGCAAGAGAAACCACTTGGCATTTCGTGACAATCAAACATCTGCAACCATATATATGAAAAAAAAAAAAAAAAAAAAAACCTCAGTCAAGCTCAATTAAAGTGCTTGGAAATAGAAGAAATTCAAGACTCTGGAATTGGACTTTTCAGGCTGATTTTGAATGGCATTGCAGGTATATAATCGAGAATAGAAATCAAACCAAGGTTCTGAAGTTTTCCAGAATGCATTTCTGAAGAGAAATAGGTTGGAAGTGTTGCCTTCAGCTTCAGCTTCAATTATCTTTGTTTAGATGATAAAACATATTATCTTTTCCTAAGAATAATATCAAGAAATCCAACATAGAAGATAAAGGAAAGCAGAATGATCCAATGATTTCAGCAATGGACACAAGTTCTTGATTTTGATTAGTTTTATATAAAGATTCAAAGCAATCAAAATCAAGCCTGTAATCTATGAAAGAAATGATGGTTGGATGTAGTGCTACTGTTAGAGGAAACTAATGCTTGTAAACTTAAATGGATTTTTTGTTGCTTCCTATGCTTAGGTAATGGGTTTACACTATGAATTGTGAACTGGGTTTTGCATCCTACCCTTACACTGATGGATGGAAAAGTCCATCTATGACGTATGAGCTTTTTCATGTTGTCCCATTTAAAGTTTTACATGGGACGAACTAACTGGATGACCTTTGCTCATTGGATGTATTATTTTCAACTATCCATTTGCAACCAGCCAGTAATTGGATGGATGGCTGTGAATGATCTTCTAATAGACATAAATATCATTCTTTATATATATATATATATATATATATATATATATATATATATATATATATATATATATATATATATATATATATATATAAGATGTTTCAAATCATTTCAGAGAGAACTAGCATTAAGTTCAATGGGAAAAAATCATCCACTTTCTAAAATCTTGGATACTTTCAGACATCCAATACGTTGGATTTGTTTTCCTTTTTTCTCAAAGTTTCCAGTATGTTTAGTAGCAGAAATTGTCACAACCAGCGAGCGACTGTCTTCGTTTAAATAATGAAAAATAGGATGGAAATGGAACTTACAATTGCCTAAAGGTACCCTGACCAAAAACATTTGATGTGCCGCTAAAGCCACTCGAAGCTGATGAAATTACACCAAGAAATGGTGAAGACAAGGGAATAGCTTGCAAGATTAGAATTGAAAAGAACAAAAAGAGTTAAATATAATTTTGAGTAGCCAAAACTAAAAGAAGGTATACTTGAAGCACCAAAAGCACTAGCAGAAGAATCAAATGCAGTACTTGAAGCACCAAATGCAGGGGTGCTCAAAGATCCAAAAAGAGGGGTACTCGAAGCACTGAATGCTGGTATTCAGAGAACATAAACTAAAATAAAAAAGATTGCTATTAAGAGAACATAACTATTATGATATAATTAACAACCTTCTTGGTTTAAAATAAAAGTTTAATAGAATTGTCCGAAAAGGTGAATTGTCCAACTCCAACAAACAGCACAGTAGACTCTAATCGGTGAACTTAACAAAGTAACGATACCACACAACAAATGACCCAATTCCAACTTCGCCTAAAGTCAAATGATATTTGTCTGGCACAGGCAATTCGGCATCTCCTTTCACAATGATATCAATGGCAACCATGTATAAATGTTCCTGAAGAGGTTTGCCATGAATCATTTGGGGCCCATCGACCAAAACAACTCTCCCTTGAGCAACGAGCTCGCTACGCCAATTGTACAACTGGCATGGCCGCATTCTCTCTACGCATTGATGATTCCCAACTAAAGGTCCACCAATCACTTGTGGATTCTCTGATTGAACCGATGTGTTTGCTTTGAAGCCTGAAGCCATGCGTTGCTGCTGTAATAAAGTTCCACACCATATGTTATATACTATGATAATTGAAGAAAAATTATTGCCATCAAATTTTCTTTTTAAGGATACAATGAAAATTGACCTGTATCATCTCTTTGATACCCCCAATTTCGCGCGTAAGAAAATCTATTTTGGAAAATCTATTTTGGACGATAGCTCTTGAATTGTGAACGATTGCTCATCAATTATCCCTTTATACGACGACATATTCTCAAGAGTTGCAGCAGACCCCCTAATTTGTGTTTGGATGTCGTGAGAATTACTTTCTTGGCTAGAAAGTAATTCTTTGACTTTGTCCTGCAATATTATACAATTACATAAGTAATATACTGGCATTGATATTGAATTATAGAAACTTAAGCATAAGATAACAAGGTTACCACATGTGAAGACACGTTATTCTGAATAGAACCATCATTTCTCGTATGGGCTTTGATCCACACATCAGTCCTAATCGGGGTGCCGCCATCTTTCTTTTGGCGTTTCTATATTTGGATGAATTTCACATTATTAGTTATTAAGAAGACAAAGCAACTAAAAAATTTAAGTTATATATAACTATCAATACTTACCATTTCTTTCTTGATTCTCACATAACCATGCCTGCCACTCGTATGATAAATTTTCGGATTCTTCCTATTCTGAGCATTTTTTTTCCTTTGTTTTACAGTTTTGGGATCTGAATTATGTTGAATGAACGATTCCCAATCTTCAGGCCTAACTTTTGGTGGACGGTTGTTTAATTTATCATCATGATTTGTATGGGGATCGAGGGACTCTGTCCTCAATTTGATCTTGTACTTCCTAAACATATCAGACAAGCTTTTAAAGCATTTATCCTTGTAAGACTGAGGAATAACAAACTCGCCCTACAAGAGAAATTAAGATTGAATTTACTTGAAGCAAAAAAAGCATAATGGTTAATTTATATCGTAGGAAATGTTATTATATCCTACCTGTAAGAGCTTCCAAAGTTCTTCTTTTTTACTCTTTGGCACTGCACGCCAATCCTTTATGGCAATAGAGACATTGGTGCGAACCAGATCTCCACTTCTTATAGCCAACCTATGCAAGTGTTAAGTTGATCACAAGTTTATTTTTTTGATGACGAAGAAGTTCCTAACCCATACAAAACTTATATTGTATCAAAATAATATTATTTAAAGTAATGCATTAAATTATCATAGCAATGAAGGAATTGCATTTGCCTGCATTTTTTTATACGTATGCTTGTGAAGTTGACATGTTTTCCTCTACTATTAACACGTCTAAGCTTGTCTGTGGACATAAAATTATATAAGAAGAAATCATCATGCAAATAGAAATTCATTTATCAAGATATTTTTTACCTCATATAAAATGGCAAATGAATTAGCACAAAGTATGATAACAAAAACAATTGTCTACAACTCATAGTCAATTTCCTTTAGAATATATTCTAAATTTGCATTCTCGCCCCTAGAAGAGGAAAACATAATCAGATCTTCTAGTGTGTCCACATCTTTCGTCAATCTTTTTGGTGTCATTAAAATAACATACCATCCAGGCCTTTTTTATCCTTGGAGTAGATGACTTGACTTCCTTGGGATGCAAGTATGAATCGTTCATCTCCTTCCTTCTTATGTCCTTTCAATTTCTCCATGTTTACCATTACCAAATTTGACTCGGGATCAACAATGCAACCATTGGTCTTGTCTTCCACTCTGACCCAATCACAATAAAATACTGTTTGACGGAAGACGGTGTAATCCGACTCGATTATCTGTTTTACTACATAATAGGTGGTTTCATCATCTTTGTTATTCTTATCTCTAGGACTTGCCATGTATTTAGTGATGGCTTTCATGGATACCCCGTTATTTTGTGTTGACTTGGGAGTCTCATATTCACTTGGAGAGAATAAAAAACCATTAACGCAGTACTTGTTATAGCATTTTGCCTTAAACGTAGGGTCATCTGTTAATCGTTTTAATGTCAATTTGCCCTCAACGAATTCCAACTGCAAATAAGAAAAAAAAAAAAACAATAACTATATATGAACAAATATATCACTCCATGTTTTAAAATTAAATGGATAATTAAAAATAATACCTCCTTTCACAACCAATTGATGAAATCATGTTCATTGTTCTTCGATATACCGCTCTTTCTTCTTTTGTCCCTTTGATGTGGTAGTTCTTAAATATATTTCATATTTCCTATATGAAATATAGGTAAGTATTTATCTAAATACTACACCTAATTCGATATTTTAAAAAAGTTATCTACTTAACTTTGTCATTCATAAATTTCATCGAAGTAGTATAAAACCCATTTACGTACTTGTTGATGTTGTATGTTAGTTAAGTATATATTATTGTTGTTATCCAAAAGCTCTTCATTGCACACACCATCCTTGTCCAAGAACGTTTAATGCGTATGCTTGTGACTTCCTCTCTCACCATTTGGCATCTACTCCATACAATATAAAATACATTTTTCTACAATATAACGCTCTACAATACACATTTCAAGATGTGTTGTATTCTTTACGTATCCTTTATAAATTTTCATTAACTTGATTGGAGGCATCCAATTAATAATATATTATCAATATATAACGAAGATGAAGTCTAAATGAATTACATCAAGGTTAGATATTTACCTTTCAAAAGGATATATCCACCGAAATCTAACTGGACCGCAAGTTAATGCTTTGTCAGCTAGATGCACCATAAGGTGAATGCTAATAACAAAGAATGAATGACGAAAAAACTTTTTCGGAACACACATTGCCACAACAAGACGTCGTTTGATGGTAATTATATTATATGCACTTATCGTCTTCGAGCACAGGACATTAAAAAAGTAATAGATGTGTTGAATATCAATTCGCAACGTCTTATGCTCTGAGAAAGAATGTTGTAGCAACACATGTAGTAATTGACACATAATGACATGATAATCATGTGATTTTAGTCCCTTTATCTCAAGAGTTTGTAAGTTCAAGAAGTAATAGATGTGTTGAATATCAATTCGCAACGTCATATGCTTTGAGAAAGAATGTTGTAGCAACACATGTAGTAATTGACACATAATGACATGATAATCATGTGACTTTAGTCCCTTTATCTCAAGAGTTTGTAAGTTCACAAGAACTTTAAATCTAAAACTATACCCTGTTGGAACCTTCCAGTCGTGCAATGTTTGACAAACAATTCTTTCTCCTTGCAACTTAGAGTAAATGGTGCATTTGGTTTAATAGTTCTACCATCTGCCGAGTAAATGGTGCCTTTGGTTCTTTCATTATGTTCATTCTTTTCAAATCTCCGTGTGCACTTATACCATCCTTAGTTTTATCTTTGACTTCTAAAATCGTCAACAGAATATGGTCACCAACATTCTTTACAACATGCATTACATCCAGTTTATGGCGAACTGGTAACTCCTGTCAAAACACATTTACGATAGACTAATAGACTGTTAAGTTTTTATTCGCTGACATGTGTATATAAAAGTTAGTAACAAGTTAAGGAAATTACCTTCCAATATGACAGGTCGAATAGAATCAATCTTTTGTACCAGGTGGTTATATTCCCAGTCAAATCATTACCAAAACTTTTTCGTTTCTCCCCTTCGATTTACCGATATTCATCTGAATACCAATTACCTTCACTTCGACCTCTGAACCACTTGACCAAGGAGGTCTTATTTCTTCTACTTTATTATTAAATGCTGCTTTTTAGGTCCTAAAAACATGATTAATAGGAAGATATTTTCGGTGTCCCTGAGAGTACTTTTTGCCACTCTTTAGCCATTCAGCAACTGTTCCCTCAGCACAAACAAGGCAAGCATATTGTGCATGTGTAGCACATACTGATAAACTCCCATATGTAGAAAAATCATGAATTCTCCACATTAACATAGCTTTCAAATTAAAAATCGTCTTTGAATGAGAATCATAAGTTGACCTCCATTAAGCCACGAAGCCTTCAACTCGTCAATTAACGATTCTACGTAGACGTCAATGTCCTTACTCAATCCTTTCGGACCTGGTATCAATATTGTTAACATTGAAATTTCTCTTTTCATACACATCAAATGTGAGAGATTATAGTGCACTATAACGATAGGCTAACAACTGTAGACACTACTGAGATGTCCAAATGGTTTAAATCCATCAATTGCAAGTGTTAAACGCACATTATGACATTCATCTGTAAAATTTGGCCACTTGGTTTTTATTATCATCCAACTTGATGAATTAAATGGATGCCGCGTAACACCACTATATTTTTTCAGTTGATAATGCCAAGTCAATTGCTATCCAGGCACACTACAAAATAAAGTTTAAAAAATTGATTGCTTATTAATTTTCTTAACAAAATGTATATGGGATAATATTAAAATTATATTTAAACTTGAATGTTAACCTATATAGCCTTTGTAGCCTTGGTAACAGAGGAAAATATCTCAAAACCTTCAATGGAACTCTAACACCTTTTTTTTTGCCAAGTAATCTGGCATTCATCTCAATGTATGACATATCGGACAAATTTATATATCTTTATACTCTTTCTAATAAAGAATACAATCACTCAGACATGCATGTATAGTCTCATAAGGCATTCTAATGAGTTGATCATCTTTTTAACTTGATATGTGCTCCTTGGCAACATTTTCGCTACTGGTAACAACTTCTTAAGCAATTGAAGAAGTTCATTAAAGTTGTTATTCGACCGACCATTACGTGCCTTTAAACCATACAACTCAATAGTAACCGATAATTTTGTGAGTTCTCTAGGGCAAAAAAGGTACAAAGATTGTCTTGCATCATCGAATAAAGCCTTATATCTTCATGCATGAAGGTCTTTATGACAATCTTTATTCCTTCTAAAATCATCCATAAGAGTATCAACATGTTCTACATTTTCTTCTAAATGCATCATTAACAAGTTCTTCCATTTTAGGATACACATAATTGGATTGATCATCAAACGTCGATAATGATGGTTTCTCGTTACTTTTTACAAGACTTTTACCATGAAAAATTCAATGTATGTATGACTAATCAATACCGTTAATAAGCAAATGCTAATGAATCTCTCCAATAGTGAACATCTCACTCTCATTTCTACATTTCACACATGGACATGAATAATGATCAAATCCACCACCGTTGTTCTTTATAAACTCAATAAAATGCACAAGTCCATCCAAATATTCTGGACTTGACCTATGTTTGTCTATCCATGCTTTGTTCCTTAATGATGACATTCTGCAATAAAAGAGATAATCAAGTCAATTCTTGATTAAAAAAATATATTTAAGTGTTTCCACGAGTAGAATCAAAGTAATCAACCTAGTATTATCTACTACATACTAATAACATACAACCAATATTGGGGCATCATACCATAAGCTACAAGAATATCATGTCCCCCTAAACAAGGTATCCTCCATTGATAACACACACACACATACATACACACATATATATTACAAGTTTTTTTATTTCCATTCTCAACGACAAGTCCATTCATCATCCAACTAACTATTAACAGCATTTATAAAAATAAAAAATATCCAATCAACTTTGTACAACAATTTGCAACTTAAACTGCTGGGAACCGTCATGCACCATAATGTCTTACAGCAGAGTGGGTTCTAAGGAGTTATAAGTTGGACTTTACAAAAGAATACAAATGAAGCGGTAAAAATATAAATTAAGCCTGTAGCTAGGCAAACAATTATACCTAATTCAGCAGGTTCTTATTTGTAGCAGGAGTGAACTTTTAACAGACAGGATTATATTCCTGAAATAAAACAAGCACCATCTTTCAATTCAAGTTATATCGAAACAAAATAGGAATATGGTTCATTTGATTAAATAGGTATTTAGTATTCTATAGAAGAATTTGATGCACCACATAATCCATTACATTGTCAAAATCCATGTTGTATATTTGAAATAGTTTGACTGCTTTGCTAAAAAGAAAAGAAAAGAAAATTAAGGATGACTTGAAGGAACCACAATCATGAAAAAATACCAGTCAAAAGGGCCTTAAGAAAAATAATACATATTTCTGATATCTTCTCAAGTTAGTCAAGATTTGCCTGATGATTAAGATGGAGCATTTTGTTACTTTCTTTTTTATAACAACAAGACTAACCACACCTATCAGTTCATGAAATACTCATATTAGTTCTAAAAAGCCTATCTATTATCACCTATGTGAGGTTGTTCCTGGCTTACAGAGTTTCTATATTTGGTGACTAAATCACCATCATTAAAGCCTTATCCTAAGTAATCGGGGTCAGCTACACAAATCAGTACACGTTTTTCAATCCTTATTCCATTTACCACAAGGCTTTGTATCCTATTACATCTTCTTCACACATCGCTGGTGAAATATTGGTTTTCAGCACAGCCGAACCACAAGGGCCTCGGGACACCCAATTGATACTAAGCACTTTCTAGGGGCATGCGCATGACTGGAGACTTCAAGTGCAATTTTTTTATTTTAATATATTTTATATTGCACGTGTAATACACATTGATCTTTTAAGCATACTAGCACTCTGACTAATTTTAAGATGATGTAATAGAACTTATTTAACCAAAACAAAATAGAAAAAATAAAATAAAAAATTATTGTGTAAATTAGACACAGACAATTAGACATAGCTCCCTGAAACACACATCCACTCAAGCATTCCAATGAATCATCATTCCAATTAAACCAATCAAATTCTAACCACCTCCTTGACCAAACCCAATCTTCCATACCCATCCCACCACACCCAATTTCTTTATGAGGCAGCAGAGAAATAACCCAAGAGTAGATAGATGAGAGCTGCTCAAAACAACAAAGATATCATCCTTCAGAAGACCTAAACATTTTGAGATCTAACTATTTATATCTTCTTCTAGCAATCAACGTTGGAAAACCCCTTATTCATTTGTTCAGATGAAATGCTTGAAAAAATAAATCGAAAGAGACAGAAAAGCAGAGTATTCTTTAAGATACCTTTCAAACGTGCAAAAAAAAATTGCCTAACCAAACGCTCCTCTTTTCTTGTCGCTTTTTTCCTTTTCCCTTTCTAATCAATTGCTACCTTCCAAAAAGGTTCTTCTTTTCCTCCTACAGAAAATAAAACCTCTTTTGAAAACTCTCAAAGGATTGATTTCAGGGCTTGGAAACAAGCAATTAAGGCCAAACCAGTCTCTTTAATCGAGTAGCTTTGAAAGCTCTAAAACAAAAGTATTAGAACAGTGTTTTAGGGAATGTACAAGTGATCGCTGAGGGAAAATGACACAGCTAAAGAAAATCTCACTATCTTCCACAGTAAGAACCTTCAAAGCTTTCAAATCAATGAGTCAAAACCCTATGATAAAATATACGGCTTCAATCCCAGTAAGTGAACAGATTTTGGATCATAACAAAACAGAATCACTTTATTTCTACAGGAAAGAGCTCACAACCTTAAAAGCAAGGAATCAAAACGGTAAATCAAGCAAAAAGGCAGTTCGGATGAACAAGATCATTACATTGTAGTCCAATTCAAGAATCTTCAGTCGACTTACTTCAAAAACTTCAAACGTTGAGCAAAAACCTTCAAATCAAGCACCGAAATCCTCCAAATCCACTCACTTCAACTGCATTTCCAACGTTTCGCTAACGAAACTCGATTTTTTGCAAGGGAAAGCACCGAAACGCATCAAATCCAGCAGATTGCTGGCATTCTTTCCATACCTAGACAAGAGGATAACTCATCATTTCTAAGAAATCACCGAAATTGCCAAAAAGTGCAGCTACCAATGGAGAGAAACGAGATCAAATCCAGAAGAGATGAGAATAAATGAGAAGAAATGGGAAGAGAAGGAGAAGGAGAGAGAAAGAGAGAGAGAGAGAGAGAGAGAGAGAGAGATGAGGGTTAACATTTGCCCTACTTAAGTTTTAAAAACATTCCATATTTCTACACTTCGCATTAGGAATGACTTAAAACCGTTCCTAAACCAAAAATATATTCCTAATCAACGATTTTGATGTAGTGCACACGCATTTTGGTGGGCCCCTCAATACCCAACACTATAGGTACGGATAGGTGGTATTCGGGTCACCACCCAATCCCCTTCCGTTTGGAAGTTGTTAGGTCAAGTACCCATCTATGCCATCTAATAGTGGCACCAGCTCAATCAAATCCGTCCATGTCGCAACACCACCAAGTTGGGTTACCACTCAATTAGAGTCCTCTTAAATGGAAATTGGGTGGTGACCCCAACACTACCAAGCTCCATGGTGTTGGCCACTATAGGGCCCGCCGTCATATATGTGTTTTATATCCACTCCATCCATCCATTTTTTCAGATTATTTTTGGGCATGAGCCCAAAAATGAAGCAGATTTAAAGCTCAAATGGACAACACCGTAGGAAGCGGTGGAGATAATGACACCAACTGCTAAAAGCTTTCCATCCTCCTTGTTGATAAGATCACATGGACCTTTATGAAGAGAAAACACAAATATAAGCTTGCTCAAAACTTTCTAACCCACAAGAAGTTTTTAATGGTGGGCATTCAATCACCACTATTTCCTATAAGGTATTTCACTTATGTTTTTGATCTGCTTCATTTTTTTTGTTCATACTCTGAAAGGAGTCGGCAAAACAAATGGAAGGCGTGGATAGAGCACATACATCATAGTGCACTACACAACACCTAACACCACTGCCTAAAATGAACCCACGTGGGCCCCACCATGGTGTATGTCTTTTATCCATGCCATCCATCCATTTTGCAACGCTCATTTTAGGTCATAAACCCAAAAATGAGTCAAATCTAGATCTCGGGTGGATTGCATACAAAACAGTGGTAATTGAATGCCCACCATTAAAAACTTCGTAGGGCCCATTGTAATGTTTATTTGCCATCAACATGTTGATTAGGTCACATGGACCTGGCATATCATCTTGATCCAAGACTTTTTTTAGCCTTAAGAAGTTTTTAATAGTGGGCATTCAATCGCCACTGTTTCCTATGGTGTGGTCCACCCAAACTTTGGATATGCCTCATTTTTTGGATTCATAACCTAAAATGAACTCGCAAAAAGGATGGATGAGGATAAAAACAAACATATCATGGTGGGCCCACAGAGCTTTTCCAGTAGCAAAAAACATCGAATTCTCCAGCTACACATGACCATTGATGTGAAGGCGATGTGGATTCAGTAGTGCCCCCTCCACTAACGAGGTCGGTACGAGTCGGTGCTAGAAAAGCTCCGTGGCCTACCATGATTTATGTGTTTTATCCATGTCGTTCATCTATTTTCCCAACTCATTTTAGGGCATAAGCCCAAAAATGAGATAGATTCAAATCTCAGGCGGACCACACAACAAGAAACTGTGGTGCTTGAACACCCGCTATTAAAAACTTCTTGGAGGACACAAAAGTTTTGGATCAAGCTGATATTTGCATTTTCCCTTCATCCAAGTTTGGGTGACCCAATCAACAAGTTGGATGGCAAATAAAAATTACAGTGGGCCTTAGGAAATTTTTAATGATGGGCGTTCAATCACCACTGTTTCTATGGTGTGGTTCACCTGAAACTTAGATCTGGCTCATTTTTATGATCATGCCCTAAAATGAGCTCATAAAATGGATGGACAGAGTGGATAAAACACATACATCATAGTGGCCCCACAGCACCGGCTAGTACCGATATCTTGGCACTGGAGGGGGTCACTATCCAGTCCGAGTCCCTCAGAAATTATACACATGACATGCAGTGACTCAAATTAAACGGCCTAAATTGTGCAAACACAACCGCCAAGTCAAAATCCCAAAATCAGTTTGAGGAATGATCTTAACCTCTCATTCATGGACACTTATTTGTGGAAATTGGACGATTGGATAATTTTCATTTTTAACCGTCTAAAAATATTCACCTATCAGATAGTAAGATCAGCAAGTAAAATTGGTTTGGACCACACCTAAACTACGGCCCATAGTTTGAACGGTGTAATTGAAATTATGTGCATTTCAAGTATGCAATATCTAAGGGGTTGTTTGGATGCCTGTAAAATCATTAAATGATCCCATTATCCGATTACATTGGACGTTTGGGTGGGTGTATTTGCCTGCAAATTGCTGGCTGTAATCCAATTACAGCTTTTAGCTATAATCTGAAATTACAGGTAAACGGATTTCAAGCAACGGCCCTAATTTTTGAAAAAAAAAATTAATACGAGGAAGTTGCAGATCTTTCAACGGCTATGCAAGGACGTTAAACGAAACAAAATGAAGGAGGAGAAGAAGAACGTACCTTTCCTCCGGCAAGTGTCCGGACCTGTCTCTCTCTCTCTCTCTCTCTGCTAGGGTAGGAAACCTAGAATGAAGAAACCCTCGAGCAATGGGTCGGGGATTGGGTACTACCCCAGCGGGACCTAGTTCAAGACGGACGGTCCTATCAGGGACTCTGTGAGGCCCATCGTGATGTATGTGTGTTATCCATGTCGTCCATCCATTTTGGAAGATCATTTTAGGGTATGAGCCCAAAAGGAGGCAGATAGAAGGCTCAAGTGGACCACACCACAGGAAAAGTGGGTTTGAATGCCTACCGTTGGAAACCTCTTGGGGTCACATAAGTTATGGATCAACCTGATATTTATGTTTGCCCTTCATTTACGTCCATGTGACCTTATGAACAGGTTAGATGGCAAATAAAAATCAGGGTGGATCTTAGAAATGTTTTAACTGTGGGGTTCATTGTCACCATTGCTTCATGTGGTGTGGCCCACTCTAGCTTATTATATGCATCCTTTTCCGGCTAGTGCCCTAAAATAATTTTTCAAAATAAATGGATGGCTTGTATAAAACACTTATATCACGGTGGGCCACATGGGCCCCCTTTGGATGACCATCAATTGAAAGGTTTCGATCTAATGAATTTAACGATTGATTGGATGCTCATGACCAATAAATAGATGAACATGGTAGAATGAATATATGTGGGTTATGTCTATCTAGCGAATATGGTTTTAATTGGATTTTTTTTTCTTTCTTCTTGATGGCCATCAATTAAAAGGTTTGGATCCAATGGTCCTGATCACCAATTGGGTGGCCTTTGGCCAACCAATAGATGAATATTGTATATTGATATATATGTAGGCTATGTCTGTTTGGCTTACTAAAAACATGTTTAAATTCGTTAGTTGTTATTTAATTTGATTGTATTTATAGTTAATTGTGTTATGGACGGACGTCTTAAATCTGTCTGGTGGCCTGTCGATGATATCGACAGGGTTTTAGATGATATCGAGGCTGTCATTGAGAGTAACTCGATGACATCGATAATTCACAGAAATTTCACCACTGATCGTTGGACAATTTTTTGGTCATGTCGATATGATCGAGAGACCTTCAAATTATATCGACGCTGTTATCGAGAGACCTTCGATATCATCGAAGAGTTCCGCAAATGCGATTATGGAAATGCAGATTTTACGAATTTTGTTTTCTATTTGGATTCTACCTCTTTCTATTTTTATATAAAGGGGTGTATTCGGGATTGGGTGCATGAGATGGTATGCTAAGGCTTTCTAAAGGGGTACTAAGGGTTCCTAAAAGGATTTTAGGGTTTCTAAAGGGTGTAGCAAGGGTGAGATTCGAGGTTGTTCGAATCGAGTAAGTCCTCTCTCTTTGTACTTTCTATTTTCATAGTGGAGATCTGTTGCTTTATGACGTGGTTTTTTTCCGCAAGGATTTTTCACGTAAAATCTATGTTCTCTTGTATGTGCTTGGTGTCATTGGATTGTTATCCTAGATCTAGATCTGTGTGATTCCGCGGGTCAAAAACCCCAACAAGTGGTATAAGAGCTATTGTTGGGGCACAGATCTGAATCTGAGGGATTAATAATAATGGCGAGCATCAGGTATGAGATTGAGAAGTACTCAGGGAAAAATAATTTTGAGTTATAGAAAATCAAGATGATGAGTTCCTTAATCAAGCCTATCGAAGATGGGGCTCTTGAGGAGCGGAAGTCTACTATGACTGATACTCAGTGGAATACTCTTGATAAGAAAGCTTTATCAACGATCCGTTTATGTCTTACGGATGAGGTTCTCTACAACGTCATGAGAGAGAAAATTACGGATAAGTTATGGGCGAAGTTAGAGGATGTCTATGCGAAAAAATCCTCTGGAAATCGTCTACACTTGAAGCGGCAATAGTATAACTTCAAGATGGCAGAGGGTGGAGATCTGGAGGCTCGCGTCAGCAACTTTAATAAAATAGTTTGCAAAATGCTAGATATGGAAGAAGTAATGAAAGATGAAGAAAAAGCATGTATGTTGCTGAATTCTCTCCCGATGTCTTATAAGTCATTCAAGGACACTATGTGTAGCATGAATAAAACCCCGAGTGTCGACACCGTTATCTCAGCCCTTCAAGGGAAGGCTATGAGACAACTAAACAGTGACATGAGGACATCTTCTAATGCACTGTTTACAGTGGGTAAGAATTTTTTACAAGGTACAGGTTCTTCAGGTTCTAGATCCAAATTCAAGGATAAAGGCAAAGGAAAGGTAAAGTGTTGGAATTGTGGGAAGGAAGGACATATGAAGAAGGATTGTAAAAATTGTAAATCGAAGAGGAAAGATTCTGAGACTTCATGCAGGGAGGCCAACGCTGCCACATTAAATGGATGTGATGGTGATGTTTTATCTGTGTCTTCACTCAGACGGCTATACGATGATCGTAAGGATGAGTGGATGCTAGACACAAAGACATCTTTTCACATGACTCCTCATCGAAGTTAGTTCACCAGCTACATGGAGTGCGATAGTGGACATGTATTTATGGGCAATGACATTGCCTGTAATGTTGTGGTTGTTGGTTCGGTGCGCATCAGGATGTTTGATGGGATAGAGCTACCTTGATAGATGTGAGGCACGTTCCT
This sequence comes from Magnolia kwangsiensis, assembly GCA_037074715.1. Classification (NCBI taxonomy): domain Eukaryota; kingdom Viridiplantae; phylum Streptophyta; class Magnoliopsida; order Magnoliales; family Magnoliaceae; genus Magnolia; species Magnolia kwangsiensis. The sequence continues at coordinate 146,694,433 of CM073573.1, forward strand.
GATCTGAAGCAGAATTTGATTTCTCTTGGTGTACTCAAGGCAAAAGGATACAAGTACACAAGTATTGATGGTGCTCTTAATGTATCTAAGGGGGTATGGGTAATCATGAAAGCATAACGACTCGGTAACTTGTACAGGTTGATCAGGAGCACTTCGAAAGGTGGAGCTGCAGTGGATGTAGCGGATTCCACTTTTGCACGTGTGTGGCATGTCGGGCATGACCACATGAGCAGGCATGGCAGGAAGGCTGAGACGCGTGGACAGGGATATAGAGCAGTTGGAGCAGCCACCCGTGAGAAGAATCACATGGTATGATCGCAGGATATCGGCAAGGTATATGGACGACTCTAATATCGCAGATGATTCATCTTCTATTTAGATGGCTCTAGGTAAGCGTGGTGCTGAGAAGTGAAAGGTGACTATGAGCGATATGATGGATTCGTTATACCAGACCGACATATAAGAGCGGGTGTAGCTTCCAGTGAGCCGGAGAGCGGTTGAATACAGGTGGATCTTCAGGAGGATACAACATAGATACAAGGCGGGGTTGGTAGCAAATGGTTATGCTCAGAGAGAAGGGATCAACTTTTCAGAGATATTCGCGTCGACGGTATAGTAGGTGTCTATTAGATCCATGATTGGCGTTGGTTGACCAATGTGATCTTGAGCTGAAAAGATGGATGTGGAATCTGCACTTTTGCAAGGAAAAATGAAGAATAGATCTACATGAAACAACCAGAGCGGTTCGAAGTTAAAGGGGCTGAGAAAAGACTTTGCAGGAGGTCGTGGTTCGAGCTGTCGTCAAGGCAGTGATTTGATTCTTTCATGGTGAGTCAGGAATTGATAATATGTGGATCACCAATTATGACATGTCTAAAATCAATTTACTGAAGACTCGGTTAAGTGGGACATTCAAGATGAAGGATCAGGGGGCTGCAAAGATGGTTCTCAGTATTGAGACTGAAAGAGGAGTAAGCTTTGGTTATCTCAGAAAAAATACCTTGGGTAGGTATTGATCAAAGAGATGATGGATCAGGTAAAGCCGGAGAGCGTTCCCTACGTGTCTCTCCTCAAGTTTTCCTCAGGACATGTCCCAAAACAGATGAGGAAAAGCAGGATATCTCGTGAGCCTTATTCGAATGCAGTTGGCAGTGTATGCTTGGTCTGAATTAGACCGGTTATTTCACAGGCTATCAGTGTTTTGAGTAAGTACTTCGGCAAGCAATATTGGATAGCGGTGAGATGGTAAGAAGACTACGTCTTTCTTTTTGAGAAGATAGGAGCAAAGATGGTTGGGCATGTGGATTTTGATTTGGTAGACATGCTCACCTAGATTGTTCTTACAGAGAAGTTCAAGTTCTGTGAAACTTCTCTAGGCTTGACGATGGTGTAAAAGGAAGACGGAGCGTGCAAGAGAAGCTATGATGTGATGTAGAGATAAGAGAAAAAAATAATAAACTACACGGAAGAAGATTGAAGACATGGTGGAGATTGTTATGGAGGGATATCTTAAATTGGTTTGGTGGTCTGTCGATGATATCGACAGGATTTTAGATGATATCGAGGTTGTCATCGAGAGTGGCTCGATGACATTGATAATTCACAGAATTTTCACCACTGGTCGCTGGGCAGTTTTTTGATCTTATCGATATGATCTAGAGACCCTCAGATGATATCGACGCTGTTATCAAGAGACCTTCGATATCATTAAAGAGTTCCGCAGATGCGATTACGGAAACGCAGATTTTACGGATTTTATTTTCTATTTGGATTTTACCTCTTTCTATTCTTATATAAAGGGATGTATCCAGGATTGGGTGCATGAAATAGTATGCTAAGGCTTTTTAAAGGGGTTCCAAAGGTTCCTAAAAGGATTTTAGAGCTTCTAAAGGGTGTAGCAATGATAAGATTCGAGGTTGTTCAAATCGGGTAAGTCATCTCTCTTTGTAATTTCTATTTTCATAGTGGAGATCTATCGCTTTGTGTCGTGGTTTTTTTCCGTAAGGATTTTTCATGTTAAATTTGTGTTCTCTTATATGTACTTAGTGTCATTAGATTGCTATCCTAGATCTAGATCTGTGTGATTCCGCAGGTCAAAATCCCCAACAAATTGTTTATATTCAATAATTTCTCCTCATAAAAGGAAAATTGAATTAATGGACTCACTTTTGTAACCCACTAAATAATTAGTTTAACATAAAGATCAATTACAAGCTTGATTGAGTTTGATTTATTCTAATAATCTATTTTAAATGAAGACTTTATATGTCATTTAATAAATTTTAAAAGATTTGTCACACTCTAAAACTTTGTCATGCGTGGATACCTGATTAAAGACTATAAACAAACTATGAGTTATCCAAATATATATAACTATTTACGTGTAGTCAAATTACAACTTAAAGCCCAGTAGGAAAAGTTGTTAACACTTTCTACCTATGATCAGATTACATCTTAATGATTTTAAACGACTACTAGGTGATTTTTAAGTGCCTGCGTATCATCACACACTGCCAGAGTATCGAAGATTTTATCAACTATCTACTCCAAAAGCAGCTGCTGCTCCAAATTCAAGTGATGGGTTCTCCCACAATAACCGTTGGGAGCTCCCCTTTCCCGCTAATTTCAAATTCCAATTCAAAAACCAAGCACTCCCACCCTCAGAACCAAACCATCTCTCTCTTGCAGAGTTGCAAAAGCATCAGCCAATTTCCCCAAATCCTTGCAAAAGTCATCAAAGATGGCCATCAACAAGAGACCCATTTGCTCTACAACATCCTCAGATTCTGCTCCGACCACAAATCCATGGATTACGCATCCAAGATTTTTGAAAAGATCGAAAACGCAAATGTTTATCTTTATACGGCTCTCATCGATGGCCAAATCGCTTCCCGTTCTTACCTTGATGCCATCCGGATCTACTCCCAAATGGTGGGTGAATCAGTTGAACCAGACTCTTACGTGATTTCCTCTGTTCTGAGGGCATGTGGTTTCCTGTCGGATTTAAATGCGGGCCGTGAAATTCATGGTCGGGTTTTGAAGCAACAGCTCAGATCCAACAGATCCGTTAGGATGAAACTTATTGAATTTTATGGTAAATGTGGGGAATTTGCAGACGCCCGCCAGGTCTTCGGTGAATTTCCTGAAAGAGATGTCGTTGCTTCAACAGTCTTGATCTCTTGCTATGCGGATCATGGTATGACCAAAGACGCCCGTGTTGTTTTTGAAGAGGTGCCAGAGAAGGACATTGTGTGTTGGACGGCCATGATCGATGGGTATGCTCGGAATGGTCGGATGAATGAGGCATTGGAGCTTTTCAGGAAGATGCAGGGGGAGAATGTGAGGCCTAATGATGTTACCATTGTATGTGTTTTATCAGCTTGTTCGCAAATGGGGGCATTGGAGCTTGGAAGATGGATTGACTCCTATGTGGGCAAGTACAATATCAGGCTGAATGTTTTCGTAGGGTCCGCTCTCATCGACATGTACTCAAAGTGTGGGAGTCTGGATGATGCACGGAGAGTGTTTACTGAGATGCCGAAGAGAGATGTTGTCGCTTACAATTCAATGATTGCCGGGCACGCCCTACATGGAAAGAGTGGTGAAGCAGTGGAAATGTTCAGACAGATGGCGCAGCAAGGACTGAGACCAACCCAGGTTACGTTTGTGGCCGTTTTGAATGCTTGTAGCCATGGAGGTTTGGTAGATTTGGGATTCGAGATCTTTCATTCCATGATCAACAAGTATGGAATCGAACCACGGATCGAGCACTATGGATGTATGGTGGATCTTCTTGGCCGGGTGGGCTATCTAGAAGAGGCTTATGATTTCATTGGGAAAATGAGAATCGAACCGGATCATGTTATATGGGGGGCTCTGCTTGCTGCCTGTAAAATCCATGGGAATCTCACATTAGCAGAACGGGTAGCGGAAATTCTGGTAAATGAAAGAGCTGCTGATTCGGGAACTTACATTCTTCTTGCTAACACTTACGCTTCGTTGGGGAAATGGGATGCCGCGGCTCATGTGAGGTCAAAGATGAAGTGGAGGGGGATTCAAAAGGAACCTGGTTGTAGTTCGATCGAAGTGAACAATGAGATCCATGAGTTTATGTTGGGGGATCTCAGGCACCCGCAAAGAGAAGGAATCTATAAAAAGCTTGAGGAATTGAATGGGATTTTGAAATCAGAAGGGTATTCGCCGGCGACAGACGTTGTTTTACAGGACATAGATGAGGGTGAGAAGGAATGGGCCTTAGCAATCCACAGCGAGAGATTGGCAATATGTTATGGGCTCATCTCTACAAAACAGCAGACAACAATAAGAGTTGTGAAGAACCTCAGGGTGTGCGGCGATTGCCATACGATGATTAAGCTCATCACAAAGATTACAAGGCGAAAAATCATAGTGAGAGATCGAAATCGTTTCCACCATTTTGAAGATGGGCATTGTTCTTGTGGTGATTATTGGTGACAACAGCACCAATTGTTCAAAGACAGCACTAATCGTTCAAAGAGAATCAACCATCTCTACCACAAAGAATGTTAAACGTAGATTTCCATGTGTATGAGAGACCACTCCTGCAATTTGAGTTGACCAATTAACATTTTCATGAAAAACAACACCCGAACCCAAACAGCCAAACTAGTATTGGATTCCACAGTTTCCCATTTCCAGGGGATTCCATGTCTACTAAAAAAATTCGAGAAGTGCCAAGTGTACTTTTTTTTTTTCCTTTTTTAAGGTTAGCTTGTTAGTACACGCCCATGTCAGTACACACACTCCATGTTAGCCACCCCCGCTAGGGATTGATACCAAGACCTCAAGTGTTGAAATGAGGTATCTCCACAGAGTCTGCCAGTTGAGCTATGGATCTGGGTGTACTTGCCCATGGGAGATGGACAGGAGGCTTCACTGAACAATTGTTCTAAAAAGTCACTGGCTTGACTCGAAACTCAACCGAGTCATTTTTGTCAGATTTCAAGCTGAGTTGCTAGGAAACTCAGAACTGTAACTGACTTGCCGAGTCATCAGGAATGTTGGAACTGTAACTGACTCGCTGAGTCGCTGGGAACTCAGAACTGCATCTGACTCGAAATTGACTGGAGAGACTCAATGACAGTGATTTCGCTGCTGCTTGGCGTGACTCAATTCGAATCATTCACGTTGTGCATATGTTATTTAAAAAGGATATAAATGGGGGGGAGCCAGATTCAGAACCCAGAACTCTAGCAATGAAAGTTGGGACTCCCAACCAGCACCATATTTGGTTTCTTGTTACTTTGCTTCTGTTTTTAAATTTTTTTCTAAATATACCTATTGAAATATTTACGATCCATCTTTATATATATATATATATATATATATATATATATATATTAGTAATTAAATATTGAGTCGAGTATTTGAGTCAACCCTATGCAGCTGAATATTGAGTCAAGAGGAGTCAAGCTTTCAGGTTTTTAAACTATGCACAGAACACATGCCAACATGGCACACTTGTGCAAGGTCCTGGTCAGTCTATGGCCCATACCAAAAACCAGGCTGATCCACTCGATAGGCAGGCCAGAGGTATGCTGCATGTGGATAGCTGGTTGCCATGTTATACTGATCTGGACCACCTGAGGAACTCACCAGTCTAATTTTCGGGCCATGGAATGTTCACAGCACACCAACAAGATGAATGACCCAGATCTCACACAAATGCAGCTCATCGGCATATCTTCCACAGCCCCCTGTCCACCTCATGAGTTCACTTAGCATTCCTCCGAATCCTACTGATTATTTCAAGCCTCTTGTAATAACTGTAACTGCTCATCTGAAATCTAGCAACAAAATGCAGATCATTCTCTTTAAAACAAAGGATGAACAGAGAAGATAAAATGGGAGGAACAAAAAAAATCTTTCCTTGTAGATTGCTCGATTATTGTATAACAAAATTAGTATTGCAAAATCTGGAATATGATACACTGCAAATTCCCAGCATCAGAGGTCTGGATTTTTTCTTTCCCACCACTTAAGAGGAATGTAAGGCTGACGGTTGCAACCTTGCTGGATATCTGGAGCTTTCTTCACTGTCTGATTAGATTTCAGTTTCTGGATAGGTCATTTCACCTGAATAAGCAAACTTCAGTCCCAAAGGAATCCTCACCATGAGTATCAACTTCCATTTTCATGCTCTATTGGTTCAGATTCTCCTGGGTCACTCGAACCTTGGTCATTGGAAGTCCAATCAAAATTCTGCTAATTTGGGTTACCATCTTTTATGGCAGAAAGCCCCAATGATACAACTCTAATTCTTTGGAAACCGTAAGAATTGCATACTGAAGTTTTCGGGTACCTAGAAACAGGATAAGCTAAGCAATGAGAATCGGAATAGATGTATGCAGTCATGAGGAATTATTATAGGACACTCACCCAAGGATATATACACAGTAAACTCGGGTCTCAGTTTTCAAAAGTGAGGCACTTGGTTGAGTCATCCAGACCTTCAGTACCATGGCCCACCCACTGCTGAATAATCATGCTCCGAAAATCTCCTTGATAGGGCAATCCTGTCCTTTTAATTTGTGACCACTGGAGCAGTTCATATTCCACTGAAGAAGTGCCCAAGATTTGCAGATAGGATCCTCCGTCTAAGAGATGGGGCATGGTCCATTCACGGCGGGGTCGCATGAAACCAACAGTTTTGATGATTGAACCACAGTCCCACTTGTATGAACTTAAAACCCGAGATTTTTTTGCATACCATTGGGCTGAGGAAGCTGTAATTCTTTTAATGGTTTTTGAGTATTCTGATCAACCAGGAATAGTCAAGAGGAAGTACCTTAAAAAAATTTATTTTCTCTTTTTCCTCAACAAGGAGCCCGCACGTAAGAACATCCTGTCAACCTCATCCAGGTCTGACAATTCAACATCTTTCCCTGATGAACCGGCCTTCTTGGCATTGATAGAAATTTGACGCAGATGCTCCTCGAAATCCTCTGGCTCTTGTCCATGGTCCACCGGAAACCTTTCAAACTCATCCAAATAAAGAGGGCATTCTGCCTTCTCTCCCTCATCCCCACCTGAGTCTGTCTCAAAAATATCCGATAGAGCTTCCGAATCTGACAATGTACCCAACTCCGTCATGGAATCATCCTCCGAAAAATCGTCATTTCCACTCGCTGTCTTGCCGAAGCCATCTGAATAGTCCAATTGATCAGAAACTTCTCCATAACTATCAAGGTCAACAATGCCTTGGCATTTTTCACTTGTGGCATCAGTTTTAGTTTCCCTCTCCTGTTTTTCTCGCACCTGAAGTACTTCGAGATCCCGTTCGAGCCTAGGAATGAAGTTTCTGAGAGTTCGGAGACCATCTCGGTACTTGGATTTGTCTAAAGCCTGAAATAAAAAACAATAAAAACAGCTGAACTTAATTAAAATAAAATGAGAGAGAGAGAGAGAGAGAGAGAGAGAGAGAGAGAGATGGCTACATTAAGATGTTTACAGCATTTTCATTGAATAATCCAGAGCCAGGGTAAAAGACTCATTAGGGTGTATTTGGATGTACCATCGAATTGAATTGCAATTATAGTCGAAGAAAATGGAAGTATTCAAGATGTAATTTCCGTCCTTGGCAGTCAATAGTCACATTGAAGACTAGGAACCAAATTGCAGTTACACTACTTTCACATTGGATACAACAGGAACAAAGCAGCAATTTGAGCAATGATTCCTCATTAACCTTTTTCATTTCGTCTTGATTAAACTGAATGTTTGCAATCCAAATTGACTTTCATGCATAAACTTGTTGATCAAAGATCGGGGCCATCTAAGGGTCATGAATTCATGATCAAAGATGATGTAGACCTTCCAAATGTCTAAATAGAAGATTTGAGCTTTGAGCGTCTAGATAGATATGATGAAAGATCAATGGTCCTAATGTGTGCTATGGACTACATTGGTGTTTGCCTACTTAGTTGTTAAGAGTTATGAATTTGGTTGAGCCAGTTTTCCCTTATTATTTCCGTTACATATTTGGTGAGCCACTTTTCAGATATCAAACAACGTCCAAATGGCATGAAATCAGTCCAATCGAAAGCCTATTGAGTTGGCTTTTGAACAATCATAAAGTCAATTCTGATACCATTTCATTCTTCCAGAGGGTAAAAAACTGATGCCATTTGAGTGAGTTACAGTTAGTTTACATGGAGCCTATTGGGTTGTGATAGGATTCAAGGGTGTTTTTATCATTCTTAATATTTTAGTGAAATAGATGGCTAGGATTAAAGGTAATAGATGGTTATGATTATGTTAGGGTTTCTCTTGCTTTAAGAAGGAATATATATACATGTAAAGAATCATTTCAAAGGAGTTGCGATGGAATAAATTATTATTATTATTATTTATTTTTGGGTGGGGGGGTCGCTTTGGCATGCGAAGAGCAGGAGCTTATTGCAATTACTAGTATAGCGGCTAGTCGGTACTGTATCCAACACTTCTTTTTATCTTTTCGTCGCATCCATGGAGAAAATTAATGGTTTGATCTTCAAGAAAAAGGTAGGTATCCAAATCAATATCTCCTTATTCAATTTGGTAGTGCCAGTTGCCTAAAATTGGATTCTGTGTAATATAAAAGGACATTCCGTTTTTCTTTTTCTTTTTTTGAAGGTTATAAAAGGGAAAGCATGGCCATTTTTCAATACTTTTTTGTGTTGGTCAGACAAGTTAGTTACCCGTCAATGTGGCTATTAAACCAATATTATGGAAAATGATAAGTACATGCAGTGTTCGAAATATCAGTTTCGCATTACGTATCGCACCCTTGGGATACGGATACGTATCGGTTATCACATGGGATATATCGGTTGTATCACATAATGTATCGTTGTTGTTGGAAACATGGGGAAACATAGGAAATTGGTTGAATTGTTAATGAAATTTCAGTGATTGTTAAAAAAGACATCAATACACACTTACAAATCAAAACATTACAAATAACAAGTGCACATAATAGGTGTTCTTTGTATGTGGTCCTAATCTACGTGTTGTCTGACTGAATTGATGCAAGCATATTCATATAATTTATAAATGTAAGAAGACATGTGAAAACACAACAAATACATTCAAAAGCTAAAGAAGAATAACTAGATCAGGTTACATACATGTTTGATTTTATGTTTGGACACAGATTGAGACCGATTTGCGAGAAATTGGGAAAATTTTGATTTTTTTCAATTTTCCACAACTCTATCATTCTCCTTCAAATCTCAAAATCGAAGCTCCCAATCCATGATTTTTCATGTTTTATAACAATTTGACATCGATTTAACATGATTTACAGAAAAAAAAAAGGAATCAAAATTTAAAAAATGCTCACCGCATTGAACATGTGGGATATATCCTGCTACTTGTGTGTTTCATATCGCACAGGTGGGATACAAGATATATTGTGGGATATATCGGCCGATATCGTCGATATTTAAAACACTGAATACATGTGCCTTCTTAACAACAGAAAGTGGGACCCACCGCATGAAATCAGCTGTTTTAGCAGTCCTGGGTGACTTCACCGTGTGGCGTTGTCATGCCCACTAAGGTTTGCCTTTTCCTTATATTTTTTCTGTTTTGGATATTTTTCATGTGAATCGTGATAGTTATAAAGCTTCATGCAAGCTATGCTTTTATAAAGAAGCATATGATCGTTGGCCCAAGGATATGTATACTTTAGCCGGGGCCATGAGGTCATGATTGTTGATCCAGATTGGATTGCTGATCTGATTGGCCCCACATGGATAAGACTGTGCCCTGAAATATCCCTGACAGGGGAATCCTACCGAGTTGATTCTTGACCTAGAAATATGATGTAGGGACATGTGATGGCCTAACCCTAGATGCATGTATAATCAAGTTCAAGAGATTCAAATAATAAAATTAATCAACTAACCGTTTTCAATTAAGGGGATTAAGCAAATCTCAACACAGAGATGAAATCATTCCATTAGGATCATGTCCTTAGCATAAAATCACGTAAACAGTAAAAAATGGAGGACCTCAGGATATGAGGATATCTCAGATCTAGCATAAGTTAGTCGACAATCAAGTTTCGATCCAATTCTCCTGACTAGTCATCTCTCTTTTCTGTTCAAACTAAAAGGGAATATCCAGAGATGAACAAAAGAGATGAAGCAAAGATAGGTTCGAGATGAAAGAGAGTACGGATTTTAGGGCATCAAATAAAAGAAGAAAGTTGATTCTTACATTTTCCTGCACCTCGAAGATCTATAAAGAATGAAAATTTGAAACCGGGATGGAATCCTCAACACCCAAGGATCAATCCTAAAACCCTTATCTCATTGGTTTATTAAAAAAAAAAAGCATACGAATTCTCATTTATTCAATAATAAAATAGGGTTTCTCACAGGGTATATATAAGCCACGGAGAAAAAAAAAAGTATATTAAAGCACCTGAAAAGAATGAAAAAAATAAAAAGACATTTAAAACTAAAACATTCGCGCGACAGGGTGTGAAATCCGTCCCATGGGCCTACGGTCATGCCGCTTCTGCACTCATAGCGCGTTAAAAAATGGGTCCGATGAACCCGGCATCCATCCACATTACCTCCTCTACTCCGATACTCTGTCGGCGACGCCTCCGCCTCTGGTATACTCTAATGGGTGCACTACTAATGTTCACATCAAAATAAGTGGGTAGAAAAATGGGACAACAGTAGGGAGACAATTGGATCTTTAGGATTTCTGTTATAAGAAACTTTTGGGACATGGTCCATCCATGGTGGGGCAGATCAAATTAACAGGGTCACCGAACCATGGGCCCCGCTTGTACACACTCAACGCTCAAATAGAAGTGGCTATAGGTTCAGTTTAGGTTCAATCAGGGACCCAGGGTTAGCCCAAGCCCAACCCGTCTAGTAAACTCGCCATAATTCAGGCCCTAGCTTGAGACATGACCCGTAAATGACCAAGCCTGGCCCAAGAAGAGATAACAAATCCCAAGCAATGTGATCTAGTCTTTACATAAAAATAAAAAATAAAAAAAAAAATAAAAAGAAAAAGAAAAGAGAGAGAGAGAGAGAGAGAGAGAGAGAGAGAGAGAGAGAGAGAGGCCCGAATTCCAAACCTCTCATACACAAAGGCACACCCTTTTACCATTAAAGCATGCATATGTTACAAAGAATGCTAGTGTATTGTGTATGTGGTTAGTGGCCCTTTTAGTATAAGTGCATGTGCACACTTTCCTCTTCTCCTGCGGTGTACTATATGCTCTATTATAATAAAATATTGTGTTAGGGCAAACAATCCTAACACATCATCTTTCCCAAACTCTCTTCCTCTCTCAATCTTCTCTTCTTTTCTTCACATTATTATCATCAAATCATTCTCTACTTAGTATTAAAGCGTAGATCCAGGCATTCTGCATCCAACAGATTGAGAGGCGACACGTCACCTTGCTGACGTCAGCATTGTATGAACACATGGACTCTGTTTGAGCTAAAAGTTTAGGGGTTTGATAGATCTTGATTTCAGAAGACTTGTCATGATTTTTTCAGAATGCTTTGGACCTCTTTTCATGGTATTTTAGGTGAAATAGAGAAATTCAAAAATCGGGCCCATCTTCTGTTTTTCTTAGATTTACCTCAAATCGGTAAGCTTTTCTTTAGTTTATTTGCTCAAGATATACTAAAATCTTCCTCCCAAGTTATCCATGGAGATTTTTTTTACTTAGATCAATGTTTGAGAGGGTTTTAACCTCAAAAGGACGTGCGGCTAGGCTGTTTTTCACTCGGTTGGGCCATTTTTAACTGAGTTTCATGATATTTTGGATGATTGCTATTTGTTTGAGGTTTATCTCTTATTATCTTAAAGGATTAAGTAAGATAGAGTTGTTTGAATCAATCCTTCTTTGCATAGGGCCTCTCTTAGCATAGGTTTATCTCTCATGAACTCTCTTATGATTAACAAAGTGCCCTCATCTCTTAGCATAGGGTCTCTTGAATCCAACCCTTGCAGATTACATCCACTAAGTTGAATGGTGACAACTATCTTCAATGGGCACAATCTATAAAAGTGTTCTTAGGAGCTCGTGAAAAGTTGTTGTATATTTTGGATGATCCCTCAAGCTTTACGGATGTTATCTACAAGTCTTGGACAAAGGAGAATTATCAAGTTATTGCATTGTTGTTAAATAGTATGGATTCCTCGATTAGCCACTCAATGATGTTTTTATCCTCGGCTAAAGGCATTTGGGATACGCTTCATGATATGTTTTCGGAATCTCAGAATTTTTCACGTCTATTCCAGCTTATTTAAGAAATTGGTTGGTTCCAACAAAACCCAAGATCATTAAAAGATTACAATTCAATGCCTCGGGATATGTGAGATGAGTTAGATATGTATCAGCTTCTTCCTTCCAAATGTAAAGAGGATCACGAACATATGCCCATAAGCAGCAGGATAATACTCGTATCATACAGTTCATAGCTAGGTTGAATTTCGATTATCTTCATGTTCTAGATCAGGTTGTTACGCAGGATCCTCTTCCCCCATTGACGACAGTCTATGCCATGTGTCAGCATGCTACTGTCTCTGCTCTTCCTTCTCATTCATTTGTATCACCCGAGCGTTCGACACATCTTATTAGCGATCAGTCCTCTCTTGGCCTTCGGGTACTATACTTGAATTCAGGGTGCATTTCTAGTTTTGGTGCTCGTGGTAGAGGCCGCGAGGGAAATCGCAGTCGTGACAATCATAGTCTTCATGGTCGTGGTGGATGTGAATGAGGATGTGATGGTTCCTACATTTGTTCACATTGCGGTGAAACTAATCACATCGTTGATTATTATTAGCAGATAAATAGTCGTCCTACATATGTCGTTGCTTCTGTTGCATCCACGGTTGCTCCTGAGATAGTCTTCCAACTCGACAACTGAGCAGTCTACTTCAGGAGGAGTCACTTATCATTTCTTGGGTTGCATATGATGCCCTTATGTGACTTCACATTCGTGATATTCCTAAGCCATCTTACGTAGCTTCGGCCCAGTCAGGTATTGCTCTTATTATGTCATCCTCTCCTACCTCCTGGGTCATAAACTCTGGAGCTTCCTCCCATATGACTGGTAAGTCTCAATTCTTTTCCTCTTATTCTCCTTCTCCTCACACATTATGTCACAGTCATATATGAAACTCAAACTCCCATCTCCAGGATTGGTTCCATCCCTTTCCTCTTCCTTGTCTCTGTCCTCAGTCTTAGATGTGCCTCGTTTTCCATTAAACTTATTATTTGTTAGCTCTCTTATTAAATCATTAAATTGTTTCATTACCTTCTTCCCTTCTTATTGTTTGTTTCAGAACCTACAGACGAAGAGAGATTGATAGGGGGCATGAGCGAGGATGCGTTTATCTTCTGGATGATACACCCGTTGCCGCTTTTAGTACCCTTTCTCTAGATTGAGAGTCCATGACTCGGTGGCATTGCCGCTTAGGCCACCCATCAATAGCTAGATTGAAAATTTTGTTTCCCTCTTTATCTGTCACTAAACCGTTTTGCTGTGATATTTGTGAATTGTCTAAATATCATCATGTTACGTTTCCTCCTAGCTCTTCTAGGAGGAAATCTCAACCTTTTGTTCCGGTTCACTCGGATGTTTGGGGACCAGCTCCGGTTACCTCCACTTTTGGATCTAGATAATTTGATACGTTTATTGATGATTATTTACGCATGATTTAGATTTATCTTTTGAAATCTAAAAGTAAAGTATTTGATGCGTTTAAAGTGTTTTATCATGAAGCGTGCACTCAATTTCAATGTTCCATCAAAACCCTTCATTCTGATAATGGGGGGAATACATGTCTACTGTTTTTCTATCTTTCTTGCAGGAACATGGTATTTTGTCTAGGATGTCGTGTGCTCACATACCGAAATACATGTCTACTGTCTTTCTGTCCTTCTTGCAGGAACATGGTATTTTGTTTAGGACATCGTATGCGCACACAACTCAACAAAATGGTATTGCAGAACGAAAGAATCGTCATCTTTTTTAAGTTGCTCGCATCCTTCTGCTTGATATGCATCTACCTAAACATTTTTGGGGTGATACTCTTCTAACTGCTACTTTTCTTATTAATAGTATACCCTCACGTATCATTCTTACAAATCTTCATTTACTATATTGTATCCTCATGATAATCTATTTCCTCTACCACCTAAAGTTTTTTGTTACATATGCTTTGTTCAAATTTTATATGGAAGTAATGATAAACTTAGTCTCAGGACAATTAAATGTGTCTTTCTAGGGTATACTCGGAGTCAGAAAGGGTATAAATGTTTTGACCCATTGACTCGCAAAAAATATGTCACTGCCGATGTAACCTTCTTTGAGGATATTTCTTTTTTTTCAGCTCCAGGCCGATCCCTCTGTGATCCTCTTGCAAGTTAAGGGGAGTATGACTCTTATCCTCTTCTTCTTTCCACTAGTGATAATGGAGAAACTTCTCTCCCCTCCATTCAACATCCTGTTGGTGATTTGGGTGAGCCTAAGCCTCTGCGGGTGTATCATCGTTGAGATAAATCTTCACACGCTCAGCCATCTACCTATCCACTCACTTTGGATGTCGGCTCAAGTGACTCTCCTACCTCGAGTTAGATCTCTCCATTGCCTTGCACAAAGGGTCACAATCTTGTACTCAATACCCCATTAGTAATTTCGTTTCATATGATCATCTTTCACCGTCTTTTCAGTCATTTGCAGCTTCCCTTCATCACAGACTATTCCTCGGTCTCTCTTACATACTCTTTAAAGTCCTGACTGGACGAAAGCGATGGTAGAAGAAATGTCTGCTCTTGAGAAGAATCATACTTGGGGCCTTGTGCCACTTCCTTTAGGTCATAAACATGTTGGATGTCAATGGGTTTATACAATCAAGTTTCTTCTAGACGGCTCCATTGATCACTATAAAACTCATTTTGTTGCTAAGGGTTGCACACAGACTCATGGTGTGGATTACTTCGAGACATTCTCTCCGGTGGCTAAGCTAAATTCAATTCGTGTTGTGATCTTCTTGGCCGTTAATTTATTGTGGCCCTTATTTCAACTTGATGTTAAGAATGCATTTTCCCATGGGGACCTTGCAAAGGAAGTTTACATGCATCAACCTCCTGGCTTTGTTGCTTCTCACAACCCTGCGCTTGTATGTCGGTTGAAGAAGGCTCTTTATGCACTCAAACAATCCCCACGTGCATGGTTCGAAAAACTCAGTCGAGCTCTCTTGGAGTTCGGCTTTGTTCGTAGTCATGCCGATTATTTTCTCTTTATATGTCGTCGATCGACGGGCATCATGATTCTCATTGCCTATGGGGATGATATTGTTTTGTCCAGTAGTGATTCTGTTGGAATGAGGGAGGTCAAAGAATTTTTGAAGACCAAGTTTTGAGATCAAGGATCTTGGTCCTTTTCGCTACTTCCTCGGAATTGAAGTTGGTCGCTCATTATCCAGATTGGTCTTGTCACAACAAAAATATGCGCTCGATCTTCTCATGGAGACCGGCATGTTAGGGTGCAAGCCCGCTGCTACTCCCATGAATACTTGGCAAAAGCTTCGACCAGATAATGGTGCTCTCCTTACTGATCCCAGTATGTATCGACGACTTGTAAGTTGACTTATTTACCTGACTATTACTTGCCCAGATCTTTCATTTGTGGTGGACGTTGTTAGCCAGTTCATGCAAACTCCCCGTACTTCCCATCTCACGACTGTCTACCGCATACTTCAATACCTAAAATCAGCCTCGAGTCTTGGCCTCCGCTTTCAGTTGCATGGTTATCTTCATCTTTCTGGCTATTCCGATGCTGATTGTGCAGGTAGTACTTATGATCGTCGCTCTATATCTGGCTTCTGTACCTTCCTAGGTGGCAATCTTATAACATGGAAGAGCAAAAAGCAACCGGTTGTTGCCCAGTCTTCGGCTGAAGCAGAATATCGTGCTATGGCTCATGTGACGTGTGAGCTCATGTGGCTTCGCAACTTTCTTGAAAAACTTGACTATCCTCCTTTGGATCTTGTTCCTCTTTACTGTGACAACCAAACGGCCATCCATAGTGCTTGTGTCATCCACATTGCTCGTAACCTGGTTTTCCACGAGCGAACCAAGCATATTGAGGTCGACTGTCACTTTATTCGGGAGAAAGTAGCTTCTAAGGAAATCGTCACTTCTTTTGTTCGATATGAGGATCAACTTGTTAATGTTCTTATAAAGTCCTTGAGTTGAGATGCTCTTCATCGTGTTCGTGACAAATTGTGCATGATCAACATCTATGCTCCGACTTGAGGGGGAGTATAGAGAATGCTATGTATTGTGTATGTGGTTGGTGGCCCTGTATGTGGTTAGCGGCCGTAGCCCAGTGGCCACATATGTGGTTAGTGGCCCTTTCAGTGTAAGTGCATGTGCACACTTTCCTCTTCTCCTGCGGTGTACTATATGCTATATTATAAGAATATATTGTGTTAGGGCAAACAAGCCTAACACAACATCTTTCCCAAACTCTCCTCTTTCTTCTTCTTCTCTCTCAATCTTCTCTTCTTTTCTTCACATTATTATCATCAAATCATTCTCTACTGATGTTTGTTGAGATCTCTTACATAAACATAACATATAAAATATGGGCAGAGCAAGCCAGGCCAAGGCCAAACGAGCACAACTCATTTACGTAATCAAGCCATGTCTTTTGGCCTGAACCTGAAGCAAAACACATTAGGATGAGCTTGAACCTGGCTTTTAAGCAGGAAGGGTTGGTTAGCTGCAGGTCAACAAAACCTATTGCCAACCTACTCTAGGTTAGTCCTGGATAGAGAATCATATGATTTCACCTTTTCCTATATATTAGTACTTAAAAAGAAAATAATAATAATAATAATATCATTGTATAAATGTCAGTACTATCATGTCTGTACTGATGTCCAGGCTTCAGGGGGCTGCTATTTTAGAGACTGATTCTGAATCTAACACAGAAACATGCCCCAAGTTACATGTATTGGCAAATATTGTCTTCTTTTTTTTTATTAATCCGTAATACACCATAGTCAGTTCTATTGTTACACGAAGCATGAAGCAAAGCAAAATTATATTTGGGTGCGGAAGCATCCCTTTCAACAAGCAAGCTAGCGTAAGAGGTAGGACGCGGCACCTAGTTAGAAGGATTGAGCAACTACTTGGTTCAGGCAAGACCAAAACCAGCACATTATCAGGACTCAATTCCGAGTCTCCCCTCTAGTAGGAGGGCAAACTAACCAGCTCACCTAGCTAGCTAGATGCTGCACTGGCATATATCCATTGATAGAAATGGAAAGGATATGCCTGTCCTTGGATAAAAACTACATGACCTCCTGATTAAGGGAGAAACAAAAGCAGCAGCAGCAATTTTGCTGTCTCATGAAAAACAGTTAGTACTAAAGTATTCACCACTCCAACAACTTGGAAAAATAATAATAAAGGTCAAAAAAAAAAATAAGCTTTTTAAATCCAGAATCTCAGCTTAGTACTTTTGAGTCAGTTTCAAATAATACATGGGGTCTGATCCTCTTAGAGCAGGAGTTGCATTTTGAGTTCAAAACACATTGATTCAAAATTCTAGCTCCATCTGCCCAGTTTCATGATTGAAGAAACAGGAAAACTTCTATGCATTCCACAAAATGCAAATTCCATATGCTAGTTTCCTAGTCAAGAAGGGAAAAGAATGAGTACCTTCCTCTTGGAGAGAGTAATTTTAGGTGACATTATCTCCGTAGGTGGCTGAGAATAGTTCTTTCCTCTATACATGATGATCGTGTTCTCTTCATGTATGTCGAGCACGATTCCTCCGCTTAATCTAGCCAACTCAGCCGCAAGCTCTCGGACCTCCTCTGCTGTGAATGTCTTCACCACAACCTTCAGAGTTTGATGTTTCTTCCAGTGCAAATGCATGTTGAGAATGACCCCCTGAAAAATCCCACGCCTTCCAATGGGAACATAGTTCTTGGACTTGTGACCCATCTTGAGGTAGTAAAAGTGCTCTTCCGGCGTCAATATTTCTGGGTCGTGGGTCGTTTCAGATGAATCAGGAGGTTCAATCTTCTTTAAGGCCTGCACAAATCGGTCCTCCTTTTTTCGAGCCTGCGACATCACTATGAAAGCAATCAATTTGCTACTCAAATGAATAAGTGAATACATGATTTTGATGTTAATGAAACTACAAAAGTAATGATCACATACACTCTGGTGGACATTAAAAAAAAAATATTTTATTTTTTTTCTTCTTCTTTTTTTTTCTTTTTTCGAAAGGTGGTGCTTTATTGAAAAGGAAGAGCCGAAGCAAAACAGAAAAGCAGATAAAAACCAAACCAAAAAAAAGAAGAAAAAACCTAAGACTAAAAAGGATCTAAGAGCACTGAAAAAGAAAGGAGCCTAAGAATACTAAAATACAACAACAAAACCAGTGCCACCACTGGGGAGACCCCTCTAACATCACGGGAGCCCAATCTCGCAGGAATTGGGTAATCCTCAAAAAACCCCAGCCTCAGAACTTCTGTTGTGGAAACAATGGTCATTCCTTTCAGCCCAAATTGTCCACAGCACTGCTAGCAGAGCCATACACCATCTCCTCCTCCCAAGATCTCCTTACTCAGCATGCCAAGTGATAAAGAGATCCCCGATAACCCCTGGCATGACCCAGCTAACCGACTCAAGAGAGAGAATCTGATTCCAAATTCCTGACAAGAAAGGACAATGGAGAAGAAGGTGGTCAACTGTCTCTGGTTGATTGAAACACAAAAGGCAGATATTCGGGAGGATCATGCTGCGTCTTTAGAGATTGTCAATAGTGAGGATTCTGCTCCTCCCTGCTAGCCAACCGAAAGCTGCTACTTTGGGGGGAGCACCATACTTCCATATCTCCGACGTGGAAGCAATGAGACTGTGGTCTCCTGCCTTCACGGGATCAGCATATAGAGAGTGGACTGAGAAAACTCCCGAGGCTGCCTTCTTCCAACAGTGCCTTCCAATTCCTTATCAATCTTGATTTCCTGCAAGAGATAGAAGAGAGATTAGGGACTCTTATCTTAGATTCCCTCAAATCCCTCCTCAAAGGAGGAAACCAGGTTTTCTCTTCTTCTTGCCAGGATAGGCAATCTGCCACCAGGATATCCATATCTGTAGACAGGACAGCAATGTCCGAGTAAACAGATTTAAGAGGTTGGTCCAGAATCCAAGGATCTGTCCAAAAACAGACTCTCTTGCCATTACCAACCACAAAACTCGATCTCTTGAAAAGATCAAGACCAATAGCTTGTTGATATTTTTGCAAGTGTAGGACATACAGTAAGCATAAGACTGCTTAAGCCACCAACCAGTGGGTAAGGTCCCATATTTAGCCACCAAAATAGATTTCCACAAGCTGCTATTTTCCTGGAAGAATCTCCACACCCATTTAGCCATAAGAGACTTATTAACCAGCTCAAGTCTCTTAATTCCCGCTCCTACTTGAGAAGTCGGCGAACACACTTCCTTCAAATTCAGAAGATGAAATTTCCTATCTTCTGATCCTCCTTGCCAAAAAAAATCTCTCCTCATCTTATCTATTTTATGCAAAACTGATGAAGGGAACAACGGCATAAAATAGACAGGCATGTTAGATAAACCATGCTTTGAGAAGAGTTAACCTCCATCCAAGGGACATGGTCTTACCTCTCCAAATATTTAATCTACCTTGGATTCTCTCCAAATTCTTGTCCCAAATATGTAAAGGAGGTTTCCCCACACAAAGGAAGACCAAGGTATGAAGTTGGAAGAGAGCCTAACTTGCAACCAAAGGATGTTGCCAATTGAGAAGCTAGATCCGGGGGAACATGAATCCCATTCAGCTCGCATTTCGCTTTATTAACCTTTAGACCAGATATTACCTCAAACCAACATATGGACATACTAAGAAAATCGATCATATAGTCCTTTGCCTCACAGAAAAGAAAGGTATCTTCTGCGAATTGGAGATGATTGATCGGGTTTGAGAAGTTTTCTACCTGGAATCCTTGAAATAGATCAACTTCCTGACCTGAAGACAACATCTTAGAGCTACAGATACTATTATGAAGAAGAATGGGAGAGGGGATCGCCCTGACGAAGACCATTTGATGCCCTGAAAAAGCCAAAAGGCGACCCATTAATTAAAATCGAGAACCTAGCTGAAGAAATGCAAGACAACATCCATCGTCTCCATCCCTGACTAAATCCCATGCGAGACAACATGTCGTCTAAAAAGGACTAATCAACATGTTCATAAGCTTTTTTCCTAAATCCAATTTACATAAAACCCCTGGTCTTTTAGCCCTGTAGCAAGATTCCAGGCATTCGTTAGCAATTAAGACAGAATCCAATATTTGTCTGCTTGCTATGAAGGCACTTTGGAAGTTAGAGATGACAAAAGGGATTACCTATGGCAATCTCTGACTTAATACTTTAGCTAAGATCTTGTAAGGGCTACCTATAAGGCATATGGGGCGGAAGTCCATCATCTTTACAACTCCTTCAATTTTGGGAATTTGCACTATGAAGGTGCTACCTAGTTCCTTGGGGAGGTATCCCGTCCTGAAAAAATCATCAACGAACATAAATAAATCTTCACCAACCGTTGACTAGAAAGATTGAAAGAAAAAAATAGGGAAACCGTTTGGGCCGGGAGACTTCTCCTTTTCCAAGGATAAAATTGCCTCTTTAATTTCCTCCTTGGTTATGTCCAACTCCAAGAAGGTTGCATTGCCACTCGAGAGGACCAACAAGTCCAGATTATCCAGCCAAGGATGGTCAAGGACCTCCTTAGATAGCAAAGAAGAGAAATAATGAACAAGTTCGTTAGTAATTCCATCTTTGTCCGTTATAATCTTGTCGTTGACAACAATAAAGGAGATAGAGTTGACGCGAGCTCAAGCGCTTGCAACTCCATGGAAAAACTTAGTATTTCAATCGCCTTCTTTCAACCAAGCCACCCTAAAGCTTTGTCGCCACTTTATCTCCTCCTCAATCCTAGCATTATAATCCGCTGAGTACTTCTCTCAACAACTAGTCTTCCTCAGATAACTGTTGCGATTCTTCCTTGATGCCCAGGCTCTACAGAGCATAAAGAATATCATCAATCTCCATTTCCCAAGTGCCGAAAAAGTCATGATGCCAAGATTTGAGTTTGGACTTGAGCATTTGTAATTTCTTAAACAATACAAAGCCAAGTCTTCCACTAACTCCAAAGGAAGCCAACATTCTTAAAC
This sequence comes from Magnolia kwangsiensis, assembly GCA_037074715.1. Taxonomy (NCBI): domain Eukaryota; kingdom Viridiplantae; phylum Streptophyta; class Magnoliopsida; order Magnoliales; family Magnoliaceae; genus Magnolia; species Magnolia kwangsiensis. The sequence goes on from CM073573.1 coordinate 146,715,721, forward strand.
CATTGAATAGAAGTTCTCAATTTGTAACCAAGCCCTTTCAAATCGGAATGGTTTGGGCACCCAGTTGATTTCATCTACCTCCAATAAAATTGGGCAATAGTCTGAGATTGGTTTTGGAAGGCCTTGTTGTCGAGCAAAAGGAAAGGATTCAATCCATTCAAGAGAAACCAAAAATTTGTCCAAGAGAGCTAGAGTTGGAGGGGTCCCTACCATTTGATCAGGAATATCTAATTCCACCCATAGGCAGGTAAATCAACTCATTATTAGAAACCTATTCCGCAAAATTTTGCATACTAGTAATCACCCTATCTCTTGAGGATTTCTCAAAAGAAAACCTGATAACATTGAAGTCTCCCCCTATGCACCAAGGGAGGGTAGACCTTTCACGAGATCCTTTCAAAAATCACTTTTGGAAAAAAGCGCAACTCGGGTAAACCCGTGAAAATAGACATATGAAACCTAAAGAAATGTCCTTAAAAATAACATTGACAAAATGTTCACCAATCCAACTATCTTCTTTCTTCCATATGCCCGAGTCCCACATCACAATAACTCCCCCAGTTGGACCCTAGGAATGTTTGGCTATCCAATCCACCCTCTGATTACCCCAAATTGACCTAGTATAAAACTATTCACTTGTTGAAGTTTAGTTTCCTCCAATGTAATAATCGTAGCCTTAGATTTCATATAACTCTTTCTAATGGCAGCCCTCTTCTGAGGTAAGCCAAGCCCCCTCACATTCCAAGAGATGATCTTCATTTGGGAACCATTGAAAATCCCTGTCCCCTTCTCCCTCTGCCCTAGGAATAGATTCCTCTATTCCCCCAGGCTCCACTCCCAAACTAAGGAGCTCCCTATTCCTTTTTGGCATTCGAGAGATAGTCCTCGGATCAAATTTGTGGTTGATACAGAGTCCTTTTCTACCACTAACCAAAACATATCGTAATAATCATCGTCTCTATTTCCAAAAACTACTCCCAGAAGCCTACCGACATGACATACAACGTCCTTAACCCATTTTTTCTTTTTAACTGTGTCTAACAAAATATCCAATTGCTCTTGGGATAAAGAGATCGGGAAACAGAATTGAATATTAGGAATGAAGTCTGCACCTCCATGGTTAACCTTAAGGGGAGAAACCAACATCGCCTCAGCCCATAGGTCTCATTCATGCTAAGAGTCGAGGCCCTTTCCTTACCATGCCCATCTTGCAGGAAATTGGGAAAAACTCGGCCGTACGATAAGGGAATCAAAGGAAGATGCTTCTTAGGGGGGGGGAGAGAGAGAGAGGAAAGGATGTAAGGATTTGATGAAGAAGAAACAGTTTGGGAAGCTACCTGAGAAATTAAAATGGACTCATTAGAAGAGGAGGTGGAGGAAGAAGCTTCAAGCTGATTGAGAGAAGAGAAGAGTTAGCTTGTCTTCTCCACTCATCTCCGAACTAATCATCCCACACTAACCATTCATCATTAGGAATATGGCTTCATGATTGTTGTTCAGATCATCTTCAACCAATTGGCTTAGATGAGTATTCTCAAACGTACTCCTTTTTTCTATCCTTTCCAACTGAGACTGGCAATCAAAGAGTCCTTCTAAATTTTCCACATCGAGACCCATAGGAGTTTCCTTGATGATATCCTTCACTTGAGGCAGGCTAGAGTCCTGGGCATCTTTCACATTATAGGCCCTCAACTCTAAATAAGGGGATGATTGGGAAGAAATATCTACATTGATGGCTAAGATAGCACCACGACGTATCTACGCAGTGACCTCTCCGTTCATCATCTCGAAATCTTCCTGACATGTGTAGTCCTCATCTACGTGTAAGGAAGAGAAGAAGCCTAAAGCGCACTCGTCATGACACGTGTAAGTATTGTCAGACAATGGTTGCAACTCTGAATTAATTAGCTTCCCCCTTTTCAAAATTCTCGAGATGTAGCGACAGAGATCTCGAGCAAACTAAAATATCGTGAGAGAAGTTCAAAGAGTTAGCTTCCACTAAGTGGACAAAAGGATCGAAGATATCGTCTCTAATAATTCATTGATAGTTCTCATTCCCAGGTGAAGTACCCTCAAAAATTTGGGGAAAAGTGCTTCCCTCTTTTGGCAACAAAAAAGGCGCAATCATGACCTTCCACCTATCTACTTTGGAAATCTCCCCATTCCATCTCGATCGTTTGATTACGATGCATCAGATATTCTTCCCGGCATGCTCGGATAAGGTTGAAAGGGTGGGTGTCACGCACAAGTGAACTATTTTAGAGATATTTCTAAAACCCGCAGTTTATGTTCTTCGGACATATGGGTTGAGTATCGCATAATAGTCCACTGCCTCTATGAAAGATTGCATACGTGGCAGCATATCGACCAAGTAGGGATCCACACAGTCCTGAGGAATAAGCCTCTAGTCGCACGTATGTAGCCCAAGTGTGGGTGAGCTGCTAGAGTAACAAAATGGTGCTCCTTCACCTTCAGCTCCGACCAGATTCTTGGCGGGCAATCCAATAACTTCAGTATGGAGATTGGCCTGTACTGCTCCTCGTGAAGAGGATGGTGAGGGCAAAACATTGGCTTCTATCATGGCCTCTTTTTGCACAAAGATTTGTATAATGTCTTCCCCAATCTGAAAAGATATTTTCTCAAGGATTATCTTCAACCTCCCTGCTCGGATGCAAAGTCTCGCCCAGCAAAGCTCCTCCCATCTCTCTGTTGCCCGGTCCACCATTACCAGCTCCCCAATGCATGAACCTAAAGAACGGAAGAAATCAGTGAACCACATTTCAAGGGGAACTCCATAAAATCGAAACCAGAAATTAGTCTCTCTGAATGAAGACTAGTCTTTCCACCTACATATCGAGATCATCAGTCCCCCCCATGGAGCTAACCGGAGAAAATGATTTTATCTAGATTGACTGTAGGGTAGAGGGATCCCCACACCGACGTTTCATTTAGAATCCATAGAACAATGTTATCCGGTCCAATATTACAATAAAACTGAAACCAGAGCTGAAGGTCGTAGATGGAAAATCCAAGATGAACAGTAACCACATTACAATGCTAGTATGAATCGCATACTTTCGAGATGGCATCTTTGGGCATCGAAATAATGGGGATAAGACTCCTAGCATTTTGCACCCGGATAGGGGGCTGGCCCAATAGGATAGGTGAGGTAGAATCCGATAACAGTTTTGGAGATGGAGGTTTATCTACTAGAAGGGCCTCCTTGAAAGATCGCAGGTGAGTGGAAGATTGTTCTCGAGACTCTGATCCTTCCAAAATGGGGAATAGAGGATTAACAGGTGGGGAGTTTGGGAGTAGGATATGGACTACGAGAGGGGTAGGGAATTTCTGGAGTTCTTTGTCGGTGGAAAGATTTCCAGACAGCTCTCGATTAACCTCTCTGGGCCCGTAATGGGCGATTTGAACTCTCATGGTTTTCCCATAGAAGGTCTTTCCATGCAGACCCTCAATGGCCCTAAATAGTTGTTCTACCTCCTCCATACTCACAAATGCAAAACCTCTGATAATCAAGGTCTGCTTGTTTCTCAGAATCACAACTTCCCTAACACTGTCGTATTTCTCGAAAACACTAAAGAAATGGAGTTTCATCTACTCTTCCAGGAAATGATTAACAAAAAGAGTTGGGAGTTCTTTCAGACGGATATGCTAGATACCTTTCTTACCTTGCTCTCTATTCCTTACCTTGCACGCCAAAATACATCCTTCTTTCTCACCTTCCGAATTGGGGGTTTTGATAATACCTTTGCCTTTTGAAGATTGGCTTCTCAGTCCTCGAGGTGAGGAGGAATTTCTTGATATAGATAGTCCCTGGGATACTCGCGATGAAGGATTTCTCGGGCCGTTGTTGTCCCTTTGTCTGGAGTATTCAAAGATGAAGTTGTCATCGAGATCCTTGAATAAATCCAAAGATCCGTTGTTGTTTGATCTGCTTCTCAATCTAGATGTACTTCCTTTGCTTCGACGAGAAGTTGCAGAGGATCGATGAGAGGACCTCAATCTTCCCTGATTTCTCTCTGAGAATTCTCGAATTTCTCGTTAGGAAGGGCTCACTCCAGATCTAGAAGCATTTCCTCAAGAATGATGCTCGCTAGCCATCCGCGAAAGAGAGAGAGAGAGAGAGAGAGAGAGAGAGAGAGAGAGAGAGATTGATGCTTGCTAGACGCTTCTACTCTCTCACTCATTCTAGAAGCATTTCCTCGATAATGACGCACGCTAGGCGTCCACTCTCTCTCTCTCTCTCTCTCTCTCTCTCTCTCTTGTAAGTGCTATAGTTTATAGCCCCTTGTTATTGTCAAATTTGTAGTGACAAAGACACTACTTTGAAGCTTGTATATGTGATGAACAAAAGAAGCTTTCAAGATCTCAGAAGTGTTTAAGTTCAAGAAGCTTTCAAGATCTCAGAAGTGTTCAAGTTCAAGAAGCTTTCAAGATCTCGGAAGTTTTCAAGATCAAGAAGCTTTCAAGCTCAAAGATCTCAGGCTTTGGTTATACTCAAAGGTCACTTGTCTTCAAGTTTCAATGTCCTTGCTTCACTATTGAGGTAAGACTGACCTTAGGTTGACCTTTAATGTAGGCCATTTTGGATACATAATCCATATATGTTATATACGTAAATTTGGTCTGTTCTAAGACTAGTCCTGGACCTTGTTCGACTAGTCCTAGCACTGGTTCAACCAGTCCAAGAAATTCCTCGACCAATCCTAAGTTGTTGAGGATTTTTGGAATTTTTTAATTACTCTACGACCAGTCCTGGTGACTGTTCGACCAGTCGTAGGAATAGTGTTGACTAGTTCTTCGACCAGTCGTAGACCTTCAACTCAAAGTCTAGCAATGAAATTCATTGGTCTACGACCAGTCGTGTGGAACTTACGACCGGTCGAAGGTGACCTACGACTAGTCGTAGGGTACCCACGACCGGTCGTGCAACTGCAAAATCTTATTGCGCCCGAAATTTCAAATCTCTGTTGGTTCTAAGACCAGTCGAAGACGTGATTTGCTCGTCTATAAATTGAACACGAATTTCAGAGGTTTGATATGTAATTCAAGTATATTCAAAGCTCCACTCTGAGATAAGTTAGTGTTCATTTAAAGCTACATTCAGCATAATTTCTATTCTCTTTTGTTAGCTTTCATTATTTGATTTTGTTCCTGAATTCCAATCTAATTAGAAAAGAAGAATTGCTGTATTCCTTCTTCTTGGAATTAAAATCAAATAGAGCTACGCCCAATTTGGTTTAATTTAAAATCAATTAGAACTAGAACCATTGTAATGTGAGTTTGGACATTGAACTTGGACATTCAATCATCTACTCTGAATTGGTTCTTCTGGGCTACTACAACGAAGGAGATATTCAGGTATTTTACATTTAATTGTAAATTCCTTTTTGTGTTTGGTTTTGTTTGGGATTTGCCAGAAAAATCTCATTGTATTGGTTATCTGAGGAGAGCCAGGAAAACTCAGAAGTGATTTTTTTAATTGTGTAAGCCTACATACAAAGACACAATTGTAAGGTTTTGGGTGAACCTGTAAAAACCTAACTTGATAGTGGACGCTAATATCCCCTGTGTGAGGATATTAGGAGTGGAGTAGCATTCTGTGTGGCTATTATTAAACAGTTGGTGAACACACAGGCGAACCACTATAATCCCTTGTGTCTCGTGATTGAATGGTTTATATTTCATATATTTTTATATTCATTTGTGGGATATATATGTGGATGTGAATGTTGTAATCATTTATTTCAAGCATTGTGGGATTATTGTAATAATTTAGAATTTACTTCTTGCAATTCCTTTTTCAGCATTCTTATTTGTTCTAGTAAGGTTGCCCTGTCATTTCTATGGTGCATGGTTGTCGTTAGAACAATATATAATTGATTGCAATTTATTCTTCAGTGTAGTTTATATTTTATTTTCTTTTCCTCTTCGATTTGAGATTTGATACAAAGACCTTTCTAGAAATAAGGTTGTCCTACCATGAACTCTGATTTTTGGTATAAGGTTGTCCTTAGAATAACATTTGCATCAACCTCTCAAGATCTGAATTTTGAAGTTGCTTTACATTCTTTACATTCTTGCATTGGGATTGATTTACTTTAATTGTTGGTTATCGTATTTGTTTAATTTTCGCTGTTACAAGTTTTATTTAGCATTGTCCTATTCACCCCCCCCCCCCCCCCCCCCCCCCTCCCCCCCTCTAGGACATATGGCTAGGCCTTTTCATCTCTCTCTCTCTCTCTCTCTCTCTCTCTCTCTCTCTCTCTCTCGATCGACGCCCACTAGACGTTTCCACTCTCTCACTCATTTCGCTCTCATTTTGGTGGACATAAATTACCACCCATCCTAGCACACATGCCTACGTGTCACATGAACCATATCCATGCGGGCCAAAAGGTAGCTCCACCATCAAGATACGTGTCACATGAACCATATCCATGCGGGCCAAAAGGTAGCTCCACCATCAAGATAACCTGGCACAAGAATCAAACTAATCCACTTATCACTTTGGTGGACATAAATTACCATCCATCCTAGCATGCATGCCTACGTGTCACATGTACCACATCCATGCGGGACAAAAGGTAGCTCCACCATGAAGATCATCTGGCACAAGAATCATACCGGTCCACTTATCAAGTGGACTCTTCAAATCAAATGTGGCACGGAATCCAATTCAAGGTATACATGTGGCACCTAATGACTGGAACAACCTCATTTCTACACTAGATGATCTTCGTGGTGGGCCAACCTTTTGAACAACTAAAATGCCATATACATGTGACACATCGGCTTGTGCTCCAAGGTGGCTGGTAACTTGCCATCCAACTGAGAAAATGCGATTGCCCATTCTATACTAGAATGTAAATAATAGTTTAGTCATCCAAGTAGAATGGACTCTCCATTTTCCTCATGATGTTTAAGGAACAGTTTTGTGGCTTCAATAGATATTGAAGTCCTAATAAAAGAGTTTTTGTTTAAGGAGTACACCGCTATTTCTAACCCCGAAACAAGAAATTCTGGAAGCCCTTGTCAAATTAAGTTCGTTGGTCCATATTCATCTTACAGGAAAGGCATGGACATGCATACTTTGCAGAACTTCTACACCCACCCAATGATAATGTCGTGACATAATGATGACACAGTTTTATCTTAAACCCCATAGCCATTGCCATTGATTTGAGAAAAGAAAGTGTATGCCCCCCCCCCCCAACACACACACACACGAATGTAAATAAGAGGTTAATCATCCAAGTAGAATGGACTATCCATTTTCCTCATGATGTTGAGGGAACGGTTTTGTGGCTTCAATAGATATTGAAGTCCTAATGAAAGAATTTTTGATTAAGGGGTACACCGCTATTTCTAACCCAAGAACAAGAAATTTTGGATCAAGCCCTTGTCAAATGAAGTTCGTTGGTCCATATTCATCTGACAGGAAAGGCATGGACATACATACTTCGCAGAACTTCTACACCCACCCAAGGATAATGTTGTGACATGCATGATGACATGGTTTTATCTTAAACCTCATAACCATTGCATTGCCATTGATTTGAGAAAAGAAAGTGTATGCCATGTGTGTGTGTGTGTGTGTGTGTGAGGTGAGTAGTAGCGTATATCATATCATATCTAAGTTAAAAGTTGAAAAGTAAAAAGTATTGAAAACAAACCTTCTTCAATTTGTACAATATCTTTTCTTCTGCAGTCATTCTTTCATACTCCTTTTTCTTCTTGTATCTGAAAAACTTGAGCCATCTTACCACTGCCCTTTTACCTTTCAACTTTTTTCTCTTTATTTTTACATTAGAATCATCATCAACAGCTACCACATTTTCAGTCTTCTTTCCCAGCTCTGCTACTTCCTGCGCCAAATTCCTCGGCTGATACGTGTGAATCCAAAGGCAACCCATGAGATTAATACTTCCCACGTCATAACGAAGCCTAAAGGCTGGTTTATGATTGGAGACCTTGCACAAAACATCCGACAGGCCACTGCACAATGAGGATTCCTTGCATGTAAAACTCTCATGATTTTTTAGTGTGAACAACTTTTCGTACAAAAATTAATGTAATTGAATAGCACAAGATGAGAAAGAAATGGAACATGAAGGACACAAGAAATTAGGGGAAAAAATTAAAAGAAACAAAAGTAACCAATTATTGGAAACAACATAGAATAACCAGAATTTGCTAGAATGGATGGATCTCGAATCTACCAAAGGACCTACTCAAAGAAATATCTTCTTCTTCTTCCTCTTCTTCTTCCTCTTCTTCTTCTTCTTCTTCTTCTTTTGAAGCGTGATGGAATTTTATTAAAAAACCCGCAAGCAACATCTAAATGGGGAAAGAATACAAAAACCAAAAGGGCAAGGAACAGCTAACTACACAAAAAACCGAAATGACATCACTCGGGGACACATTTGACAGCGGCCCATTCCGAAACCGGCAATGATATGGAGACAACTATAACTTCAAAAGGGGAGGAACAATTGCAAACCCGTCTTCGATTCCTCTCGCCCCATAAAGTCCACCATATGGCCAATAACGCGATTAACCACTTTGCCTTGTCTCCCTTACTCCCACAGCCTCCATGCCACACCCAAAGAAGTTCCCTAACCGAACCCGGCATGACCCATTGAACCCCAAAGCCTGCTAAGAAATAATCCCAGATTATAATTATAAAGGGACTAAAAAATGAAGCGGTGGTCGATAGTTTCCGCTAAGAAATATCTTCTTTTGATACACCATCATTATAATAGCCTTGCCCCAGCTATTTGGAATTGGCCTCTTCGTTTAAGTTTTAACCAGTGTTCGAAATATCAGTATCACACAATGTATCGCACCCTTGGGATACAGATACGTATCGGTTATCGCACGGGATATATCGTTTGTATCGCATAGTTTATCGCACTTTTTGGGAAACATGGGGAAACATTGGGAAAATGGTTGAATTTTTTAATGAAACTTTGAAGATTGTTAAAAAGGCCCTTGATACACACTTTTAAATCATAACATCTCAAAAAAAAGATGCACATAATAAATTTCCTTTGTATAAGGTCCTAAGTTACGCGATGTGTAAATGAAATAATACAACTATATTTAAATTGAATGCATGATATTTATAAATATATCATAGTCATGAATGAAAACACAACCAATTCATTGAAAAGCAAAATAAGAACTGAAGAAGTAAAATTTGATAAATATACATATCAATGATGGGCACTAGTTGTGGTCTAGACCCACATAGAGTTGCGTGGTGGCTCGTAATCATCATCTCCATCTTGACGGGGCTGGGCATAGTACTGCTCCTCCACAAGTTTACAATATTGTACCCAAGTCATAGTAGAGTGGTACCAATTAAGATACTCCCTGACATAACGTTGGTACTCATCCTCTCCGAACTGAATCAATACGTCCATCCGTGGGTACTGCGTAATCGTCACAGTCTGTAACTGATATGGATCTGGGAAGGGCACATATGAAGCTCCTTGGTATCCATATTGTTGGCCATATCCATACTGCTGCTCATATCCTTGCCCATATGCAGAAGTGAACTCCTGACCAGGGTTGAAAAATGATGTGCCGTAATTGCTGGAGTCACTCGTCGCATATCCACTGGGTCCATATCCATGCCCATACTGTGGCACAAAACTCGAGCTACTCTCCAGTGTTTGTGATACAGATTCATGTTATGGCCTGTAACTCGAGCTCCCCTCCCTCGTTCGTGATCCAAATCTAGAGCCACCTCGTCTGCCACGAACGCTTGTGTCCCTCATGCATTTTGCCAGCAGCTCCTCCTCAGAATTTGAAAGTTTATGAGTCTTCTTTTTCTCCAGTAGCTTTTGACGCATGTATGTCTTATTGTAAACAAGACGAGGTCGTGGTTCTCCTGGACGAGAACCATGGTCAGGGTCCTGCATGGAATGATCGAAATTCTCCTCCCCAGTAAAAGGGCTAAGAGGCCTCTTATCCTGACTCCCACTCGCGACGCCACCATCCCCGTCACCACCACTATCATCATCATCATCATCCTTACTGTCATCAGAGTCATCGTCACCTTTATCGCCGCCATCATCATCACCGGACTCATTTCCCGCATTACTCTCTGACTCAGTCTCGGTGTCAGACAATGTTTCCCCGCCACGTGTCCCGCGTGATAGTGACTGCCGCGGGCTGCCCTCTGGACTCCTCGTTAATGGGTCGAATGCCTCATCAGGAGACCTCTGCTGCTCCGCATGTTTGTCAACATTAATCCCTTGTGTCTCTGCTTCTGCCGCAATATGTGGCTCTGGTTGCCCATCCGAGGTATCTAAGTCATCCGACCTAACCCACTGGTAAACTATATCATCCTCCGCATCATTAACATAAGCATGTTGTCCGACCGTCATCAGGTCAAGTGGGTCTTCCTGTGCTTTTCTTCTTCTTTCCGAGCGGATCACCTCTCTCGTAACTTCATATTGTAGTGACAATACACTAGCTTTTGAAGCCTCTCATACCCTATTCTATTACGTTTATTTGTATGTATGAGGGAGAATGTACTCCAATTCCTTTCACAGGGTAACGATGACACCGTCTGTGCAAGCACACGGACAGCCAGTCGTTGTAAAACCTCGCAGTCAGTCCCATACATGGACCACCATTCGCCTGCATATTATAAGATTCTTTCATTATCCAAGATTTTTCAAAATAATATAAAAGTTTACTACAATGACTCACATGGCATCATGGCATTCCTTGACTTCACAGCAGGGTGACACCCAAACATCCCAACCGCGTCGCGGAATTTAACAATCTATTGATGGCGTATAACAACCAGAATAAGTATTTAATGATTGAGATGAAGATAAAGAGAATATAAGTGCGGAACATATTTACCTCACTACCAAATGTGCCTTTTCCCGGACAGTCAGGGAATAAGTGATCGTACACCTCATGCACAGCCCTCTTTAATGAATTATCTTCGAAGAGGTTCTAGCTGTAGTGGTATTTGGGATTCAGAAAATACGCTGAAAACCAACATATACACATCAATACAACTCTCGTTTATTATTGCACATGGTAAAAAAATCCATATAGGTACTTATCAGCCTGATGTAGTGGGTGAGAAAGCGTCATTTCCCAACGATCGTCTATTATTGCATGCACCCACTTATATGCATTGAGAGCTTTAACCATGATGGCCTCTTTCATCAGCTGTATAGACGGATACAGTGACCCCATCGACGAATTTGTCTCATTGTCCACCATCCTCAACACCACATAAATGGGCTCTAGAATACCCACAACACCACGCACTTTATCCCAAAATGAATTACCCAGCACCAACTCCTCAATTCTATAGGTTACTTTCGTCAACCTTTTTTTCCATTCTACGTAATCATGAGAGGCGAAAAGCTCTCGTAACCCCTGTTTGTGTTTGAGAAGACTACTTAAGGCGATATAATTTGTAGCGAACCGCGTCGCTCCGGGGCACACTATATCCCCACCACACCTCTCGCGCATTACGGCTAATAACCAGCCGTGGTTGTATACAAAGTTTGTGATGAGCCGTGCATCAGTAATTACAGTCTTCACCGACGGCCTATCCCCGATCCCCTCCAGCATGAGATCGATGCAATGGGCTGCGCAGGGGGTCCAATATATATGATATTTGTTCTGAATATTCTTCCCCGCCTTAATAAATGCACTCCCATTATCCGTAACAAACTGCACAATATTTCTCCTCCCAACATCTTGCATGACATTATGCATTAGTTTGTAAATGTAGTTATGATCCTTGATCTTACTACTCGCATCTATACTCTTTAGGAACACCGCTTGTCCCCTAGAATAGACCATAAAATTTATAATCGACATCTTCGTCGGTCCGGTCCAACCGTCACACATGACGGTGCAGCCGTACATCTCCCATGACTGCCGATACGAATCAACGTATGTCTTCATTTCCGCATGTTCATTATCTAAGTATTTCCCCATGATCTGTGCGGGTGTGGGCGGCTGCACACCCTCACCCCCACGCTGCACTTCACTTATCATATTTTTGAAGTTCGGGCTTGCTGCAGCATTTGCAGGGATTTGACCGTATATAAAAAATTTTGCTATAAAATTTTTAACTTTTTTCCTCACATCCCCTCCACTAAACATCTCCTTTATTTTCTTTTGTGTCCCTCCCACCTCTTTGTACATCCTCGGATCTGAAGGTAGATCCGGCACCCGCATGCTACTGCTCCTGTCCATGCCCCATATTCCTCCCCGCCTACTACTCTCCCCTGATCCACCCCTAATACTCTCCCCTGCTCCACTTCCCCCACCACGCTCATGGATAGACCCCTCAAATCTAGGCCTACTTGTGTCCCACCTCCTATCCCGATCCCTCTCCCACTGATCCCGTATGGACTCTTGAATTGCACGTCTGTATTCGGGATCATCATCATGATCGAAATCCACTACATCATCCTCACCTGTATATGGTGGTCGCCCCAACTCCTCCCTAATCTCCCTCTCCCGTGCATGTCGTTCATCTTTTGTTTTCACATTTTTTTTTAATATAGTCCTCATCTGTTCTCGCACATCCCCTGGGCACTTCGGGCAATCTACAACATTGCGATACCCTCCCGCTAAATGCTCCTTTAAGCGGGTTACCCCACCACTCCTCGATATATGGCTACATAAATTACAAATACTCCCGAATCGATTATCGGGAATGGGCTGACCGTACCTCCACCCTATATCAGGTTGTCTTACCTCCTCTTCCTCCCGACATATTTTATCTGTAAAATAATATTATATTAGTACTTGTTAGGGCCCACCTTGGGGCATGTGTTGTACATCCATGACACTCATCCATTTTGTCATATTATTTTAAGGAATGGTCCATAAAGCACCATTCACACGTACAATTGTTCATACATGCAACAGTACCACATGTAAATCAAGTGAACTAGAGCACCATCCAGCCGTACAGTTGTCTCATTATTCATACATTTTATCCAACCTGTTCATTCATTTCACTATATAATTTTAAGTCTTTAGCCAAAAAATGAAGCTTATTAAAAATCAAGTGGACCACATCAATTTTAAGTCTTTCCCAACAGTCCAGCTGATATTTGGATATGATTCATTTGTTGGATAATGCTCTAATATGATCTCTAAAAATAGATGAACGGTGTAGATATAATAAATACATCACTTGGCCCATGTAACTTTGATCACGTTTGAACCGTTCGTGCAACTGGAGCTCGAGGAGCGTCTTTGCACGGACGCTGATTGCGTCCTACCCCTGCCCGTCTCTAGCCCAAAACGGGCAGTTCTATGGGTTGGGCCCACCTTGAATGTATGTGATCTATCCACACCGTCCATTCGTTTTTCTATCTAATTTAAGGGGTTAAGCCAAAAATTGAATCATATCTAAAGATTAAGTGGACCATTCCACAGGAAACAGCAGGGATAATGATATCCACTGTTGAAACCTTGCTAGGCCCAACAATGATGTTTATTTGTCATCCAACCTATTCATAAGATCGTACAGACATGGATGAAGGGAAAAAATAAATATAAACTTAGATCCAAAATTTATGTGGCCCCCAAGAAATTTTCAACTGTAGACGTTCAATTCATATGTTTCCTATGGTGTGGTCCATTTGAACATTTTATATGTTTCATTTTTGGGTTGAAACCCTAGAATTATCTATTAAAATAGATGGACGGAGCAGATAAAATACATAAATCATGGTGGACCATACAGAGATTCGCAGCACAGTTAGCATAGTGAATTACTCCATATGGAAATTGGATTGCGTACTGATTATCGCAGTAAGCTTCTATCGTACTAAGTAAACTCAGTTGAGCCCACTGTGAATTTATGTGGTTTATCCACACCGTCCATCCATTTTTACAGATAATTTTAGGGGTTAATCCCAAAATTGAAGTAAATACAAAGCTCAAGTGGACCATTACATAGGAAACAGTGTGGAATAATGATTTCCACCGTTGAAACCCTCCTAGTGTCTAAAGTAATTTTTATTTGTCATCCAACCTGTTCGTAAGATCACAAAGACATGGATGAAGAGAAACCACAAACTTCAGCTTGATCCAAAACTTCTCTGGCCTCCAAAAAGTATTTAATGGTAGAGGTTCAATCAAACTGTTTCCTACGGTGTGGTCCACTTGAGATTTTAATTTGCTTCGTTTTTGGAATCAAACCCTAAAATTATCTTTTAACATGGATTAACGGAGTTGATAAAATTAACAAATAACAGTGGACCCCATAGAGTTTACTCAGTACCCTAAGGGTACTGCGTTACTCAGTACGCAATCCGCTTCCATCAGTACGCAATTCGTGTCCAGCGCGGATTACCGATTTCACGTCACCAAGTTTCGTGGGTCCCACCTTGATGTATTTTTTATATCCACACCGTTCATCCATTTAAATGGATCATTTGATGGTGTGAGCCAAAAAATGAGTCAGATCCAGAGCTCGAGTGGACCCCACCACAGAAAACAGTGGAGAGGGTGACGTTCACCATTAAAAATTTCTTGAGGGCCACAACAGATGGATGGTTAAGATGATATTTGTGTTTTTCATTATTCCATATCTTTCTGGACTTGTGAACAGATTAGATCACAAATAAACATTATGATGGGCCCTCAAGAATGCTACGGGTTTCAATGGTGGGTGTCACTCTCTCCGCTTTTTTCTGTGGCGGGGTCCACTGAAGCTTTATATCTACATCATTGTTTGTGTCATGCCCTAAAAAATTATTTCCAAATTAATGAACGGTGTGGATACGACACATAAATTACCGTGGGACCCACAGAACATATACACCATTTCATATGATTGTACAGTAAGTAACTCAGTATGGTTAGCATACTGTGTAAACTCATGTGAGGTCCACCATGATTTATGTATTTTATCTACTCCGTCCATATATTTTAAAAGATAATTTCAGGGCTTTAGCCCAAAAATAAACCATATACAATGTTTAAATGGGCCACAACTTACAAAACAGTTGAATTGAACATCCACCGTTGAAATGCTATTTTTGGCCACAACAGAAGTATTAAATTTAGATGACTGATAAACATCACTTAAAGGGAGTATTTTCCTTTCATCCACGTCCATATGATCTTATTAACGGCTTGGATGACTGATAAACATCACTACAGGGCCAGAAAGGTTTCAACGGTGGAATTAGTGTCACCACTGTTTCCTATGTTACGATACACTTCGCGGTCTAAGTTTTGGGATCAACCCTTAATTTAGATGGGAAAAAATATGGACGGTGTGGATAGACCATATATATTAAAGCTGGGCCCCAAATGAGTTTACTGAGTACGATAGGACCGTGCTCAGCAAACCACACCTGCGCCCGATCCCCATTTCACTGCTCCCGGCCCATCTTCTTCATTTTCCCCCTTTGTCGCGCGCGATCTCCCTCTCCTTCACGCAGCGAGAGATCCGGAAGAGGTAATCTCGGTACGTTTCCTCAAATCCGGCCTGATTTCTCGCCGATTCTCCGAGAAATCCGCACAGGCACGCTCCGATCAATGAAGAAAGAGAAAAAATGAAGAAAATAGCGAGAAAAATTCGAAGAAAGAGGGATATACTTACCTGTCGAATGGCCCACCTCCGATCACTGCTACAGGTACTCTTTCTCTCTCTCTCTCTCTCTTCTAATTGAAATTTTTTTGATTTTCCGCAACCCACGGCGTTGGCTTTTTATCGTTGTGGGTTGTTGGCTACAGTGGGACTCGTGAATCCCCTGCAAACGCACCCGTGAGTGTCCGTAACTCTGTTTGTCGATTTCCGACAATAATGGAGGCGGAAATACCGCGATATCTAAATCGGGGTGGGTTGTATCGGAGATATCGGCGTTATCGACGATGTATCGCATGATGTCGACGATATATCGCACGATATCGACGATAATATCGCACGATATCTGTATTTTTCGATTTTTTGTATCTTCTGGCTGTTATCGGCACAGTTTCGTCTCGCGCGGGTGCGATACTGATAATATCGGCCGATATATCAGCCGATAGTATCGATACTTCGAACATTGGTTTTAACATCTAAAGAGAATAAAATTACAAAGAACAAAGTTGACACCAGTGTTTGAAATATCGATACTATCGGCCGATATAGCGGCCGATATTATCGTTATCGGCCCCCAGCGGGACGAAACTCGTCCGATAACCCCCGGAAGATACAAAAAATCCCAAAATCCAGATATCGCACTATATATCGTCCGATATCGCGCTATATATCTTCGATATCGCCGATACATCATGCGATATCACGGTATTTCCTCCATTATTGTCGGAAATCGACAAACAGACTCAAAAAAGCCTTAGGTTGTAGCGGGGTTGTGGACAATCAAAAACATTTGAATTAGAAGAGAGAGAGAGAGAGAGTAACTATAGCCGTAGGCTGTAGTGGTGATCGGAGGTGGGCCATTCGACAGGTAAGTACGATTTCCCTCTTTCTTCGATGATTTTTCTCGCTATTTTCTTTACTTTCCCTCTTTCTTCGCTGATTGGAGCGCGTCTGTGGGGATTTCTCAGAGATTCCGGCGCGAAATCAGGTCAAATTGGGGAACCGTTCCTTCCGGCGCGAGAGAACGTGGGGTCCAGAAGCCTTGCGTGCGTGAAGGAGAGGGAAATTGAAGAAGAGGGGTGCGGACGGGTGAAAAATCGAGAGAGCCGCGCATGGTGGTTTACTCAGTGCCCTCTTATCGTATTTAGTAAACTCAATTGGGCCCACCTTTAATGTATGTGGTCTATCCATGCCGTCCATCCGTTTTCCCCTCTAATTTACGGGGTTGATCCCTAAGGTCAGTAGCCAAATTGCTACTGAAGTGACGTCACCAAGCTCTGTTGACCCCACCATAGAAAACAGTGGGGACAATGACATCCACCGTTCAAAACTTCTCAGGGGCTACAGAAGTTTCCGATCAAGCTTATATTTTTGTTTTCACTTCATCTATCTGTATGTTAACTTATAAATAGGTTGGATCTAAAAAACACATCATGGTAGGCCCTATAAATATTTCAACGATGGGTGTGACTGATCCCATGATTTTTTGTGATGGGTCCACTTGAACTTTAGATCTATATCATTCTTTTTCTCATGTCATAAAACAAGCTCTACAAATGGTTGGACGGTATGGATACAACACATGCATTATGGTGGGGTCCACAGAGCTTGGTGACGTCACTTCAGTAACGATTTGGCTATCCGCTCCCGGTAAATAGTGGTGATATTGATTTCCACCATTGAACCTTTCTCAGCCCTGCAGTGATATTTATTGGTCATCCAAACCGCTAATAAGATCATATAGACGTGGATGAAGGGAAAATACTAATATAAGCTTGATCCAATCATCCAAGTGGCCCTCAAGAAATTTTCAATGGTAGATGTTCAATTCAACTATTTTCTATGGTGTGGCCCATTTGAACTTTGTACATGCTTTATTTTTGGGCTAAAGCCTTAAAATTATCTGGTAAAATGTATGACGGATCGGATAAAATATCATCTTGATCAAAAACTCTTATGGCCCTCAAAATAAGTTTGTAACAGTGGGCATCATTCTCTCCACTGTTTTCTGTGGTGGGGTCCACTCGAGCTCTGGATCTAACCCATTTTTTGGCTCATGCCATAAAATGATCTCTTCAAATGTATGGGCAGTGTGGATACAAAAAATACATCATGGTGGGACCCACAGAACTTGGTGACGTCCATGGCTCATGTTATAAAATGATCTCCTCAAATCGGTTGCGTACTGAGTTACTCAGTGTGCTATTATCTTACTGAGTAAACTCTGTTGGGCCCATCGTGAATGTATGTGGTCTATCCACGCCGGCCATCGGTTTTTCCATCTTATTTTAATAGTTGAGCCAAAAATTTAATCATACCCAAAGATTGAGTGGACCATACCATAGGAAATAGTTGGAATAATGATTTCCACCGTTGAAACCTTTTTAGGGCCCACAGTCATGTTTATTTCTAGGACCATACCATAGGAAATTTATTATTTGCATCTTTTTTTTGAGATGTTATGATTTAAAAGTGTGTATTAAGGGCCTTTTTAACAATCCCCAAAGTTTCATTAAAAAATTCAACCATTTTCCCAATGTTTCCCCATGTTTCCCAAAAAGTGCGATAAACTATGCGATACAAACGATGTATCCCATGCGATAACCGATACGTATCTGTATCCCAAGGGTGCGATACATCGTGCAATACCGATATTTCGAACACTGGTTGATACAAAGAAATAAAATTAATAATAATAACATATATATATATATATATATATATATATATATATATAGAGAGAGAGAGAGAGAGAGAGAGAGAGAGAGAGAGAGAGAGAGAAATGTTGACACACAACTAGGTGTACGTCCAACTAGTTGGCATGTGTGGGCCACCATGGTGTTTGTATGACATCTCGTCCATCCAACAAGGTTATCCCACCATAAAAATAGGATGCCCAAAATCAAGACAATCCAACCATGAAAATGGGATGCTCCATGCAAATGTGGAGTTTTTAGTTGTTGTTTCATGGTTTTCTATGGTGTACCCCACCTAATAGTTGGATCAACCTGATTTTGGGGGCATTTTATTTTCATGATGGGATAATCTTAATGGACGGGCAAAATGTCGTACAAACACCATGGTGGGCCCCACATGCCAATTAGTTGGACATACGACTAGTTGTGTGAGTGTATGTGAGGAGGAGGAGAGGGGAAACAATCCCTTGGCTAATTAAGCAGGAAAGACACAAAAGCTTCTTCTTGGTCCCTTTAGTGGAAAAAATGAACAGGCCAATCATAACTAGCTAGAAGTTGAAGATCTTTCTAATCTGTAAGAGGCTTACTTCCTGAAAACACCCCAGTTCATTCACTAGACCACGTCTTATGATTAAATGAAAAGGTTTCATCAAAGTCAGTATATTTTAAATCCAAAAAAAAAAAAGCTTTTATAAAAAGACAAGGCAAAAGAGATTACTCTCCAAACACAATTTACCTAGGGCATTTGTCAAACTAAAAATTCACAATCAAATCTACAGTTTAGGGCCTTAGACATGGATTTAAATAGCAGTTTTAGAATGTGACACATGAGGTAATGTTTTAAATAGCTAACATTGCGTAGCGTGTAGCTTACGCTATTTAGCGTGAGCTAGCTTTTCATGCTATGCAGCTCATGAAATAGCTTAAGTAGGGGCATTTTCACACCGGGCTCGAGTGGGGTGGCCTATGAGATGTAGGGGCACACTCAGGGTGAGAGGCCCGTGTGAGGCGGGCCCCACCCATGTGAGGCGGGTGGCTCGTGTGAGACGGAACCTATGGTTAGTTGTCCCGCATCAAAGTGGTATTAGAGCGGGAGGTTTCGTGTTCGAGACTCCTCTCCAGAGGTGATTAGTGCAGGGGCATTTTCATACAGAGATCAAGTGGGGTGGCCTATGGGATGCAGGGGCACACTCGGGGAGGGGACCACCCGTGTGAGGTGGGTGGCTCGTGTAAGGGCCCCACCCATGTGAGGCGGGTTGCTCATGTGAGACGGAACCCATGTGATGTGGGGCTCATGAGGCGGGTTCAACCAAGGACCTAACCCATGAGATGTGGAGCTTGGGCTATAAGGTAAAGGGATTGATTCGCCATGCTCTATCAGTTCAAGCTTTTAGAGTAAGTGATTAGTTGTTATGCATCATGTAACGTACACGACACACCAATTAGCATATCCTACATGCTATGTAGCTTACACTACAAGTTATTCTTCACTAAACATTAAAACTAATTAATGTTTTCAATTATTTGTTATATTTTTCTACTTCCAATAAAAATTAGTTATTGTTTTCGATGATTTTGGTAAGGTAACACAAGAAACCTATTAAATCAGTTTCGGTGTTATTTATTTATTTTTATACTTAATCTTTGCTTTGTTTTGCATATTATTCTAGGATGTGTTTGGTTGATGAATTTTCATGATATTTGGTGCAACCAAGTGCAACCTTAATTAAAAATTTAGAAGTGGCTATGTAGCTTAAGCCTCATGCTTCAAAGGGGTGAACGCTATGGGACACGCTGTTCACTATTTAAAACCTTGCCATGGAGACTAAAACCAATATGACTTGCCTTATATCGGTCTGTATGGATCAATTTCAACTTCGTTTCTGTTTGGTGAATCATATTGTTTCAACCAATATTTTGAGTATCGATATCGGGGGCGGAACAAAAAGGCACAAAAACGACACAACACGGAGCATATTGAACCCATATCAGACAATACAAGCCCATATTGACTACTTTTTTCACGGCCCAAAAGATTTTGAAAGTTTATCAAGAAAATAGGAAAAAAGTAAAACGTCGGAATCTATCATCTTATCGTCGTCACCATCATCATTATTACTATTTATTTTTAGCAGCTTTCTTTTTCTCATAGAATCAAATCTATCATCTTTTTATATTTTTAACTTGAATTGCATAGGATTGTGTACCAAAACATCCTTTGACAAGAACATTGTCTATCAGCTTGCACGGTTGAAAGTCAACCAAATAAGCTCTAATCAACACATATAAAGCGTGATTTGATAGATTAGGGCCCACTATGTTGAAATACAACAAAATGAAGAAGAAGAAAAGAAAAATAGAAGTGATGGTTTTTCCCTTTTTCTGATTTTTCTAAAAATGGTTCATTCCATTTATATTCATCAAATATTTCTCAAATCTTGTGATTTGATCTACAAAATAGCCCAATCATCAAAAGCAAATGAGTTTGAAAACCAATCCGCTACATCCATTTTAGCCCGTCTAAAAAGCTTTGATGCACCCACTAAGATTGTGGAAGCACCGGTTGTTCCTCTCTACCCGTAAGGCACATAATCCGACTGGTAAGGCCAGCCTCCATGTCTTTCCCACACAACCCCCATGCTAGGAGAGAAGAAAGCTTTTGATTGACTTCGGCATCACCCAAGCCACACAAAACATACACAAAAAAATCTATCCTACAACTCCTTAGTAAAAGGCAATGAATGAAGAGGTGGTCGACCAACTCCTCACTCCGCATACAAAGCAGGCATACATTGGCAATCGGCATACTCTTCCTGAGAATATCAATCAAGATTGCCTTATCCCAATCCGCCAACAGTGCTAGCGTGGCAACTCATTCCATCCCACCAACAAAGCAGGCAATCAATGCTCCTTTCATTCTTCAAATATGTAACTCATAGTTAGTGTTTAGGGTTTTAGGCCTATCTATGGTGCTTGTTGTCTTCCACACAGCAACAGAACCACGAGTATTTAAAAGAGGTAAACAAATGGAAATAGGTTTTTTAATATAATAATAGTAAGTTGATGGTTTCTCAAATCCAAAATCAACATCCGGGTTAGTGATTGGGTTATAGGGATTTAGGAATGTTGGCATTACTGGAAAACCTAAATTCTCAACAAAAGTTTGATTCTAGTTGTCAAGTTTTTGAACTATGTGCAAAATGCCATTGAATTAGTATTAGAAGTCCCCGTCCCTTATTTCTGACAATTCATACAAAAGCCAATCAGGGAAGGTTGTGTGTAACCATCAGGGAGTTGCGTGGTGTATTTGAAGATCTTCAGAGGTATGCGAAGAGGATTTTACAGCAATACACCTAGTGTTTATCGAGCAACGCCATGTCATCCGCTAAGAGAAAGTCTTCGAGCGAAGAGTGGTTGCGCTTAAGCAATTATCGAGACAAATGGCGGGTTTAGAAGCAAGTAGTGATGAAACGGTTATAACAACCGTTAGACCATGGGAAGCATCCAGATCAAGGTGTTCCGTATCGGTAACGATGGCCGTAACGGTCACCACCGTCACCGATATGGAGAATCAGTATAACGGCCTATATGGGGAGGTGTAACGGCCTATATGCTTCCGTATCAGTTGAATTTTTATTTTTATTTTGCTAAAAAAAATTGGAAAAATATGCGGAAAATCCAGAATAATGTAAATATTCCAAATATACATTCATTTTTAGTTTTGAGTATGCTTATAATAGTGTAACGATCCACTCTCTGCTGAGAATGTTGTATCAGGCTGTCTGATGAATTTATGAACTAGACAACCTAGGATTGACTGTGAACATTTTATATTTAATTTTCTAATTATATAATATCAATGATAAATTTATTAGAATAAATGTAATACCAAAACATCTCACATTTGCACGTTTTACGTAACACACCTCGCGAGTTGCGACTCATGTACATTTCATTTCAACATATAGATTCCAAAGACTTTTGTGTCCTATTATGTAATTTTTCTATCTAACAATTTGATATCATTTCTCCCTTAAATTGGAATGTATAGCGCCATCGATTTGGGACTGATCTGCTGGACCACTCCATGCCCGAAATTGGCCTCAAATTCATCCAATTTATTGGCATTTATCCCACCAATGGATCGGTGGACATTTATTGGATGGTGAAAAATGAAAATATTAAATGGTCTTTCAAAAAATAAGTATCAGCAAATTAATAGGTAAAATCGATCCAACAATTTGATTTTGGGATTGTGACTTAGCAACAACGGTCCCATATTTTAATTGGTTAATTTTAAAACACATGCCTCATATATAATTTTTTTAGGCCCGAATTAGGTGGGACTTTGATTGATAGCGTAGCACACCACACACCACCAACCTCAATGGTGTGTTAATGTGACGAAGTTTTGTGGGCTCCACCCTGATGTATTTTTTATATCCACTCCATCCATCCATTTTGCCAAATAATTTTAGGGCACGAGCCAAAAAATGAGGTAGATCCAAAGCTCAAGTGGACCACACCACAATAAGCAATGGGGATAATGGCACCCACTGTTGAAACCTTCCTAGGGCCCACTATGATGTTTATTTTCCACCCAACCAATTCATAAGGTCACACAGACCTGAACGAAGGGAAAAAACAAATATCAACTTGATCCAAAACTTTCATGGCCCCTAAGAAGTTTTTAATGGTGGGCGTTTAATCACACTGCTTTCTTTGGTGTGGTCCACTTAAGCTTTGGATTTGGCTCGTATCTGAGCTCATGCCCTAAAATAATATAGAAAAATGGATGTGCGGTGTAGATATAACATATACATCATGGTGGGGCCATAGAACTTCGCCACGTCAACATGCCACTAAGGTCGGTCGTGTGTGCTACACTACTTAATCCGATTGGGTGAGGCCCTGAACGTAAGGCCCATGTCGATGTGTGTTTTTCCATCCATTTGTTTTGCCAATTCATTTTAGGGCATGGTCCCAAAAATGAGGCAAATTCCAATCTCATGTGGACCACACAGTAGTGTTGAATTCCCACCATTAAAAACTTCTTGGCACTAAATGTTTTGGATCAGGCTACTATTAGTGTTTTCCCTTCATCTAGGTTTGTGTGACCTTATCAACAGGTTGGTGGTTAGATGGCAAATAAACATTACAGTGGGCCCTAGGAACCCATTAATGGTGGGCATATAATCCGTACTGTGTGGTCCACTTAAGAGTTGAGATTTGGATTTGCTTCATTTTAGGGATTGTGCCCTAAATGAGCTAGAAAAACTAATGGACGGCGTGGATATACAACATACATCAATGTGGGCCCACGAAATAGTGTGCATGCACGAACAACTCGATACACCATTGGACTATTAAGAAAAAGCCCTTAACAATGGTTGTGGATTAGCCAAGTTTCACTTTTGATTAAAGGGGGGGGAAGGGGGGAATGGGGAATGGGGAATGAAAAGAGGAGAGAGAGAGAGAGAGAGAGCAAGAAAGGGCAAAGAGGGAGTAGGAGCAGCGGCTGTAGACGCAGCCGCAACCGCTGCAAGCTCCTAGTAGTAGAAGAAGAAAATGATGAGAGATTGAGAGAAGGTTGAGGCCACCGCAATAGTCACCACAACCTCGTTGAAGAAGAAGAGAGACCGAGGGAGCTACGACGTAGAAGAAGAAGAAGAAAATAAAGAAGGTAAGTAATTTTTTTTCTTTTGGAAATTGCTATTACAGGGGCCGTAAAGGCTATTACGCTTCAAAATTTCACCCATGCCCCATTTCAACCCCGTATCGCGTAACAGTCATGGCCATTACCAATACGAAACGGCTGATATGCCCGTATCGTAATCGATTTCGTACACCTTGATCCAGATGGTCAAGTTAATACTATAAATAGCAAAAGGAATTCAACAGGAAAAATCGTCTTATACAAAACCAAACCAAACTTATCTTTCAATTATCTGTCAATTACATTCCTTGGCATAATCTTTCAATTATTTGTCAATTACATTCCTTGGCATAATCTTTCAATTATCTGTCAATTACATTCCTTGGCATAATCTTTCAATTATCTATCATTCCTTAACGTAATCCTTTACTTTTACCTGCCATTTACATTATTTAGTGTAATCCATAGCGGTTATCAAAGTAGCCATTAACTTTAGCTGTAATTCGAGTCTATGCTCATACGTTGGATTCAGTTCGGATATCAAGCGAAATTCTCTATCCAGAGAGGTGTTCTACAGTTGTTCTCTGCGGCCGACTGTAAGAATTTTCTTTCTGTTTTATTTATATTGAAAAGAGAAAGTCCTTTTGTACAAAAGGTAGAAATGTGACCCATTTTCAGAGGACGAACCCCACCCTCTGACTATCGCATGATTATCTAAAGCAACATTATGCAAGTGGCTGAATAGGCGACCGATCTTATTAGAAATCGGTCATATATGGCCGATTTCAAGGTATTTGCCTATTTTGGCGCTTGAGGTCGTAGTTATTCGGTTTGAATTGAGCTGCACATTCAATTCTGGCACGCCCCCACTAACCACGTGACTGAGATTGAAACAACAACAATAAGAAGTAGAAGAAAGGAAAGCAAGGAAAAGAGCGAAGTAGAAAAGAGAAGAAATACAGAGACAAGTAAAAGCGGCTAGAGTTTTAACCAAAGTTACATGATACATTTTCTCGACCATGAAGTACAAATTTTCACCACCACAATTAGGGTGTAGGACCCGCTTGGATCCTTTGGTCAATTCTGGATTGGCCAATCTATGCATTTGGGCTCAATCCCCAGTTCAAGGCCTCCAATAATTAGAATTGATAAGTCCACCTACCACCAGATCCCAAAAGTAGAGATTGACAACTCAAAAAATAAATAAATAAATAAGTAAAATAATAATAATAATAAATAGATAAATAACCCTAACCGATGGTCCTTTTTCTCCGGAAGTTGTCCTGCCAACATTCAACCACCAACCTTACGCATCCTTTTTTTTCATTTTTTACTTGTTTACTCTGTTGCAACCATAGGTGCACTATATTCGTATTCTTATTAATCAATCAA
This sequence comes from Magnolia kwangsiensis, assembly GCA_037074715.1. Taxonomy (NCBI): domain Eukaryota; kingdom Viridiplantae; phylum Streptophyta; class Magnoliopsida; order Magnoliales; family Magnoliaceae; genus Magnolia; species Magnolia kwangsiensis. The sequence continues at coordinate 146,741,087 of CM073573.1, forward strand.
CCAAACACATGCCAAGACCAAACAAAAGATTTGCCAATTCCAGAATAAGCAATCCATGATTGACTGCTTCAAAGATTCATTACTATCCTATCCAACCATCGAATCAAGCCATTACCGTGTATATACAGAACCGAGCTAAACAATATGGGTATATAAATAAAGAGAGAAGCTATGTTTTCCTCAAACTAAAACAATAAGGGTAGTATCCTCGAGCATTGAATCAGCATACACAGGTCCCGCGTCACATTATGGGCCCGACTGCGGATGGACCGTGCCCCAGAAACCTCCCCGAAGGAACAATCCAAACCACTAGCCTCCAAATATACATTCAACGGAGAAACAAAAATGCCCAATTCTAGAGTCGTGGCCTTAAGTGGGGTCCATCAGATAAACGGTCTGGATCACTGAACCATCTGCACCACTTGTTCAAACCAACAATCCAATGATAACTGAACACGTCCTTGAGCCGAGGATTTTAAATAAAAAAAAAAAATCGATAAACAATGGATATGGAATTTAAATTCCGTAAAGAAAATAATTTACAAGAAAAGGCATGGAATTTGCAAAAAGCCAAGTGAGGGAAAGAGAAATTACCAGATGTGATGGAAAAGGGATGGCTGGGAACATTGCATGGCGATTCTCAGATGAGAATACAAGAGAGATTTTAGCGCTTGAGATTTTCTGAGAGCCATCGAAGCAAAAAAAAACTCCTCTCTCTCTCTCTCTCTCAAAGCCAGATACGAAGGAGAGAAGTAGAAAAAAGAAACTAAAAAAAAAAAAGAAGAAGCGGGGGAGCTATTTGATACTCCGGCTGTCTATGAGCTTGATACGCAGGCCTACTTTTTTTTAAAAAAAAAAAAAAAAAAAAAAAAAAAAAAAAAAAAAAAAAAAAAACACAAATACCGTTACTCCCACACGCAGACCATATTTGTGGGAATAATCCCACTGGATGTTTTCGTTCTTTACCGTCCCATAAAATGTCCACAAATCTGATACTAAGATAATCAATTAAATCTAATCTGTTGTTTATCGTATAGGGCTGTCAATGGGCGGGCCTGGATTGGCTTCGGCTCAGATTTTGAGATGTTCAGAGACTCGCACTATTCAAATTTTCAATTTTCCTTGGCCAAAGCTTGGCACATTGACAGCCTCCTAATCATACATTTAAACTTGTACGCATGACTGGACGTTTTGATTTGAATTATGTTTATTCCCCATTTCAAATTAGTTTATAAGTTTCGGCACGTCATTCATTGCACTCTGTCACAATTGTATCATCCACTGCACTATCACAATTGTGTTACATCTGATCTATCATGTTGGATTTAGTGACTTAAATGATGCCACGCCACAACAAAATCTCAACATGGGATGGGAGAAATTTTTCTTCAACGGATATAACCACTGAACAATATCAAAATATACAAAGTCATGAGTAGCTCAAAAAGAATAAGCTTATATAGTTATGGCACAAACACATTATGTATCTCGTTCACGTTGCAAAGCCAACTAACCACCACAGTTGCCTCCCGACTTAAGTTGGATATCGACTAAAGCATAGCCACGCCAAATGACAATTTCAGCCAATGCGCTATAGCACCACGCATGGTTTTTTACCGTTGAAAATATTTCAAGAGTGGAGAAAGGTATATGATAAGTCGGCCTAACTTCATGACGCATTATTTATGTTTGTGTGGAGAGTAAGATGTATATTATCAGGATGTGGCAACTTGAGAGGAATTCTCGTTCACATAATAATGGTAGAACATGTGCGTAGCCGATGGCTAGTTCATAACAAACAAACAACATATGTGGTGGTCTGATGTGCCATGATTGTTTTTTTAATCTAGACAGTTATCACTACAACGGCATACAGGAGAAGTGATATGAAAATCTCCCCATGCAACGGTATGAAAATCTCTCAATGCGACTGTCATATAGATTTAATAAATATGAGGAAAATTGAATAGCTCCATGCTCTTGCCAACTCGACATGTATCAAATCAAATCTATAATGCAGTCTACTTTAAAAAAAATAATAATAATAAATAAATAAAATCTTACCTCATTTTAATATAGGATAACCCATGTGTATTGTTGCATTGGACTGACTTTAGCATACGAGTAATGTAATCATGTTTGTCCGTGTTATAATATTGGATCGACTCAGATTAAGATTAGTTTAATTCACTTTCATCTACACTAAGTGTTAGATTGCAAGAAATACCATTTTTCTTTTCTTTTGAGTAGTATAATATTATTTGCCTACAACTGAGTCTATCAATGAAGATTTAGATCATAAACGTTAAATCATCATAGGATATTATTATAAAATTTTATTTCCGTTTCGATTCAACATAATTGATTTCATTCTATTCTAACATCACACAAGTTAGATTATCCATGCTATAATGTTAAGAAAAAGTCATTTTGACTAAAATACAAAAAAGCCGCATTAGATGGATGAACCCTCTTTTTTATAAATTACATGATTTTGTTTGCAGTTGGCCGAATAGATGACTAAATTGCTTTAGTTCTCATTTTTAGATTACAATCGATGGTCTCTCTATCTACCCTGGTGCTTAGGTCATTAGTGTTCAACTGGAATCAAACTCTGGAAGGCTTTGGCATACTTGGCACAACACACGCACACCAACAATTGAAATTCAAGCAAAAGTAAAGAATGAGTTATCCGACGTAAAATATAGGATTTTGGGATAGAACGAGCTACTTTAGCCAACCAACCCTGCTATGCCGGGTTGCGCAGCCCGGATTTTCGAGAAACCCCCTAATCGATGGTCGTTTCCTCGTTTTAATTTTGTTTTTACTATAAATAGCAAGTTTTAGTTTGAGTATAACTTTTCATCCGTTGGGCTTTAGGAGTTGTGTCCAACATGAAAAGTGCTTAGGATAATTAGGAGAACGGTTTGGTGAAGCCAAATAAGACACTTACTATTTTTGGCCGAAAACCTTATGCACTAGTAGACATCATGACTGTCTATAAATAGTAAGTTTACTATTTATAGTAAGTTGTGAATTCTAGGAGTTTTAGTTATAGTTTGAGTTTGATTTCTTTCTTATTGCTTAGTTCCCTTATTTAAAGGGTTGTGAACTCGATTTTAGGGATTTCATTAATCAATTTTGAATTTATTAGAAATTATTCTTATTTTTTACTTTCTTTCCTCGTGGATTCGAGAAGTCTCTGTGAGGAGTTCAGAGAAGTTCCGTGGATTCGGAATATTTATCATCTTGAGGAAGACGGTGCTCGACCTCACATCCTTCCCTGCGTCAACGGGTCGAGTGGTGAAGAATCAAATCTCTTTCGGATGATCCCAACCTGGTAAATGGCAAAAGTCAAGGACTCTCACCCAAGAAATGGCTCATTTGTTAGATAGGAGAGAGAATTAATATTAGTGGCATATATAAGTGGAGCCCACAGGATGCCTGGGTTGGATAATCATACATGCACCGTATGTGTGAGGGAGCCACTAATCAGGTGGGATTTCATGTAGTCCCGGGCTAAAAGGTCAAATATTGATAGTAGGGGGTATAAGTGGGCCGTTCTGGTCTCCGGCTTATTAAAGCCCATTCCTCTTCTGCTAAATTAGTGAGCCAGACGGGCTGGACCGCGCCACGATCTACAGTCACTTCCATGTCCAAGCCTGCCTCGCCCTTTCTTTTTCACATACATGTGGCCTACTTGATGAGCCGTTTCACTCCTGAGTCAAGAAATAACTCGGTCATGTCAAACAGTGACCTGGCCAAGTCGGGCCGAGTATTTTTTATGTTTTATTTTTAACACACGCCCACACACTTACACCGTAGTGGGATTTGATCACCACCACCAGGTGTTGAAACTCCTGAGAGTCTACCACGGTAGCGTAAGGATCCATTTACCATCCTCAACCTAACCTGCACTGCTGAACTAGATAAGACCGAACCGAGTTTGAGTTGACCCAAACTAGTCGAGTCAGACCCGGGCAAGCCATCAATCCATGGTTCCCAAATATCGGAAGGTCACTGAAATGTTTGATGGAGCTGATGCAACAAATTCTATGTGCCGGTTCGGTAATCTTGTGATCTAAAATTCATATAGAGATTCCCCCATATGTACCCTGTCATAGTATCCTCACCAACCAATTGGACACCATTAAATCCTAACCTTTGGTTGTAATCTCCTGTTTTCATCTAGTGGCTGGGAACAGCTGAGTTGAGAAGCACTTGTCCCTACATATGTGCAATGTGCCATATATGTCATCATCTATCTTAAAGTACCTTTCATACGCTACATGTTTCACATGTGTCAAGTGATATACACTTTGCATGGGCTACCATACATCTTCAAATACTCCACTGGCAGCATATGAGCATGTCTTCGGACACTCCACATGTGCAACATACATCAGTAAACATTTTCCAGAGTCATATATAGATTGTATATTTTCAAGAGTTATATGTAGATGGTACATTTTCAAGCATCATACATATGTTATATGTGCTAAGTTTTCAACCTATACTCATGCCGCAGTTGTCTAATAATCCTTATTTCAAGGAATGCTATAAAATGGTTTGTCAAACACATTATGAAATAGACTATTGGACTAAGATTAGTCAGGGTTAACCAGGCTATATAGGACTAAACTTTTACTACCACTAGGCATGTAATGTGTAAATCATAGCTTAACCGTTGGATTAGAAAGGATTGAACCATGAAAAAACAAAAACCATGGTCTATTAATCAACAAAGTTAGGGTCTAGGGTGTAGAGAGTCGTGACTAAATCATATGTTTTTAGTTTTAATTAAATCTAAGATCCAGTTATAAACACCCTACCCCAGGCTGATAAGCAGATAGAGTTTGAATGGATGGATGGGCAACCGAATCCTCATAAACCCTAAGTTCTTAATCCTAAAAGCCTAAACCCTAGTCCTAAACCGTAAACTCACCTCATTCAAACGAGTCAACCCAATCAACTCGGTCAGTATATTCTTAAACCCTAGGAACCCAAAATCATATAACATTGAGTCAACTCACCTAGTTAGCCTACCCAATCTAACAACTCAATCAACTCACCTAATTAAGCCTAAAACCAAGCCGAATCTAAGCCCCAAACCAAGCTTAATCGAAGAAATGGTTGAAACCTCAAAGCAGTAGAGCCTCCACATGCTTGGAGGATGCTGCCTGTTAAAGCAAGGAGCCTCATATGTTGTCGCCGGCCATGTGGCATTCCCCCTCTTCGGAGCAATGTCCCTCAAGCATGTGAAACTCTCCTTTTCTGAACCTTAAGTGTGTGATAGAGGTGCATTTATTCTGAAGCTCATCTTCTTTGTTGGGAACCATTACACAGAAACCTTAGGATCTAGTCTCCCCAAAACACTAGAATTATGGGATAATAAAGCAATGAAATAAATCAAAGCACAAACCACACGACACAAGAAATTTTTAGGTGGAAAACCCTCAAAGAGGTAAAAACCACGGGATTTCGTCCAAAGCAACAATCCATTATGAAGTAAAATGTTACAACAGATCATAAGCACACATCGCTTAGATCAAACCTTCTTCACTTACGCAGGAGTGGATGAACAATAAGAGAATAAAGAAAACAGAGAGATCTCACCGATCATGAGGACGTAAAAACGCTAAGACGTCAACTGCGAAGTAGATCACCTCTATGAGCAGAATCTCCCTTCTACAAGCTTCCTCTCCATCTTTTCTCTTTCTCTCTCTCTCTCTTATACCTTTGATGGCCCTAAACCCTTTAGCAAACCCTTGTAAAGCTTTAGGAAACTCTCTTGCATTCCTTATAATAGCCCTAGGGTCCCATTTTATAGTTTAGGAACCGCCTCAAATTTACACAGTCCGCACAAAATCTGAACATGAATCTACGTAACCTCGACTGGTCGAGCAGGGTCCTCGACCGGTTGAGCGGCCCACTTGACCAGTTGAGCCTCTCCCTTGACTGGTCGAGCACCATAGAATTTTTAAACCAAAACTTACTTTACTTTGAGTCGAGTACTACTCGAGCGGTCCAGCAGACTCCTCGACCAGTCGAGCAATCCACTCGACTGGTCGAGCAACTCTATTTGCTCTTCTATCCTAAGGAGAAAAAAATTCATCAAATCTCTCCATTTCTGACTCAGGAGGAATTCACCTTCTTCAAGCTGGCTTGGTTTTTACAAACCTCAAACTTGCCCTCGAGCAATGGTTTAGTCATCATATCTGACCTATTATCATTTATGTGGACCTTCTCAAGCTGTAACACATTTTGTTCCAAAGTATCCCTGATCCAGTGATATCGAATCTCTATGTGCTTCGACTTGGAATGGTGACTTGGATTCTTGCTCAAGTGTATAACACTTTGACTATCCCAATAAACTATGTGTTGCTCCTGCTTTAGGCTAAGTTCCTGTAGGAACCTCTTCATTCAAAGCATCTCTTTATATGCCTCTATGACCGTAATGTACTCGGCCTCTGTCATCGATAATACTATGACCTTCTGTAGCTTACTCTGCCAAGAGACCGCTCCTCCTACAAACGTGAACATGAACCCCAATGTAAACTTTCTGTAGTCTATGTTACCTGTCATATCTGCATCTATGTATCCTTCTAACACAGGTTTTCTATCACCATATCATAAGCTCAACCTGGATCAGCATCTTAGATACAGCAGCATCCATTTCACTGCTACCCAATGTTCTTTGCCAAGCAAGATACCGGCTGACAACACCAACTGCATATGCTATGTCTGGGCGCGTACACACCATAACATACATCAAACTTCTTACTACTGACGCGTAGGGTATCTTCTACATCTCATCCACTTTTGCCTTTGTCTTGAGACACTGCATGTCACTCAATTTGAAGTGATCATCCAGTGAAGTACTGACCGGCTTCGCTGCATTCATATTGAACCGCTTTAGGACTTTCTCAATATACCGATTTTGTGACAACCAAAGCTTTCTGCTGCTTCTGTCACGAAGTATTTTCATTCCTATGATCTGTTTAATCGGGCCCAAGTCTTTCATAGTAAACGACTTGCCCAATTCCTGTTTCAGCCTGTCAGTCTTATTGACGTCTTTACCCATGATGAGCATGTCATCAATGTATAATAGCAGAACTAAGAAATTATCATCTGAGAACTTGCGTGTAAATACACAGTGGTCCGACTCCATTCTGTCATATCCATGTTTTAACATGAACTAGTCGAACTTCTTGTACCATTGCCTTGGAGCTTGTTTCAGCCCATAAAAGCTTTTCTTTAGCCTACACACCATATGCTCTTTCTCTTTGACTTCGAACCCCTCTGGTTGGTGCATGTAGATCTCTTCGTCCAGGTCACCATGGAGAAAGACAGTTTTAATATCTAACTGCTCTATCTCCAGATAAATGCTAGTTGTCAACCCAAGCAATACTCGTATGGATATCATCTTCACCACTGGGGAGAATATCTCCTTGAAGTTTATACCTTTCCTCTGACCGAACCCTTTCACTACAAGTCTGGCATTGAATTTCGTTTGTAAATTTTTCTGCTTAATCTTCTTTCTGAACACCCACTTGTTGCTCAGAACTTTATTGCCTTTAGGCAATTTCACCATATCATACGTGTGGTTCTTATGTAAGAATTTTATCTCCTTTTGCATAGCTTTCAACCACTTCCCCTTATGCTCGTTGGCTAGGGTCTCAGAATAATCTTCTATCTCTCTCTCATCAGTGAGCATAATGTACTCATGCGGTGGGTACCTCTTGTACGACTGTCTGTCCCTACATGACCTCCTGACCTGTGCCTCAACAGGTGGATCAAGTGGGGGCTGCTCCCCCGATCCATCTTTTGTAGGAACTCCCTCGTCCTCTGGACCTTGTTGTACTCCCCTGATATCAGGCACCATAGGAGGAATAACTGGATCCATATCCTCTAGCTCTCCTGAACTAGGCTGCGACTTTTCTAGCTTACAGATGTCTTCAATGCATTGGTCTTTAAAGAAAATCACATCTCTGCTCCTGACGAGCTTCTTCTCAGTCAGATCCCACAATCTGTAGCCGAACTTTTCATTACCATATCTCAAGAACACACATTGCCTGATCTTCATATCAAGCTTAGACCTCTCGTCCTTTGGTAAGTGAACGGATGTCCTGTATCCAAATACCCTGAGATGACTGTACAATGGATCTTGTCTAGTCCACACCCTCTCAGGTACTTCTCCATTCAATGGGGCTGATGGAGGCTTGTTTATCAAATACCCTACCATGTGCATTGCTTCTCCCCATAACGTCTTAGGCAACTTCGCATGGGATAACATGCATCTGATTCTCTTTATAATGGTGTGATTCATTCACTCAGCCACACCATTATGTTGGGGGGTCTTGGGAACCATCTGTTTATGTTATATACCCAGGGACTTACAATATTCATGAAAGTTATGGATGTATTCACCACCATTGTTGGTGCAGATGCACTTTAATGATCTACCTGTCTCTCTTTCGACCAGAGCACGAAACAATTTGAACATACCAAAGATCTCGTCCTTGGATTTAAAAGCATAAACCCAAACCCTCATAGATGCATCATTTATAAAAGTAACGAAATATAATGCCCCACCTAAGGTTTTTGTCCTCATAGGACCACAAACATTAGAATAAACCAAATATAATGCATGTAATTTATTAACATGAGAAGCAGATTTAACAAATGAAACTCTATGTTGTTCCCTTGATAAACGATTAATACAGGTTTTGAGATGTATACCTATCACGTCTGGAAGGAGCTGCTTCCTCACCAGTAGCTGAAGCCCTTTTTCACTCATGTGGCCTAGACGCCTGTGTCACATATCAATAGCTGAATCTTCCGCTGCGTTCAACCCACCCTTGCACACACTGACACTTGCCTTATAAAGGATGCAATACTTCTTTCCTCTGACTGCAATCAACAAACCCTTGATGAGCTTCCAGTGCCCACCAACAAAATGGCTTTTATAGCCATCATCATCCAACCTTCCCGTTGACATTAAGTTGAGGCGAAGGTTTGGAATATGTCTCACATCCTTGAGAACCAATGTGCAACCCACATCGGTCTTCACATAAATATCACCGACCCTTACGTTTTTCGATACGCCAGAATTTTTCATCTTTACGGTCATAAAGTCACCTAACCTATAGCTTATGAAGAAATCTCTGTGTGCAGTCTCATGAAACGAGGCTCCCAAGTCTATCACCTAGTCGGTGTCCTAACTCGTAGTCGTAAGATAAACATCATGATCTGCTGAAAGAATAACTACAACGTCGCCATCTGAAGCGACCGCAATAAAATTTGATTCATCTTCCTTCTCTCTTTCCTTTTCTTTTATTGTCATTCTTCTTCTTATGACATTCATGCTTATAGTTGTAAGTGTTATGGTTTCTTGCTCCTATAATTGTCAAATTCTGTAGTGTTAAAACCTTTCTTGGAATCTGTGTCTTGTGTAGCTCTTTTACATAATGAAGACTTTACATCACTCAAGAATAAAAATATTTACTTCAAGAAATACAAGATTACATGGTCATGTTCGAGTACAACATCAAGTGAGTGTTTAATATTCAAGATTTATAATTCAAGCTCCTAGTTAAGACATAATCTTTTTACTTTGAACCTCAAGCTCAAGATTCAAGATATTTCAAGTTCAAGCTTCTTAATGCTACAAATTCAAGTTTGAATATTCTTCAAAAGGTCACAAGTTCAAGTTTCATTCTATGACAATATCTCAAGCTTCGTGAACTTCAAAGAACGACTATCAACTAAAGAAAAAAAAGTTTCAATGTTCATACATCATGTATAAGGTATAAATGACTCTAGATTGACCATAGGGTAGGTCATTTTGAATACATAATTCAATTAAATCATTTTATAAGTGAATAGACAGTTTCTCAACTAGTCTTGGACTTTGTTCGACTAGTCCTAGCACTGGCTCAATCAGTTCAAGAAATTCCTCGACCAGTCCTAAGATTGTTTCAAAATTTTAAAATTTTTTATTAAGCCTCGACCAGTCCTGGAGACTGCTCGACCGGTTTGTGTGAACAGTGCTCAACTCGTTCTCGACCAGTCCTGCAGCCTCAACTCAAAGTCCAACAACTATTTTAAGTTCCACATGACCAGTCGTGGACGGGTCACAACTAGTCGTGGACAGGTTACGACCAATCGTGGAGGTCCCTTGACTTGTCGTGTAGGGCTTACGACCTGTCGTGGAACGACTTTATCTTATCACGCTTAAATTTTAAAAATTTGTTAGTCTTACGACCAGTCGTGGTGTCCTTAAGACCAGTCGTGAACGTGATTTCTTCACTTATAAATAGAGCACAAATTTCAGAGTTTTATATCGAATTCAAGATAAATCAATACATCACTCTGAAAGATAAGTTAGTCGTCTTTTTAAGCTATATTGTGCTCATTTAATATTCTCTTAATTTAACTTTGTTATATTTGATTTTGTATTCTATATTCCATTCATATTTGAAGAAGGGATTGAGAATTATCCTTTTTTGAAATCAAAATCAAATAGAGTTAGTCCAAATTGATTTAATTTAAAATCAATTTAGAACCTAGAACCATTTCATAAGTGAGTTTGGACATTGAACTTCTACGTTGAACTTCTACTCCGATTTGGTTCTTCCGAGCAGCATCAAAAAGAGAATATTCAGGTATTTTACATTATTGTAAATTTCTGTTTTGGTTTTTGAGATTGTGCCAGAAAAATCTCTATTTTAGTTTGTCTGAGGTGATCCAGAAAACTCAGACTGTGTAGTTTTTTGAATTGTGTAAGTCCACTTGAAAGACACAATTGTGAAGGTTTTAGGTGAATCTAAAAAAATCTATTTTCATAGTGAACGCTAATATCCACTATGTGAGGGTATTAGGAGTGGAGTAGTTGTGTGGTTGTTTTTCTAAACAGTTGGTGTACACACAAAAAAACCACTATAATTTCTAGTCTTGTGGTTTGATAGTTTATTTCTTTTTGTGGATGGTTGTAATTTCCTTTTTGCATTGTGGAGAATGTTGTAATTTCTTTTATGTAAGTGTGGAGAATATTGTAATAGCATAAATTTCTTTCCTTGCTATTTATTTCTTTATTCCTCTGTATCAGTTTGAGTTTTTGACACACAAACCGTTCTAGTGAGGTTGTCCTGCCACAAACCCTTGATTTTTATGGTGTAAGGTTGTCCTTAGAACAACGTATGTATCAACTTCTCAATACTCGTTCATTTGAGGTTGTCTTTAAATTTAACATTGTGGGATTATCTATTGCTATCTATATTTAATTTATTTAAATTTTGCTATTATTTTTTTAATTTGGCATAGTCCTATTTATCCCCCTCTAAGACATATAGCTCGATCTTTTCAGTAGTGGCCCTTTTTGCCACAATTCCACCATTCAATATCTTTCCCAGTACTTAACTTGCCTCTTGATTTATTTCAGGCCTTCCCGCCCTTTCTGTTCTTTCCTCTCTCCCGTTCTTATGTCACAAGGGTCTCTTGCTGAGTAGACCTCTGAGACTTCCTCCTTGTTTCCTTATTGAAGAGACAACTAGCTATCTGTTCCATGAATACCTTTCCATCTGGCACGAAGTTACTCAGAGACACCACCAATGTCTCCCAACTATCAGGCAATGAGCTAAGCAATAGCAAAACCTGTAATTCATTGTCCAAAACCATCTTCATAGCGGAGAGTTGGTTCAATATATTGCTGGTTCATTTAAAATAAAGAAAACGAAGAGATGTCATCGATCACGAGGACGTAAAAGCGCTGAGACGTCGATTGCGAAGTAGATCACCTCTACGAGCAGAATCTCCCTTCTATAAGCTTCCTCCCTCTCTTTTTTCTCTCACTCACCTTTGATAGCCCTAAAACCTTTAACAAAACATTGTAAAGCTTTAGGAAACTCTCTTACATTCCCTATAACAGCCCTAGGGACCCATATTTATGGTTTATGAAACTCATTTTCGCACCTCTGTGAAAACTGCCTCAAATTTACGCAGTCCGTACAAAATTCAGACATGATTCTCCGTAACCTCAACTGGTCGAGCAGGGTCCTTGACTGGTCGAGCCTCTCCCTCGACTGGTCGAACACCACCGAATTTTCAAACCAAAACTCGATGTACTTTAAGTCGAGTACCACCACTCGACCGGTCGAGCAACTCTATCTGCTCTTCTATCCTGGGGAGGGAAAATCCCATCATTCTTACCCAAAATTATCCTTTTACTACCCCATCCAACCCATGAGATGATGCCATATGATAATCTCTAATTCCAACCTTTCAACCACTTTTTGCCCCATAGGATACTAGGAAGTACTAGAAAACTAGTTGGGAGACTATAAATAGCCCCCCTCTCCTTCTCATTTAACACACCCAAGTGTCAAGAAAACCCAAAGACACTAATCCACTCTCATTTGGATCCATTCTTACCTAAAAGTACCTTAGCCTCCACTAAGGAGAGCGAGAGCGAGAGAGAGCCCAACCCTAGTCTAGCATAGCCTGACCAAAGTCTAAACCTCTTGAGCCACCTAGTTCAAATTTGAGTCACTCAATCTAGTCTTGTGACATTACCCTTCATATAGCCATTAAAGCATCTATCTATTTCATTAGATCAACGCATTATCATTGTGCAACATTTATTCTCTTATCAACCCCCTGCTCCTCATGTACATTAGCATCATGGTGCATTTTCATCGTTTCCATGCATCTGACTGGCGGGCGTATGCTCTAAGTCCTGCCGATATAATTGGATCTTGCCCATCAGAAAACCTAGTCAATTAGCCGTCGTTTTAACATACACATTGCATTCCATCGTTTTCTTATATCTGACTAATAGACATATACTCTTGAGACCTGCCAATATAATCGTATCAGGTCCACCAAAAACCTTAGTCGAATGGTCGTCGTTATATTATAAGCATACATACAACATCATAAGCATCCCATGCATATACCGTGTATTTGGTAATTTCGAACGCATGCGATGCAGCTTGCTGATATAGCCGGACCCTGCCCATCAGAGATTCAGATCGGTCAATCATCACTATCATTGCATCGCATTACATTTTCTATATACAAGAACTATTTTTATTCTTAAGAAACTAGTCAAATCGTGTGAAGATACATCTGTACGGTAGAGTAAGTGCCTAACACCTTTCCTCTCTGTAACCACGGTCCCTTGGAATCTCTAGAATGTAAACCTACTTGTCATCTTAGGCTTAAGGATCTTTGGGACCTCAATCTTAAGCGTTTTTATGGGGTCTAACTGACTATAGAATCGTAACAACTAGTTAGTGAAAACCTTGGTCAAATATAACACTTTTATCCCTGTCACAAAAGCCATCGAGCGAGACAACCAGTGGAAAAGAATAGATTAGATCTCCTGTACCATATCCTCGAGGAATCCACCCTCCAGAATCCACACCAGTCTAGTTTTATCAAGTTAAAAAACATAACTATGGATGGCCCGGGTGTGATTTGGTTACTGACCCTAACCCCAACAAGCTAGTTGGTGTTAAAGCTCTATGAGCCCCACCACGATATGTGTGAGTTATCCATGTCGTCCATCCACTTTGGTAGCTCATTTTAGGGCATGAACCCCAAAACAAGGCAGATCCAAATCTTGGGTAGATTGCATCACAGGAAAACAATGTTGATTGAAGTTCACCATTAAAAACTTCCTTGAGCCCATTGTAATATTTATTTGCAATCCAAATTCTTGATAAAAGGTCACACATATGTGGATGAAGGGAAAACACAAATATTAGCTTGATCCAAAACTTTTATAGCCCCCAAAACGTTTTCGACGGTAAGCATTCAAATCCACTATCTCTTGTGGTGTGGTCCACCTAAGATTTGGATCTGCCTCATTTTTGGGATAATGCCTTGAAATGAGCTGACAAAATGAGAGGTTGACATAGATAAAACACATACATCATGATTGGGCCCATAAAGTATTGACTCTAGCTAGTTGGCCTGTGTTGGGGTCACTAGCCAAACCACGTCCGGATGGCCCATCCTACCAAAATCGTCAAAGAAGATCAATAAATATTAATTAGTTGAACGTGAATTCCTACCACCTATTGCAAAGGTTGTGGTGCTGTGCCAATCCATGTGGGCCATATAATATCAAACCTAAACACTATATAATATCTTTAATTCATTTGAGCCAGTCTGATATTGGATCGGCCTCTAACAAGCCCTGACCAGGCTCAAACTTGGCCTGTTGACACCATGGTGTATAAATTCTAGCCCAGTTCACATGGTATGACTCGCCAGAGTTTCGGATCAGATTCATTGTATTTTCCTTCATCATGGTGAATTGGTTTGATCAAATATATACACCGCGGTGGCCCCACACACAAACCTATGCTTGGCATCATGTTGTGGTCCACCTAAGTTTTCCCCATCGAGTTCCTCTTTGGACCAAGATGGTCCTGGTGGGACCCAATTGGGTACTACTCCGCATGTCCTGTGATTACCACTGGCAAGGCCCATGAGAGGCCACCAATATTTATGGGTTTTATCCACGCCATCCATCCATTTTTCCATGTCATTTTAGGTATAAGTCAAAAAATGAGGTATGTTGATGATGTGATTAGGACATCTTTACTAGACCGATGCACACCTGCAAAAAGGAAACAACAATGGAGACCTTGGCTATAGCAGGGGACCCTACGACGCCAAAGTTAAAGCCGACAAGCTAGGTCTAATAAAACTTAGGGTTTTCTTGTGCATACCTTTCACCGTCTGTGGGGTTCTTATTTATAGTCGTTTGAAATTAGTTGTGTAGATGGTAAGTTCCCTACTTGGTAGGTACGTATTGCAGAGGGGATCATCCCCGAAATCCAAGGCGTTATCCTCGGCGAAGATCTCGGGGGGATGATCTTCCCCATATAAGAAGGAGATTTTCTGATGGTCAGCTTCTGATGATACTGTGGTAGACAGACAAGACCAACCTCAAAATTTGATGGTCGAGGTCCTACAGGCTGAGCTGAACTTTCGATCAAGGTTGGCATCCGAGGTTGGTTATCCAAAGTTTAAGCCGATTATCTTGTCTAAGTTGGAACCCGTGGTTGAGGTAACAAGACATTGACCAGAGCTGAGTTTGATGTCGGCGGTCGATCCTTGAGTTGTTTGTAGAAATCGTGTTCTACTATCGAGGCCAAGCTTTTACCCGACCTCCATTACTTGTGCTTTGTATGCTTTGTATTCTCTCTCATTATGGTTATCTTATTTAGTCCATTTTCACCCATAACAAAGGTAGATCCAAGACTCAAGTGGACCACACATTGTGGATTCAATGGCTACCATTGAAAACTTAATGGGGGCCACAAAATTTTGTATCAAGCTTATACTTATGTTTTCTCTTCATCCAAGTTTGTGTGACATTATGAACAGGTTCAGATGACAAATAAATATCACTGTGGGGCCTAGGAGGGTTTCAATTGGAGACGCCATTATTCTCATTGTTTCCTGTGTTGTGGTCTACTTGAGCTGTGGATATGCTTCGATTTTGGTCTCATGACATAAAATGATCCAGAAAAACAGATGAATGGTGTAAATAAAACACATGGGCCCATAGAGTCCTGCAATCCACCTCCCATACAGAATTGCATTTTCTAAGACTAATCAAAATGCACCAAAACCACCTCAAATCATCACCCTTAAAAATTCGAAAACATTCATGAGATTTTTGATAGACCGTGGGATTCAATATCCTACCATAGAGGGAGGCCTTGTTACCGCCGTTGGATGACACGCACCTTAGAGATCCTGAAATATAAACTCATCAAGTGAGAATTTGGACCATTGGACTTTTCTTCTACAAGCCTGATCTATGCTCCTTTGATGAATGGTCCATATCTCTAACACGACTGCCATCCAATAGTAGAAAAAAACCCACCATAATAGCCAGTGGGACCCACATGTATCAAAACCCCATATATAATCCCATAAAGAAATACATTCACCCCCCTCCCAACAAAACTATTTACAATCTACAACCCCTCCCCTCAGCTATTACTACTACTCAATGTAGCAAAACCTCCTCCTCTCATCATCTGCTTAAACTCCTTGAAATTCACCATCCCATCTCCATCCACATCCACCTTCCTTATCATCATCTTGCAATCCTCCACCGTCCGTCCTTGCTTAAGGCCCAGCGATGAAAGGACCGATTTCAGCTCCTCAACGGTGATGAAACCGTCTCCGTTCTGATCAAACACGTTAAATGCTGCCCTCATATCCTCCTCCTCATCCTTCTCATCCATGATCGTCTGATACAATTCCCCAAACTCGTCGATATCCACACATCCATCGCCGTTCACATCTATCTTATCGATCATCGCCCCTAATTCATTGTCAGGAATGAAGATTCCCAGAGTCTCTAACTTGTCACCGAGCTCGCGTTTGGTGATCCGACCATCGCCATTTCGATCGAACATTTGGAAAACACGTTTCAGCTCCACCGGATCCATCCGTCCAATCGATAATTAGAAGAACGGAAAAATGAAATTGTAGATTTCCTTTGTGGGTCCCAAGAGTTCAAGGGGGGGAATTATCTTGGGATGGAACTATTAAGAGGACAAAAATGGAAAATTCTCAAGAAAACGGTTGGAATTGGAGGGTATTTTATGGTGGTGGTTTAGTTAGTTATGTTGAGAAAATGATAGCCATATAAGGAGCGTTTGGCTGTCCTAAAAAGCCGTTTGGATCACTAGTATTTTGGAAAAGAGAGGAACTTTGATACTCTGGTTGAGTGTGATGGATGATATGAAGCACTTAGAAATTAGAAATATGGATTATAAGTAATTCAAATTAAACTGTCCAAATTATGGGTCTCAATTTAGATGTAACATGGATTAAAAATAAGGATTATTTGATTTTCTAACTATTGGATTGGTGGACATTTTATGAACGGTTATAATTGAAAGAAAAAAAAAAACAACCCAATGATACTATTTCGCAAACAAGTTTACATAAGGATTGTTCAGGCAACATGCTTTTAGGACTTTGATGGACCGTAAATTTCACATTTAATATATTTAATTTTTCTGAGCGTCTGCGTATCAAGTGTCATGCTCTGTCAGAGTATCAAATAACTCCAACCTAGCCTCCTCCGTCCCTCGGGACCAACAAGGGGTAGTACAGGAATATTCACCTGTTGTCCATCGACTACGATGTATGTGTCTCAGTCCTCAATCCAAAGAAAGAGGATACTAATATAATAAAAGATCAAACAAAGATCCGCCTCTCTTGTCTTGTTTTAGGGAGGGAAATGAATTAATTGGTCTTTTTCTTTTTCATATGAATCTTTTTTTGAGTCTTTATTTTGAATCATACGACATAATGCTCATAATTTCCCTCTAAACCTAGCTGCTGTTGAAGTTCCATCTACAAATGGATAATACGGAAGATATGTGGATATATCCACGTAGAATTGAAACTTGGATATCCAAGTATGATCGCTTTATTCTTTTTCAAAATATGAAATACCAGAGCCTACCATAATATACTACCATAATATTAAGAAATACCATAATATACTATAATATACTACCATATATTATCATATAGTATACGGAGCCTACTATAATACGGAAGATGCTATATGAAGTATATTATGGTAGTATATTTGAAATACCATAATATACTACCATATTGAAATACCATAATACGGAGGATGAAATATGGTATTTCAAAAAAATCTATCCCAATAAACATAAAAAATCTATCCCAATAAACATCCATATCCTCCGCATTATGATATTTCAAAATATGGTAGTATATTATGATACTATATTATGGTATTTCATCCTCCGTATTATGGTATTTCAAAATACCATAATACTACCATAATATTATGGTAGATACCATAATATACTACCATAATATTTTGAAATACCATAATATACTACCATAATATTAGTTTTTCATATTTCATATAGTATTTCATAGTATATTATGGTATTTCAAAATACCATGGTAGTAAAACCATAATACGGAGTATTTTATAGTAGTAAAACCATAATATTATAAAAAATCATAGTATATTTTGAAACCATAATATTATGGTATTTCAAAATACCATAATATTTACTACTATTATGCTATATTATGGTAGTATTATTCTATATTATGGTATTTTTCTATAAAATACTATTATGGTATATTATGGTATTTTTATGGTATTATGGTATATTATGGTATTTTATGGTATATTATGATATTTTATACCATAATATTATGGTAGTATTTTTCATAATATTTTGATTTTACTACTATGATATTTTTCATAGTAGTAAATATTATAGTATTTCATCCTCCGTATTAAATACTATGAAAAATACCATAATATAACATAATAGTATGAAATGTGGTAATACCATAATATATGAAGTATTTTTCTATAAAATACCATAATAGTATATTTTTATGGTATATTATGGTATTTTATGATATATTATGGTATTTTTATGGTATACCATAATACGGAGGATGCTATATAAAGTATATTATGGTAGTATATTTGAAATACTATAATATACTACCATATTGAAATACCATAATACGGAGGATGAAATATGGTATTTCAAAAAAATCTATCCCAATAAACATAAAAAACCTATCCCAATAAACATCCATATCCTCCGTATTATGGTATTTCAAAATATGGTAGTATATTATGATACTATATTATGGTATTTCATCCTCTGTATTATGGTATTTCAAAATACCACAATACTACCATAATATTATGGTAGATACCATAATATACTACCATAATATTTTGAAATACCATAATATACTACCATAATATTAGTATTTCATATTTCATATAATATTTCATAGTATATTATGTACTTAATAATGAATAGTATATTATGGTAGGCTCTGGTATTTCATATTTTGAAATACCATAATATACTACCATAATATTTCATACTATCCATAATATACTACCATAATATATTTTATCTTATACTATAATATACTACCATATATTATTGTTTCCCAGAAAATTAAAATTTTTTAAGTCAAAAATGAATATTTGTGAACAATGTGGATATCATTTGAAAATGAGTAGTTCAGATAGAATCGAACTTTCGATTGATCCGGACACTTGGGATCCTATGGATGAAGACATGGTCTCTATCGACCCCATTGAATTTCACTCGGAAGAGGAGCCTTATAGAGATCGTATCGATTCGTATCAAAGAAAGACAGGTTTAACTGAGGCTGTTCAAACAGGCATAGGTTAACTAAACGGTATTCCCATAGCAATGGGGGTTATGGATTTTGAGTTCATGGGGGGTAGTATGGGATCCGTAGTAGGCGAGAAAATCACCCGTTTGATCGAGTATGCTACTAATAGATCTTTACCTGTTATTATGGTGTGTGCTTCTGGAGGAGCACGCATGCAAGAAGGAAGTTTGAGCTTGATGCAAATGGCTAAAATATCTTCTGCTTTATATGATTATTAATCAAATAAAAAGTTATTCTATGTATCAATCCTTACATCTCCTACAACTGGTGGAGTGACAGCCAGTTTTGGTATGTTGGGAAGTTGTGTCCGAAATGATTTCAATAAAGAATCGCGAGGCACTTCCAGATATATTACTCAAAAGAATCGACACAATACACCTAGTCAATTGGAATTGAGAAAATTCTGTCCTTATTGTTACAAGCATACGATTCATGGGGAGATAAAAAAATAGATCGAACGGAATACGCGTACCATCCTTCCAAGGAACAGGAAGAAATTATATATATATAAACAAATCCAGTCCTATTTCGGTCGGATCCGAAATGAATGAAGAAATGGGATTTTAGAGATAAGGAATAAACCATGGATAAATCCAAGCGACTCTTTCGTAAATCCAAGCAATCTTTTCGTAGGCGTTTGCCCCCAATTAGATCGGGGGATCGAATTGATTATAGAAACATGAGTACCTTTTCTTCTGTATGAATCGATATTATTACATTCTAATTCCTTCCCGATACCTCCCAAGGAAAATAAAATCCTGAATTGGATCCCAAATTGACAGGTTGGTGTGAGCTTATCCATGCGGTTATGCACTCTTCGAATAGGAATCCATTTTCGGAAAGATCCTGGCTTTCGTGCTTTGGTGGGTCGTCCGAGATCCTTTCGATGACCTATGTTATGTTGAAGGGATATCTATATGATCCGATCGATTGCGTAAGTCCCGCGGTAGCAACAGAACCGGGAAAAGCATACAGAAAAGACAGTTCTTTTCTATTATATTAGTATTAGTATTAGTTAGTGATCCCGGCTCGGTGAGTCCTTTCTTCCGTGATGAACTGTTGGCACCAGTCCTACATTTTGTCTCTGTGGACCGAGGAGAAAGGGGGGGCTCAGCGGGAAGAGGATTGTACCATGAGAGAAGCAAGGAGGTCAACCTATTTCAAATATACAACATGGATTCTGGCAATGCAATGGAGTTGGACCCTCATGTCGATCCGAATGAATCAGTCTTTCCACGGAGGTCAATCTTTTCCTAGCACCGAGATCAATGCAGTTAATTATGTCTCTCCTAGAAGTTGGTTAGCTACCTCTCATTTTGTTCTAGGATTCTTCCTATTCGTGGGTCATCTGTGGCATGCGGGAAGGGCCCGTGCAGCTGCAACAGGATTTGAAAAAGGAATCGATTGTGATTTTGAACTTGTTCTTTCCATGACCCCTCTTAACTGAGACAGGAGATCAAATGTATGAAGTAGGAATCAATTTGATTCCATTATACATATTAGAAGCAGGTCATACTTAAAAAGTATTCCTTTTTCCTTTCTTTTTCCACATCCATTTATCTATTTTCTTTATTTATTTTTCTGGCTCGGCTATCCCACCTAGCCGGGCCATTCCCCTTTATGACACCGGGCCAGGACAAATCAATAAAGAAACAAATCTATTCAACGAGCAAAAGGTGAGAGAGGGATTCGAACCCTCGATAGTTCTTTGTTCAGAACTATACCGGTTTTCAAGACCGCTATCAACCACTCGGTCATCTCTCCGAGAGACAATCTCTATTTTATTCCCCCGAATAGAACATGGCCATATGAGTTGATACCATAACTATTTGTAGAAACATCCCGGGTGCAAATCCATATTTTGATGTATCTATCTGTCTATATAGATAGATGCATGATCCAGCATGCCCGTTTGTGAAGTAAATTCAAATTTTCCTTCGACTCCATGTCCGAATAAAAATAAAGTGGGAATAAGATCGAAAGAATCAATGGATTCATGGTCAAATCCCTTCATGATGAATTTTTTATTACAATTTTGACTGAGTGAGAGAGGGATCAAATGGTATAGTTTCATTTGTTGGTAGTTTGGAGGATTACAAGCATGACTATTGCTTTCCAATTGGCTGTTTTTGCATTAATTGCTACTTCATCAATCTTACTGATTAGTGTACCCGTTGTATTTGCTTTTTCGGATGGTTGGTCAAGTAACAAAAATGTTGTATTTTCTGGTACATCATTATGGATTGGATTAGTCTTTCTGGTAGCTATCCTTAATTCTCTTATCTCTTAAACCTATTCGGTATTTCCCGGATCAAAAACTTGGCCCCTCCCTCTCATTTTTTTTTTATTTTCTTTATTTTTATTTTCGGGACTCATATTGAATTTTAATGTGTCTCACAACCCGAATTCCTTCGGAGGAGGGGTCAAAAGTCACTTCTTGAATGAAAAAAAAATGAATAATCTAATAATAATTGGAATCTCCTTGAGTATCTGACCCTATACAAATATGATCCAGACACATATATGATATATCATATATATGTAGACATATGTGTGTGTATCAGGAACGAAGAGAATGCGGATATGGTCGAATGGTAAAATTTCTCTTTGCCAAGGAGAAGATGCGGGTTCGATCCCCGCTATCCGCCCACGGTAAAGTAATTTAATATGATACGTGATTCGGTAGAGTTGACCATGATAGTGTAGTGGTTCTATTTTCCCTCCTCTTTTCCTCCCATCCCAAAACAAAAAAAGAGTCATTAATGACCAGGTAACAGATTCACACCTAAAAATGGATTTTTGACAAACAAAAAGGGATGTTGCGGAGACAGGATTTGAACCCGTGACCTTAAGGTTATGAGCCTTGCGAGCTACCAAACTGCTCTACCCCGCGCTGAAGAACTGAGAACTAATAGACGAACAAGAATTGGATGTGCCCCTCTACCATATTCTATATAAATAGAATAACCCATTTATACAGAATGGTAAAGGGAGCCTCTATGATCTACGATCATAGAGATCAATAGAAATATGAAGAAAGGATATTTTGATCCTTACCAACTTGATCTTGTTGCCCCCGGCAACAAACATGCATGAACCCTTTCGCGA